>ML779865.1:1623480-1678092 GCA_009831015.1 Picea engelmannii | reverse complement strand
CCTCTTGTCTATTCTCGACAAGCCGTCGAAGACCTCTGGGTAGTGAAGTCGTACACTCATATTACACTCCTACCCAAGTTTTGAATATCTACATCCATCAAGCATAATTGGCTTCTTGAAGATGGATACTATACATGTATATATTTTGATTTTGAGGTGTAGATCCGTTGTGTATTTCTAACGGCTACACTTTACATAATTATATGACATGGATCTGCAATGTATTTGATTGGCAGCCATGATTTTATTTCATCCCAAGCATGGGTATGCCCACCTTGGAGAGACAAATTTTTGTTTTTGCAGATGGCACCTCCTGAACTCCAGTCTCTAGGCTCACTCTCTTAGTACGTTGGTGAAGGTTTATAATGTATTTCAGCCATCATATGCTCTTATATCTCACACATTAGGGGGCATCTGTTATAACCCTAAATTGCACTAGACATGCATACCTAGCATCAAGCCACCTTACTTGTTATATATTCCAAGCCTTCATTTAACAGCTCTTCTAAAAACCATATTTTTGAAAGTGTATGTGCCCTACACCACTACTTCCCATCTACACACACTTTCGGAAACACCACAGCCCGCATACACTCACAAAATCACGAAAAATAGAAAGCGACATAAGAATACAGACTTTCCGGTAAGTTTCCTAAACCATTTGACCACCCATAGCCAGTCACCCAATTAAATACCTAGCGTTTTTGGCCTATAAAATAAGGGGTTGGGGTCCCATTCCAAAAATAAGAAAGAGAGTAAAGAAACTCTACCCATTTCAGTATTCCCCCTTTGCCCCAATATTTTGCAACCACATTCTAAGTTTGAGCCCAAATTCCTTCTTCCTCCTTTGCAAATCCTTGCCATTTCCCTAGAGAGAACTGAAGAGGAGAAGAATACGTGGAAGTAGTTGGTCCATGGTGAAGAGGAGCCCAGGACCAATTTTGAGGAGTAGTTTTCGGTCTCATATTGTAAGTGACTTATTGTGAGATTAATATAAAGAAATACTTTTTCCGTCCCACCAAATGATGTCTTAAATATTTATGATTTGTTTAAATTTTTATTATGATGTCTAACCCACTAATTCTTATATAAAATGCATGCTTGTAGTTTCTTGTTTGTATTTTGGTGAATGCAGGTTGACCTTGGGAGGAGATTTTCATTCAAGAAAGAACTGAGCGCAAAGGGATCAACACCAGACACAGAGTTCAAGGTAGGCCTACTAGATCCCTATATTTTTCTTTCTATGTATGATTGTGGGGTTATGTCGGGATTGTTGTTAAAAGTAGGAGACTTTAGACAGTTATCTCTGCCTACATTATAGAACCTTGGTGTTACACATGATTTTGGTCATCTTGGTGATGTATTAACAATGGTGTATTTAGGCTCCCAATAAGGACTTTTTGCCTAAGAAAAGTGGATCTTGTATCCTTCCAAAAACATATTTTCAAAGTAAGTTCACAAGCTACATATGGCCTAGGGTGCGAGAATCCCTCATTCTCACATGCCACCTTCATTTAGGGTGCAAACTTCTCGTAGTTTGCTCCATACATAGGGTACGAACCTGTTTTCAAGCTTGGAAAAGAGAACGGGTCTCGAGGGTTCCAGAAGGGAATCTTCTAGAAAATGAGTTGGCATTCATATGGTTGTCATTTTACTAACTTATCAGATTTTATGGGATCGTCCTCATCCATGTAACCATCTCTCCTTCTCCTATACATTGAAAGGGTTCTTGTGGAAAAGGTTAAGCAAGATTAATTGAAGAATTGGAGAAGGAATAATGTGAAGAACCCTGCTTGGACAGAGGCTTGAAGGCTCTAGTTGGTCTATCAAGAGATATTGGATCTTCTTCATGCAAGAACAAAGAAAGTGTGTGTGTTGGAATGAAGGGTCACTGAAAGAAATCTTGCGATATCAAGGCGATCAGGTTGTATCTTCTACTTTCAATTAATATGATACAACGGCATGTCCCTTTCCCATAAAGTCACTCTTACTTTATTGTGTAATTCCTTGATCATATGCATAAGTTGACGTTGAATACATTTTGCTATCTTCACTTTGGTTGGTTTGTGTTGTCTTGGTCTTGACCTCATGAGAGAACTGGAGCAAAGTGACAACAACGGAGACCTAAGTAAGCGATACAAAGATATGCCACTCATTCCTCCTTATTAGAAAATTCAATGATCACAACTTAGGGAAAGAGTCATGTCCTGTCCTATTTTGTTCTAGATCCAGGTGGATCTAGGGAGATCTGTTAGTGTTTGCACCTACCGATTAGTCCGATAACAAAATTGGCGACTCCAATGGGGATGCAACCCATTTATTTAGTGGTTTTTGGTGTTTTTCCTTAGCCATTTTCTCTTGCCTTACCTTTTTTCATTTCTATCAATCTTTGAGTCTCCAGGAGACCCTAACAGACTCTCTGGTCCAGAAGTCCCTTCTAAATCTTTGTCTTTTTTTCAAATTTTGCCTAGTTTCAGTCATTCTCGCACTAAACCCTTTTATTACCTGCAAGAACTACTGGAGTTTGAACCCTACTATGAAGTCCAGTGTGAACCTCTCGCACTCTGCTTATGGTTAGCCTACGAGAATGCTCCATTCTCACACTGTACAACATTGCTTGCCTACAAACCCATTTTGCAAAATTTTGGGATTAGGGTTTTTGTATGCTCAGATACCCAGATTTGTTTGTGTGTCTGAATAGAACTTCTTCGGCCACTGATTGATTGTTTCTTGACTTCAGATTTTGTGAATGATCAGTCTTCGAAAATCAAAGACTATTCTTGTTCATTCTTTTTCTCAACTATCATCTTTCGACCTTTTCTTAGCAACGATATAATATTTGATCCTAGAATCTAAATGCTTGTTTGGTTGGGAGCCGGTGATCAGTTTTAAAGTTGGGATTAATTGTATTTCTCGATTGCTCATTACCTGGAAAGTCGTTACCCTCATGCATTTGAAAAGACTAGTCTTGTCTGCTTGTCATTTTTGTCTTCATTAAAAGATTGGTTTGGGTTTTGCATGTTGTTTTTCATTAGTTATTGGTTTTCCTTAGTTCCACCACAATTGCGTGGTTCCTTTTGGAAAGTCAAAAAACATTTTTCTTTTTAAAAAGAATTTTTATTTTGAAAATATTGGAAATCAATTGTTGAAATAGAACAAATAGAGAATTGGCATTGTTCGTGGCTTGTTGATATTGCATTTCAAAGAAGATTGTATATCATAGTTCAAGATTGTTCTAGAAAACTCCTCTTTCCCTCTTGTAAATAGGATTCATCGAACAAGAATTGATATTTTTCAATCCTATCTATGCATTGTTGGGTCAGAGTCACACACAACATTAGTTTCATCTCCGTCTCCTTTGAGTAATAATAGCCTTTAATAATATCGCACAAATTTTAAAATTTAACTAGTAACTCTTTTCTAGGACTCTATTACACCAACATTAGTTAGGCTAGAGCTTTGGAATAGGCAGAGAGATACACTCTCCAAAGCAAAAAACACACAATAGCATCTTGTGTTAAGGAGTGTCAAATTCCATTTGCAACATTTTGTCCTGGGAAGCCCTTATCACACAAGGCTCAAACCCGAGGTCGCATTGATATCGACAGAGTTACTCACCCTGCTTTGTTGATATCAGTGTAGAGATTGAACATATTATGGGGGTCACTTGAAGGTATACCCACAATGATGAGTGGAAGCCTCTCAAGTTGATTTCAAGCTAGATACCTTGCCCTTGCATGTGGATCAGATTGTCGACTGTCCCCCCAATATTTATTGTTGTCAGTGGTAACCTTAGTGGCCTATCTTCTTAGGGTCTCACACAAGGTTACTGTGAAGGGGAAAGTCTTCATGGTACCAGGAATCGACATTGGCCAAAATCACTCAGGCTCCTTGGAGGGTATCCCACGATTATGTGTGGGAGCTTGCACCAGGGTGTAAGTCCGTTAAGCAGGTCGTCCACGTAACTTTTCCACACTAGCCCAGCCCCTTCTTGTCTCGTTTTTGTGATGCTGGATTTCATCACCAACTAGTGACTTCGGAATTAGAAGGTCTTGTTTTCTTGGTGTTGTTTCCTAGATTTTTTTACTAGTGCATGTTGTTTTTTTACCCAAGTTGACCATAGAATTTTCTTCGTAAGTTTTTAACTCATTCACAATAGACCCTCCATGTTGTTCACATAGAATACAGGACTTACCCCTAGAAAATATGGAAGGTTCTCAACCCTTGACTACCAGCTCACCAGAGGGATTTCCTCAATAGAGTGAAGTCCAAGACATCACCACTCCACAAGTGGAAAGAGTTGACTCTATAGAATGGTTCCAAATTACCAATTCTCTAGAGGACTTTTGACATCACCCTGACTCTGAGAGATGTATTATGCGAGTGAATTCTTCCGGAGACTTAGTTGTTTTGTCTTCTAGATCAATGAATGGAACTTTTCTAGGACCTGCGGGCCAATATCCTTTTTGGACTACTGGCATTTTTAGATGAGATCTCTTTGGTTCAGGAGCGGGCATTGAGATCACTGTCTCACCTATGTTCCCCAAAAATTCTGACCTAGATGCAGTACCTTTTACTACTTCTTATTATTTTCCTGGTACAGAAGCTCTGTGAGCTTACCACATCTTGACTCTCCCTTTACAAATGGTCCATTACATAGATACTACGAGTCTTCATGCCAGGATTACCACGGCTAGCCAAGACCCTATTGGCACACCATTTTTTCCCAGAATCACCTCGACTCTTCCACCCGGATACCATGTGTTGAATGCCTCTATTCTCATTCCTATGCAAATCACATACGAAACTCTTGGTGGCCCTTTTTCTTCTGGGCACTCTCCTCCTAGTTTCATTCTGACACTTCCTCTGCCCCCTTTCAGAGGACCCTCTCCATCCTCTATCAGTGGCACTGATCCTAGTGTCACCATGCCATCGTTCACACCAAATTACTAGATTCTTGTTGGTGGACAATCTCACCAAGGAGGCTTGACTCAACCCCACCTTGCAAGGAAAATACCGATTGGAACACAACCCTCGATCGGAGCACAACCCCCACCGACCCCACCCTATGGAAAAAACATACCTCCATCCTTGGCCCAATATTGGAACCATCTGATATAACATAATCCTCAATCGACTAGGGGGCAACAGCCTCCAGCTACATCTTTTATACCGCCTAGTATAGGCCAACCATATCCAGGTACGTCCAATCCTATTTTGGGCTCAAATGCTCAACCCCACGCCCCTGTTCGAGGATACAATCCCATGAGTTACTTTCCTCCACAACAACCATTGAATCTTCCTGGGTATTCACATTATATGCAAACTTCTTATGGTCCTACTGGCTTGCCGACGGGACTCCCTCCCCAAATCCACCAGTACCCTCATGTGAATAGACAATTACCTTTCTTAAGAACTCTGGACCTCCCCGATCTATCAAGTATTTTAAGTGATCTGATCCATCACTCTCCCCAATGGCCCTCTATACTGGCCAAACTATCATCTGATATCCCAAAATTTGATGGCAAAGTGGGAGAGGACCCGAACAATCACATCATGAATTTTCACCTTTGGTGCTCATCCAACTCCTTGATGGATGACTCTATTCGTTTACACCTTTTTCAATGAACCCTCATGGGTTCTGCCGCGAAGTGGTATATATAATTACCATGAGGTTGCTTCACCGACTTCCACACCCTCACTATGGCTTTCCTCACCCACTACTAGTTACTGATCCATTATGAAACAGGGACCGAGATTTTGAGTTCTTTCAAACAAAACAAAGCCACTCATATCCCTGATCACATTCATGAGTGGTGACGAAGAAGACATCTCATCAAACTCAAAATTCTCAATCAGTTGTTGGCAGAGTGGTTCACGAAATAATTCGTGAATGACATTGGTCGTGACATCACCATGGGTGGAGTTGTCATGGAAGAATAGGCTATTAGTCTTGCTCAATACCTTGACCTTGTTTACTCACAAATGGACACTCTCTACAACTTACTCCCTGATGTGCTTCATCCTTCTACTTCCACCACGTCAACTACTCCTGCTGCTTCTCATGCAGCTGACGGTGTGATTGACACTTTCCATTCCCAACCAAATTCCATCCAAACCTATGGAAACAACCCCAAACCTTCTTCTTCTAATGTTCAAAATGCTCTGTCTCCTACCCCTCCCACTGGCAAGACTTATGAGGTAAACGTTGTCCAATCTACCACTGCTGGTAAAAACAAATCCAGAAAGGAAAAGGGTAAGAATAAGGAGGAATAAAATACTTCGCAAGCAGAGAGAACCAAAACTCCACCTGTTGACGATAGGGATAAGCACAAACTCCAATACCCTTGTCTTATTTGTGGTGATGATCACTACAATAAGGATTTTCCACGATGCACCGAGGTTACTAAGTTCCTTCAAGGGACCACAAAACCGCCCACTCCGACCATATTGTCACAACCTTTCCCTTCTCAAAAACAAGCCAAATTGGTCATTCATGACCAACCATCCCCCTCCACTACATCTTATGTCTTAATGTGTACAGGTGATTCAAAGCAAAGTGACATCACACTTACCACTCGAGCCAAAGATTATTCTTCCTCCAAAGAGAAGGTTGATGCTACACCTCCTTCGTTGGTCCAACCATCTCCTATGACTCCATCTACCGATGGTCCTCTTCATCTTGAATGACCGAGCCTTGACACGGTCCTTCTCCCTCCTCCAAAAGGTGTCATTCGAAAATCAGCTTTCAATCCTCATGCCTGTGTTGCCTAGAACTACAACATTGTTGAAGATCTGGCCCAAGCAGCATCTGCGATGTTAGCCCTGGAAGTCCTTCAAAGTTTTCCTACACAACGGAAGGCACTGTTGAAAGTTATCAGTGGAATTGACCCTACGGATACGAATTTAATAATTTTTGACTTGGAAGATCACATTCCAAGGTTACCCCCTCAACTCGCAATCCAAATACAAGTTATTGTCTCTGACAAAAACATTTTTAGAACTGTTATCAACGAGGGTGCCTCGACATGTGTCATGTCTATTACCTACTGGAAATCCATCGACTCTCCCTCTTTGACTGAATCCCATAACACACTCAAAGCCTTTAATGGCTTAGGTTTTAATCCTTACGGTGTCCTTGCTTCATTACCAATCATGTCAGAAGGAAAAACAGTCCAAGTTGAAGTGGAAGTCTTTGACACTCCTCTTGATTACAATCTTCTGCTTGGTCGTAGCTGGATTGATTCCATGCATGCAATTATGTCAAATCTTTTTCGTGTTGTACATTTCCCACATCAAGGAAAGGTAATTATCGTCGACCAATTAGCCTTCTTTCACTCAGATATATGCATTGGAAATGTATTGTTTATTGCCAACCCCCCCCCCCTCGGATACGAGAACGTAGGTGTGGGTCTTCTTAAAGACTCTTCATTAATGGGTACCTTCCCCATCCCACCGCCCGATGTTCCATATCCGTTTGTCGCTTCAATTAACATGATCTCCACCTGAACCCCTATGTCTCATGACCCATGGATGGTACCCAACCCCGACGATCATCTTCGTTATGGTGAGGAAATGACTTTGAGACCGGTTGAGTCTGCCTATCAGGCCATTCAATCGGCGACTCCTCCTACCCCCTCTCTTGGTGATTTATCTCCAGATCCTTTCCACATCATTTTTCCCATGGATGAGATGATTATGTCTATCATGGAAGCCACCCCCTGGGACAATGGGCATCATCATTCCATCCTCTTCCTAGAACAACACACCATCGAGAGCTACCAAAAAATCTCAACCCCGTCATCCACTGTCGTCATTTCCACTATTCCCAAGTCCACACACGATGTGTTTTTTGAAGGTAACTTAAGCAACATCTCACCCACCATTCCCCTTGACATATCCATCAAACCTGGAATTGTCAAAAATGTGCATATCGGAGCTTTGTGTTCCCATGATGAGATCGTCACCTACAAGTCACTTTTCAAAGAATTTCATGATGTCTTCGCCTGGAGGTATGAAGAAATGTCGGGTATTGACACCGACATTGTGATGCATGAGATTAAGACATACCCAGACGCTAAACTCATTCGGCAATGCCTTCATCCAGTTCACCCACGTAAAGTAGCTGTTATCAAGCTTGAAGTCAAGAAACTTCCCAAATCCATCTTTATTTACCTGGTGGCTCTCATTGACTGGGTTTCCAATCTTGTCCCAATCGACAAGAAACAAGCATAATTCATGTGTGCGTTGATTATAGGGATATTAACAAAGCATGTCCTAAAGAAAACTTTCCTACCCCCTTCGTCGACTAGATTGTCGATGATTGTGCTGGAAGTGAAATCTTCTCTCTGAGGCATGGTTTCTTTGAATATAATCAAATCAATATTGTTCCTGAGGACCAACACAAAACCTCTTTTATTTGTCCTTGGAGCACTTTTGCTTATCGAAAACTTCCTTTCCGTTCAGTCTTAAAAATGCTGGTGCAACCTTTCAGCAGGCTATGTCTTATGCCTATCATGATATCAAGCACATCGTGCAGCCATATCTTGATGACTTACCCGTTCATTCCATGCGGCAAGGCGATCATCCAATACACCTTTGAGCCATTTTCCTCCGATGTTGTTTTCACCATATATGATAGAATCCTCACAAATGTGTTTTCTGCATAGAATCTAACTGACTTCTAGGCTTTATTGTTTCACGTCAAGGGATCATGGTAGATCCTTTAAAGGTTGAGGCAATTCTCAATCTCCCTCCTCCTTCTTCACTTCTCTAGTTACAAAGTTTGCAAGGGAAAGCAAACTTTCTTCGTCGTTTCATCCCGAATTATGCCGAGATAACTCTTGGATTTATGCGACTACTCAAAAATGGGTTTAAGTTCATATGGGATACCATCGCAAACAAAGCCTTCGAAGATTTGAAACTATCCCTGACATGTGCTTCGCTTCTCTTCCTCCCCGATTACAGTCACGATTATTTCCTCTACCTCGTAGCCTTGGATTACACCATCGCTATGGTTCTTGCCCAAGAATATGATTCTCATGATGAACATGTTATCTATTACTTGAGTTGAAGTCTACTGCATACTGAAACCAAGTATTTACATGTCGAAAAACTGGCCTTGGAAGCCATCCAAGCAGTTCAATGTTTTCGACACCATATCCTCTCTCCCAAGACTACGGTAATTTCTAACTGCAACCCTATGCAACACATTCCCACCTATCAACTACTAGGGGGCAAATACTCCAAGTGGATTGTGATACTACAGGAGTTTGACTTAGAATTCGAATGTGCTAAGTCCAAGAAATCCTTAGTTTTTTTTGAGTTGATATGCGGCTTTCCCTACTCTGAAACGAAAAATGTAGCAGTCGATTCATTACCTGATGAATCCCTTTTCCTAATTAATTCCGATGATCTTTGGTATGGCGATATCATCATATATCTCCAAACCCAGAATTTCCATCCCAATTTGTCCAGTACTGACCGATGTTGAATATGCTACCAAGCCCGTCAGTGTATTATCCTCGGTGATACTCTTTATCATCATGGGATTGACTAAGTTTTTCGACACTACCTCACATTCGACGAATCTGAGAAAGCCTTAAATGACTGCCATTCTGGAGCCTGTGGTGGTCATATGTTTGGGTATGCTACTACCCAAAAGATCCTACGAGAAAGGTATTTTTGTCCTTCTTTATTTAATGAATGTATAATTTCCATCCAAAAATGTCATGCTTGCTAGACCTACAACCATAAAATACGGTCACATCCTACTCTTCTTCATCCTCTGGTATCCGTCGGTCCTTTTGCGAAATTGGGTATCGATTTCATGACATTCACGACATGTCACCCTCACTCGGCTAGGGGGAATGGATACATTATTGTAGCCGTAGATTATTTTACAAAAAGGGCTGAGGTGATGCTGACATTTGACAACACCGGAAAGACCACAACATTATTCATTTTCAATCACATCATAGCTTGTTTTGGTGTTCCTCAGGCTATTGTCACCGATCATGGTATCCACTTTAGAAACTTCATGATGTTCAAACTTGCTGAAAAGTTGGGTCTTCTCCATGAAAACTCAACACCCTATTACCCACAAGCCAAATGCCAAGTCAAACCAATTAATAAAGTCCTCATAACCATGCTTCAACGAATGATAGGGATTCACAAAACAAGTTGGCACACAATGTTGTTTTCAGCATTGTGGGCTTACCGAATGTCTGTTAAGTTTTCTACCGAGTTTACACCATTTTGGTTAGTCTATGTTCTATAATCCATCCTGCCAATTGAATGTGAGATACCCTCCCTAAAACTAGTAGTCGAACTCCTACCAAACACTTCCACCGAAGAAGAACGTATGTTGTATCTCATGCGATTAGACGAAACTCGACGTGACGCCACCCTAGTCATAGAAGCCTAGAAGAAACATGTCAAGGTCCAATATGAAAAACATGTCAAACCTCGTGTTTTCTCCGAAGGTGACCTGGTTATCCTTTACGAACAAGATCAGGATGTGCTAGGAGATGGAAAATTTGAAGCTATGTGGCGAGGTCCTTACATTGTTAGACGAGTGCTAGAAAAGGAGCTTATGAGTTAGTAGATTACGATGGTATCCCTTTGAGTGAACCCAAAAATGGGTTGTACTTAAAGAAGTGCTATGCCTAAGATCACCTGTGCATGAGTACTTGTATTATTGTACCATACTTCTTGTGTGTTACTGTAGTATGTTTTTTTCATTATCTGGCCTCTACCCTTATGTTACGTTGCATTTGGTTTTGAGATGTCAGAGTCCTCTCTACCTCACATTGGCTTCGCTGATGGCACTAGCTGTAGTACTCAGAACCTTGCTTCTGATACTTGGGAAATTTACACCCCTACAAATGAACTTATCACTCTATGAGGTGTGTGTCTCGACCGCGCGACCAATAATATTGAAAAGTATAGCACCGTTATTGAATTTTTGATTGATGTTATCTTGCTCGGTATCCATCACTTTGTTGTACGACTTGATTCACATCTAGTAGTACTACAGTTAAGTAATGCCTATGCTATTCGAAGTCCTACTTTATTAAGGGTATATTTATGAATTTGCCTCTTGGAATATTATTTTGATTATATTGAGTATCAGCATATTCCCAGATGTCTAAATACATTAAATGATGCATTAGCTAACTATGTATTAGACAAAAATTTGGTCCATTTATAAACCAATCACATCACATGTATCACATAACACAAGATAAGATGGTAGAAGCCGTATATATGTATATAATGATCAAAAGTTTTTTACAAAAAAGTTATGTCCAAGGACCAAAATTTCAAAATCTGAAGCTCATAGATTCTACAAAGAAATGTCATAGGTGATGCTCATGATAACACATGACTTCCTGGGAAACCCTATGAAGCAATTGACCAATAGACTCTAACACGCCCACCGTATGGAACTGATAACATCGAGGGACCTCTCCGATAGGCATGTCCGGAATGTCAATAATCAACCCCTCTAAGTTATGTTCCACTACCTCATAATCTTCAGCATCCCATTGTGGCACTGGAGCCACATCTCCTCATCACTGAATAGGAGAAGTACCCGGAGGTCGATAAGGCCCCACGTCTATGTCATCAAAAAATAAGTTTTGTAATTAGACCTTGGACAAACATAAAAACATTACATATCATAAAACTCACAAAAACACTTAAAAGTAAAGAAATGTGTACTTCTTACCTAGATCTCCCCACTGAGCATCCTCAGGTAGGGCCAAGTCCAGATCCCCTTGGAAATCCAACCCGGCATAGGAATAATCGTCGACCATCAGCATCTGTGGCCACAACCAGTCAAAGAAGGAATCATTGTATTTGATGATTGGTCCAGTTACATGTTGGACCATGAGGTTGCACCACCTCAACATCCTTGGATCCTCTGTAGCCAGTAAACCCCACTCAACCTGCAATCTCAGCAAGGGAACCCTCTCAAGAAAGAAGGACACCAAAAGTGATCCGTACCTGAATTGCTTCAGGTCGCCTTTCCTGCATTTTGTCAACTGCCACTTTATGCTACGAAGGACTATGTCTAACCAGTTAAAGACCTGAGGCTCAGTACACTCTATGGCATACTAAAAATAGATCTAGAGAGCCATGTGTGGAGAATCACTCCCAACAATATGATCAATGTTGAACAAGATACTGCGAAGGGTGAAATCTTGGACCCCCCAAATGGCAACTTTTCCTTTTCTTATTTTTTCCTATGGAACACATTACTGACGACAATACTCACTCATAGGCATCCCACCACCTCGGCTATCGGTCAAGATAGCATGGTACCCATGTTGTGACAGTCCTATTAGGAAGTAAACCTCCTCGATATCCAAGGACAATGTGTGGACCCCCACGTGGAATACTTGTTGGTCCACGTCCCACATATGGACGAGATACTCCAACAGCCTGACTTGGGCCCTCATACTCAGGATCCAAAAGAATTTCAAGAGACCACAGTCTCATAGAGAAATAATGGTGCCCGGGTCATTCCTGACAATAGAATCATCCTCTTCATGTTTTATTTCATGCCACTCTAGAACCATCGTGATGGTCAAATGCCTGCACAAGAACCATAAGAAGAGGGTCAACAACTTTTTTCAAGCCTTGGCACATTTTTCATTGAGCAAAAGTCAAAGTAAATTTTCATTTTGTGGCCCTCATAGGTGCCCCTTTATCACAATACGAGTTTCTCACAGGTGCCTTTGGATCCACCTATGAGAATCATGCATTCTCATAGGTCCCATATGGCTAGCCTGTGAGAACGCTTGGGCGCAAGTTTTGGCCCTAAAACAAACTCAAAAACTTGAAATTTGCCAATGAAAACACAAAATTGAACCATGAAAAGGTAGAAGACAGGGAGCTTACCTCACTGACGGAGACGGTTCGCCAAATGGTTGCTTATATCTTCCACAATCGGGCACTGAAATTCGAGGGCAAAAGAGGGGTTTTGGGTTAAATTCTTGGCAAAGTCACAATGACTATGGTAAAAGAACTTTTACCCACTTATATTTACTTTTTTAACATTTTTGTTGATTTTTATAATTGTTTTATTTATTAAACCTAACACCTAATAGCCCTATGAGTGCGAATTTTTGCAGATGTAACACCTTTGAAGTCTACACGAAGGAGTACGGATATTTTCTCTTTTTTATCGCATGCTTAATTGTTTTTTATGGTTTTTAGACAAAACCTCGAGCTTGGTATTTATTCGTTCTCACGCTCGAAAATACATGAGAACATAATTGAGCACACTTTTATCACTTTTTCTGGCTCATCAAGGTTATATGAAAAAGGAACCCCCTGGAGTCCTCTTTAATCTCTTTTCAGACTCTCTAAACATGAAAATATTGTCGAGCAATCTTGCTATTTTCACGCTAGTTAAAGTATTTGAAGAAAGCATCTGTTGGGCGATAATTTATCTCTTTTTCGGTCTCCTCAAACTACTTTACAAAAAAGGAACTAAGAGAGTTATCTTTTGAGTTTTTTTCCAGACTCTATAATCATGAAAAATCTTCGAGTTTTCTATCTTTGGACTCGTTAAATAAACATCGAAAGACCTGTAATGGGATCGAACCACTCCTTCCTAGGGTTTGTTAAACATACTCCAAGGGACTCATCCAAAGGATGAGCTTACAGAAACAATCATATGTTATCCTCCTCAAGCTTGTGTAAAAATAAAGAGGTACTCGCCAGAAATGGTGGGGGAAAATCTGGGAAAGGGATGTGTTTTCGTATTCATATTATTGGCAGTAAGTGTCACTCTTGAACATGACACCTCCTATTCGTTATCTGAAGCCAGTTTGGGAAATCCATTTGTCTCTCATTCGACTTGCTACAATTCCATACCATGAGTTGTCTCTAAGTCAATGCTTCCAAATAATTGGTCATGTCATTCATATGTTCAAGAGAAGTTCACTCGAAACCTCTATTGAGTTGGCCATCTGCAGTTGTCCATTCTCTCCATGTTGGCCTTCCTTGTGTCCAGTTCCACCTACATCATACTCTGTTTCACCTTCAAAATCTGTTACTCATTTCGTGTCATTGATGGGGGATACATCAAGGCCCTCCTGTGACAAGTTTTGTTCTGTCGATTCCAGCTCATTATCTGGAAACAAGGCTTAGAAATTATTCGATACCTTGGAACTTGCATACCTCAATGGCAGGTTTCCTCGCTTTCAACAGTGGGTTTTCAACATTGACCCCTGATCAGGAGATTCTATTGAATGTTTGACCTCAACTCATTTATTCACATTCGGTGGATTGTACTAGTGTACCTTGGGAGTCATTGACATTAACGGTTATTTCCCTTGCACTTGTTAATGATTTCATCAATGATTGGTAATCGAGTGGTTTCTACCATGTTCAACTTCGACACATGTAATCACATGGTTATATTCATACTTTCAGGTGATGGGATTGAAGACCCTGGGTCTCATCTCTTTGATCCAAGATGCGATGGAATATGTATAATTTACTGACACATAGATCCACTTTGTATGTCGCATGGCTATGTCGTCTTAATTTAAATCTTCTTGCATAGATCCAGAGTGTATTTTTGGTGGCTATGTGATATTTTGATGGCATGGATCCATGATGTATGATTGGTGGCCATGACCTATGTTCATGATGTCGTCTGTCTGTGATCTGAGTATGGGAATGCCTACCTCAGGACTGGTATTATATTTTGTAGATACTTGGTTGTTTGTAGGTTTCCTATTAGGTGAACTCCTGATTTCCAACACACACACGCAGTTTACAAAGTATTTTAGTTGTCACTAATTCCAGCCTCATACTTTGGGGAGCATTCTGTTACACATGATTTTGGTCATCTTGGTGATGTATTAACAATGGTGTATTCAGGCTCCCAACAAGGACTTTTTGCCTGAGAAAAGTGGATCTTGTCTCCTTCCAAAAACATATTTTCGAAGTAAGTTCATAGGTTGCATATGGCCTAAGGTGCGAGAATCCCTCATTCTCACAGGCCACCTTCATTTAGAGTGAGAACTTCTCACATTTTTCTCCATACATAGGGTGCGAACCTATTTTCAAGATTGGAAAAGAGAAGAGGTCTCGAGGGTTCTAGAAGGGAATCTTCTAAAAAATGAGTTGGCATTCGTATGGTTGTCATTTTACTAACTTCTCAAATTTGATGGGATCATCCTCATCCATGTAATAATCTCTCCTTCTCCTATATATTGAAAGGATTCTCATGGAAAAGGTTAAGTAAGATTAATTGAAGACTTGGTGAAGGAATTGTGTGAAGAACCCTGCTTGGACAGAGGCTTGAAGGCTCTAGTTGGTCTATCAAGAGGAATTGGATCTTCTTCATGCAAGCACAAAGAAAGTGTGTGTGTTGAAACCAAGGGTCACTGAAAGGAAGCTTGTGACATCAAGGCAATCAGGTTGTATCTTCTACTTTCAATTAATATGATACAATGGCATGTCCCTTTCCCATAAAGTCACTCTTACTTTATTGTGTAATTCATTGATCATATGCATAAGTTGACGTTGAATACATTTTGCTATCTTCACTTTGGTTGGTTTGTGTTTTCTTGGTCTTGACCTCACAAGAGCACTGGAGCAAAGCGGGAGAAACAAAGAATTAAGGAAGCGATACAAAGGTATGTCACTTATTCCTCCTTATTAGCAGATTCAATGATCACAACTTAGGGAAAGAGTCATGTCCTGTCCTATTTTGTTCTAAATCTAGGTGGATCTAGGGAGATCTGTTAGTGTCCACACCTACTGATTAGTCTGATAACACCTGGTGTAGTCCGTAGAGGGGTTTTCCCCCTATAACAATGAGGAGTTTAACTAAGTTAACCTTGTTAATTATGATTCCACAATATCTACGACCTAGGTCTAGGCAGGAAACATGTCGTCATCATGTTGTTGTAGAAATTGGGTCATTATATCCTTCCAAGACTCACGTAGTTAAATAATCCTGAGGGTTTAGGGTCCAATTGACCCTCCTTGATCAAGATCTATGTTGGTGATATGTCAACCTATCCAAATACAACGACTTAGATTTAACTAACCCATTCAACAACTTCAGTTCAATGTGAACTCACTCTAGATGTTCCAGTGAATAAAATGTCAATAGGTATTGATCCCTTGACCTCTTTTCTATCAATATGGCACGACACATCATACTAGACATCATTCTTTCCTTGTGCTTATGTAACGAGGTATGAGACCAAGGGCTGGAACCCTGGTCCCTAGATATCGGGTATCATACTACCAATTTGATTTGGACTTAGTATTTGTTCTGGGTTCTCATGCTTTGGTATCCATGGATACCAACCTCCCTCCTAATATTTTATGAAAATCTATAGCTACGATATCTCTACTGGTAGATCTGACGACTGAGATTCAACGCTCTAACCAAAGGCCTTTGCACTGACATAAAAAGAAGTTTGGTGGGAAACTCACTTGTCTTCAGATGGTTAGGATCTACTCCAACTAGGGAATAAATGAATTTTGAGTCTCTTTGTGATCCAGGTGGATATCGGTGGCCACCCACCTTTTCCAACTAGCTCAAAACAGTTTTCTGACAATTTTGGTAATTTACTATTTTTAGTAGTTTTTAACTTCCGAGGCCATTTTGAGGGCCTAAATGAAGGAATTTTAGGATCGATATCCTCAATGAATCTCCTTGATGATACCTTTCCAACGATCTATCGTGCACCCCAAACGGATATTGAATGTAAAAGTTACAACCCTGGGAAGTTGATGTACTAACTTACCCAAATGGGGCCCACATGACTTTTGGTGCTTCATCTCCTAGGGTTAGGTTTTTAGCTGTCTAGGGTTTTTGACATTCCTATTTATTTTAAAAAGGAATTCAGAGCCTCATTGTAACCATCTTCTTTTGAATTAGCACAGTCATCACACCTCTTCTCAGAGATAAACTACCACCATTCCAACAAGCTTGGTTTCCACTGCATTTTACAGCTCCATCTTATTTCCTTATTGAATAGAAAACCAATTTTACTATACCTTTTTTATTTTGTGTTAAGTACCTGTTAAAAATATGTATTCATTTCTTTCTACTCATAAAATCTGGATCAGTGGTATCAGAGCGGTCTGCTCATTATCGTCTTAATGCATGTCCCCAACGAGGTCAGAGTAAAAAGAGTTGGGTCTCAAGCTTGTTTCTCTTGAGGAAAAAATATCTTGCATGCCCAAGCGACCTCTCATGGAAAGAGAAAAGAAATATGATGGGACATGATATCCTTTCAAAATCTTTCTTTTGGAAGGCCTCACACAGCAGAGGAATGAGATGATGGATAGTTTTGCGCAAATCCTTCAAGCGAAAGAGCCACCCCCTTCAAGGTACAAATAAACTTCGATATTCCTATATTTGAAGGTCAGGTAGATGCAGGTTCTATAGACAAGTGGTTGAATCTACTAGAAGGGTATTTTTCTGTCCATGACTTTTCAAATAGAGAAAATATTACTTTTGCGCTCCTCAAAGCCATTCCCCATGTCAAAGATTGGGGGGAAACTTTCTGTGAGAAAAATGAAATAGAGGAACCCTCATTATTTACAATCTCAGCCACCTGGTAATTCTTCAGGGATGCTATTAAGGAACAATACTACCCTGTCAGAAGTTATGATGACTTGTATACCAAATGGACCACACTGCGGCAAGAAAGATACCAAGCGGTGCCAGATTTCACAAATATCTTCAATACCTTGCGCACAAAGCTAGGTATCAAATATTCAGAGCGACATCTGGTCCTCAAGTATCATGGTGCCCTGCATAGATACATCCAGACTGAAATGGAATTTCTGGACATCTCATCCTTGGGCATGGCCTACCGATATGTCTTCAAAATCGAGCATAATATTAAACAAAAGACGTGGAAATTTGGGCTTGGAAACCCCTCATAGTAAAATCCAAGAAAGGGCAGCTCCAACCCATAGAACAAAGGATAGAGAAAATATGGAAAATATCAGGACAACCAGTCCAAGCCGCAAGAAAAGAAGGACACCAGAAAGACAAAGAAAGATACCAGGAAGTGGTGCAACTTCCATAAGAGCCCTTGGCATAACACTGCTAATCATCGCTCAAAGCAGTCGTTGGTGGCTGAAGTGAAAGCCTTTGAATCAGATGTGGGTTTTGACTCTGAATTAGAACCAGAAAGGGGAAGATGGATCATTGATGCAGAACCCGGTGCCACCATTGCTACCATCAAACTCTAGCCTAGTGAACCAGGCGAGCCAGAAGAAGGAGAGAAACTCTTCCATTCACATATGTATAGGATACCCTCGTAGTGTTATTATTACTTTGAACAGGAAATTGTAAATTATACCCTCGTAGTGTTATTATTACTTTGAATAGGAAATTGTACAGGATACCCAAGACAGTCCCACCTAGTGATATTTCCTTGATCTCTACTAAGAAATGCAGGAAGGTCATCTCTCATATGGGGATGTTTGTGTTCTTTGTGATTCTCTCTCAGAATGAGTGAAAGATAAAATCCACATCTATGGTATCTATGGCTGACCTCTCTACACAACAGAAGAAAGTAGATAAGATCATGGAAGAATACTTAGATATCTTCTCCTCACCTATTGGGGTACCTCTACACTACCAGGTCAAGCACCCCATCAATATGACCCCTAGTGCACTTCTTCCCAATGGGCCAGTATATCGTCACTCTCTGTTAGAGAATGAGGAGATCAAGCAACATATCCAAGAAATGCTCCACAAAGGGCACATCCATCCAAGCTCATCACCTTGTGGGAGCCCAATCGTGTTGGTACAAAAGAAAGATGGAACCTTGCAACTCTTCATTGATTATCAGGATTTGAATAAAATCACAGTCAGAAACCGATACATGATTCCCCGAATCAATGACCTCCTTGATCAACTTACAGGGACCAAATACTTTAGTAAGATTGATCTGAAGTCTGACTACCACTAGGTCCTAATAGAACAAACAGATGTATGGAAGACAACCTTCAAGTCAAAGGAAGGACTTTTTGAGTGGTTGTTCATGCCCTTTGGTTTGTCAAATGATCCAACCACTTTCATGAGGATGATGGATGATATCCTATGACCATTCACCAATACTTTTGTAGTGGTGTATCTGGATGAAATTCTCATTTATAGAAAGACTTGGGTCGAACACTTGAAGCATATTCAGTAGGTTTTGCAAACCCTATGGAAGCATAAAAAGTGTTCGATTATTTGAAGCAACGCTTGTGCTCAGCCCCAATACTTTCACTACCAGACCTGCATCAACCTTTTGAGATCGAGACATATTCTTCAAACTATGTTGTGGGCATCCTTCTCAATCATCATGGCCACCCCATGGCCTATCATAGTGAGACACTATCAAATGTTGTCCATAAGTACCTTACTTATGAGAAATAAATGTACTCTATTGTGAAAACCTACCACTAGCTGAGACATTACGTTCTTGGGAAGGAGACAGTCATCCACACTGATCATAAGCCACTGCAGTTCATGCAGACACAAGGAAAATTACAGAATTACCTCCATCCAAAGTGGTCCACATACTTGCAGCAATTTCACCTCAACATCAAGTATAAAACAGGAAGCACCAACTGTGTCGTTAATTGCCTCAGTGGACCTCCAGTCGTGGCACTCACCACGGTGCTAGATTCTTGTGACCATAAGACTTTTAGATGGCCCCAATGCTATGAGACAGACCCAGACTTCACCACCACCTACCAAATGTTGGGTGAAAATGCACTTGTCAATAATTTCCATCTTCAGTATGGGTTGTTGTGTCATCTGGGCCATATCTATGTTCCATCAAGCAAGTGAGCGAAGACAATTTGTGAATCCCACTACAGTATGGTGTCAGGACACTTTGGCATTGAAAAGATAGTGGTGATGCTACATAAACATTTCTACTAGCCAAAACTTCGATACGAGGTCAACAATTATATAAGGTTCTGCACTTCCTACATTATTTCCAAACCGACCACTAAGAAACATGGCCTATACACCCATCTTCCTACTTCTAACAGACCATGTAAATCCATCTCAATGGACTACATGTTGGGCCTCCCATCCATCAAGTGGGGAAATGACTATGTTTTTATGGTTTTTGATCACTTTTCTAAGATGGCGATTATGATTATCTGGAAGAAGAGAATCACAGCAAAGGCCACTGACAACATCTTCTTTGAACGAGTCTGAGTACATTTTGGAATCCTACAAACTACTTTATTAGACCAGGACAATCAATTTTTCAACAAATTTTGGTCGAGCCTCTCGTCACTGCTAGACACCAAGCTCACCAAATCCACGGCCTTCCACCCCCAGATAAATGCCCAAACCGAGGTCATAAATCGAATGATTGTGCATATCCTTCACATGTATAATTCCAAGTACCCATATACATGGGATGAGAGCCCTCCCTATTTCCATCATAGCTACAACCGATCCCTGCATAGCTCAACTAACCAGAACCCCTTTCAGGTGGGGTTGGGATTCCAACCATCGGGTCCCATAGATGTTGCACAACCCCTTGTGGTCACCTCAACCAACTCATATCCTACTCCAAATGAACCTAACAAAGCCACCTGGTTCATTGATAAAATCCATCACATCTACCAACAGGTTCAGGATATCCTAGAGAAGTCCAATGACAAGTACAAGAAACTCCATGATCAACATCGAATGCCAACTAAGTTTCAAGTGGGTGACAAAGTTTGGTTTCACTTGTAGAAAGAAATCCTTATAGGACCCAATCATAACCTTCTCCCACTCCATTATGGGCCTCACATCATCACTAAGGTCATGGGGGATAATTCTTTTGAGTTCAACATTCCTCCTTTCCTTGGCCTACACCCATTATTCAATGTGGATCTCCTTTGCCCTTATTTCTCATCATTATTGGACACCTCAGAAGTAGAAGAACAACTGAAACCAAAAGATCTCAACCCCGACTACATACAACATGGATCCAATGATCATATTGTGGACACATAGATCAAGGGCACTCCACAGCAAAGGATCCATCTTTATCGAGTCATCAAAGCAGGGCAGATCCCGCACCAAGGCGAGTGGCTCACCCGGGGCCAAATTCGACAGAAATTTCCTCATATAATGGGGGAACTCAATGAAATGGATACCATTTCTTCATAAGGAGGGAGTATTGATCTAGGTGGATATCAGTGGCCACCCACCTTTTCCAAGTGCCTCAAAGCAGTTTTCTAGCAATTTTTGGTAAATTACTATTTTTAGCAGTTTTTTAACTTCTGGGGCCATTTTGAGGGCCTAAATGAAGGTTTTTTGGGATCAATATTCTCAATTAATCTCCTCAATGATACCTTTTCAACAATCTATTGTGCATCCCAAACGGAGATTGTACGCAAAAGTTACGACCCCGGGAAGTTGATGTACTAACTTACCCAAGCGGGCCCACATGACTTTTGGCGTTTCATCTCCTAGGGTTAGGTTTTTGGATGTATAGGGTTTTTGAAATTCCTGTTTATTGTAAAAAGGAATACATAGCCTCATTGTACCCATATTCTTGCAAATGAGCGCAATTGCCAATCTCTTCTCAAAGATAAGCCGCCACCATTCCAACAAGTTTGTTTTCCGTTGCATTTTATAGTTTCAGCTTATTTCCATATTGAATTGAAAACCAATTTTAATTTACCTCTTATATTTTGTGTTAAGAACCTGTTAATAATCTTTAGTCATTTCATTCTACTCATAAAATATGGATCACTTTTCTCGTATAGCAATATACATGCATAAATTTGAGTTGTTTTTCCTTGGTAAGCATACATAGATCGTTATCGTATCTTGAGTGAAGCATACACCACTATCACATAGAATGTAGAGACTCATTAATGAAATTACCTCTGACTTGCTAATCAATATCACACATTCACAAGCAATACAAATATTTCATCCATCGATTCCATTTACAAACATTCATTTTCTCAAACATATTTATAGGCCTATATCATTCAACTACGTGGGTCTCTACGAAGACAATATCAAGCCTATCTACTAGGAATGCACATTTACCATACAATCACAGGTACCCAACTACTTATTTTAAATCAATTACATAGGGAATAAGGAATATGTATATGTTACAAGATTGTAATCAGTTTATTTGGAATTTATGAGCAGAATGAAATGAATAGAGATCTATATCATTAACATAGAGATAAATGAACAATAATAGAGATTGTTGTGTTGGTTTTGTCACATGGGTGAGAAAAAACAAATCACTTACTTGCCTAATTAATTCAACTAAACAAGATAGAGATTTTTTTGTTGATTAGATAATCAAACATACATGAAACGAGGAAATAAAAATAAAAGGAAACAAATGTTAGAAAAACTTGCAAGAACTAGAACCATGAAAAAAGAAAATAACAATCATATAGCTACCAATGGATCAATGTATTGATATGCTATCACCATAGAGAAAGGAAGGGACTTACAAATCCCCTCTTCCTCCTTGGGAGGGCTCTTGAGTTCCATAATAGAGAGATCTTCTCTTCATACAATGGAAATTAACAATGGTGAAGAAATACAATGCCAATCTTCTCAAGAGGTGAGTGGAATGACCCTTGCTATAGTGCTTGAATGATTCAAAGAGAAAAGAGGATTCTCCAAGAAGAATTCTTGCATCATAATAATATATTTAAATTCTTATTTTTCTAGCACACCCATTGCACAAATTTATAGTGTCCATTTAGGGAATGATATAATAGGTTCGTAATGTGAACAAGGGGGCTCTTAGGGTACTTCCTATCCCTTGACCAGCCTCCAAGCTAGATTTCGCTCAGATCCGAGTGTCAAATTGTGTTGGAGATCAGACTGGAAGTGGTTGAGAGCCTGATAAGATTCATAAATGTGTTTTTCATGAGAAGTGTGTGGGTTTTCTTATAGACAGTCATGCATCATGCACATTCTGTGAACATTGCGCAAAAATAGGGTTGTGTTAGCCTGTGCATTCTGCGCATAGTGCATGTGCTTCCTTTGGTGAATTTGCGCACTTTGATTTATGAAAAAAGTATATATTTTTATTCCCTTTTTCATGGATTTTGATGCTATAGGTGTACTAATTGTTGTTGGAACTGATGTCTTTCTTCAACCATTGTTTATAATGTTGCAGATGACTTTTCGATGATAAAAGATGCCCCCTGATGTGTGAGGTTAGGAGCATATGTATAGCTGAAATATATCAACGTTTCTTTTTCTGATGGTGCCATTATGTGGAAGAGAGAAGAGAGGAACTGCAAATGTGATCCGCCGAAGGGAGACGGAAAACTATGGGAACCAAAACTTTCTCTAGGAAGAAAATAAAATTTGTATACAAACGAGGCGGGCATGCCCCATGCTCGTGTCATGAAACCAAAATGTGGGGCTGTAATTGAAGGTGTATGATGATGTACATAGCTACAATGACCTCAGGGGCAGTTGATAACGACATATGACAATTTTGAATGGTGAACTGGCTCTGAATTGATTAATGGAAGATGGGAAGAAGTTTCGATGACTCGTAAGCATTGATAGCCTATCAATTTCAGAGGTCTTTTGTTGGTATGGAAAACTACAATGGTCACATAGTAAGAACCACCTTAACATGAGATTTTTTTGAAGTATAATGTTATGGGGGTCAACAGAATCAGAAAGCAATGATGACTCTCTTTATTTTGTTCGAGACTCCTCATTGAAAAGGTAATGAGAGTCAAGATATTTTCACCCTTCTAGAAACTATGTTGATGTCGATAGGAAGGGAGACACGAAGTCAAGAAGAAAAGAGCATCTTGGAATCCATTGAGTAATAATTGATAATAGGTAATGGAAGGTAACATTGATGAATTCAAGACACTATGAGACTTAGGACTTCCCTTGGTAGCAGTTTTGAAGGATGATTTCCAACAATCGTAAAACTGGATCTAGTGTGAGGGGGACAACTAGACGTGGGGTTAATTTGTGCTAGAGGTTGAAAAAGTGGGCAAACTTAGAGATCGTGGTTGCATGAATTTGGGATACTCAGGATTTGTCAAATATTTCTATATTAAAAAGGGTGTATTCCCCAACCAAGGGAAACATAGGTTGCTTTTCCAGGTAAAAGAAGGCCATTGGGGATGACGACTAAAAAACTATGTATATGTTACAAACATGGGATTTATACAATTACTAGATGAATAAAGAATAATTTGGGTTGAGTATACAGATACAGAAATGGGTGCCCCGATGAAATATGGCTTGTCCTATTTAGGGAACAAGTTTGTGAAAGAGAATTGATGGAGGGTGGAGGCCCCATGGGTGAGTTTTTGTTGGATCATGTTGTCATTGATGCCAATGGTTTGTTTGATTGATGTCATTGATTGATGTCAAGTGATTTATTGATGCCAAAGGATTAATTGATTGATGATTGATACAATGTAATATGTATTGTCCTTGATGAGAATTCATAGATGAAGATGAATCAATGAGTTGTCATTGATAAGATGAAGATGGATCAATGAGTTGTCATTGATACATGATGAAGATGGATTGATGTGGTTTCATTGGTATATGATGCATTGTTGGAAAAATGTATACATGACTCATTATTGTCTTATCATGATTGATAAGGTGCAACAATTGATGAACTCCAAAGTGGTCCCCTTATGGTGAAATCCATCACAGGAAGATGCTATGTGGATTGAGTTATCCTAGGATAATGGTTGGACGACCCACGCTCTCACTATTGTCTTATCATGATTGATACAATGCACAAATAGAGGAACTCCAAATTTTTCCCCTTATGGTGAAATCCCTCATGGGAATACGCTTTGCGGATTGAGTTATCCTAGAAGAATGATTGGAGGACCCATGCTTGTATGTGGAATAATGAGATGAATATCAAGAAAATTGTTGGTGAAACTATTCTAGATGGATAGTGCTTGTCATTCCATTTCTAGTTGTATGTGGAATGTCACATAACTCCTCATGGTTTGAGAGTTATGGCCTTACGAAGATGAAGGACCCCAACATGAAGGGTTGAAGCCCCCAAGGTCAAAGAAGTAAAAGTGACTTAAATGAAGAAATCATTATTTAAATTATAAAGTAAAGTGACGAAGTCAAGGTGGATTATTTAAATAAAAAAAGAAGTGACAAAATCAAGAAATGATAAAGTAAGGTGGCAAAATTAAGAAGGAATATTTAAATGATAAAGTATTGGAGAACTTTCTATTTATGGAAAGTGGTTAACCCTAAAATAAGGAAAATAGGTTAAGTGACCTAGAAATGGGTTAATATTATTTAAATGATAAAGTAAAGTGATAAAGTCAAGGTGGATTATTTAAATAATAAAGAGAAGTGACAAAATCAAGAAATGATAAAGTAAGGTGACAAAATCAAGAAGGAATATTTAAATGATAAAGTATTGGAGACCTTTCTATTTATGGAAAGTGGTTAACCCTAAAATAAGGAAAATAGGTTAAGTGGCCTAGAAATGGGTTAAGTGACTTAAAAATGGGTTAAGTGACCTAGAGGATGAAAGTATAAATAATATAGAAATGTTATCTTGTAGATCATCCTTTTTGTGGATCAATGGAGAGCTTCTTGTGAGAATATCTTTCAGAGTATTGGTGGAGAGCTTCTTAAGAATTTTTGGTGTGGAACACTTGAGAATATTTAAGATATATAGGTGAATGAGATAACCAAAGGATATATATAAGCCTAATTTCAGAGAGAAGGTGAAGAAAAGAGGGCCAAAATTCAAGGGAGGATAAAAAATTTTCATGATGCTTTCTAAGGTATGTTATTTACAGTTCATCTCACCATTTTCGTAATAAATGTTGTTCAATAATACTTCATACCATGAGATTGAAACAAAATTGAGGAAACATATCCAAGTATCTGTGGTAAAAAATTCATTTCGTGGGTCATTTTATTTTTGGAGATACACTCCGTGGAAAATAGGGTTTTTGGCTAGTCCTAAAACTAGTCTAAAACATGTGTTTTGAGTAAAAACGTCATAACTTCTTCATAACAGATCCAAATTCAGTGAGAATAATTGTGTTGGTTATATTACAGTCTGTAGTATTTTTTTTTAAAGTTTCATATTGATTCAACAAATATTCCATGCGGGGCATGCTCTACAATGTCACTTTCTAGAACAAGCCAGAATTCAGCAGGGTATGTCATTTTTTCTATAAATCCTTTTCTGAGAGGTTCCAAGTAGTGACACCTGGAGGAATTTCATAAAAAACATTGAAGAAAATTATGTATCATTTTCATATATTTATTCATTATAGGTACAAATTTATTAATTATTTCAAGTTAGGGTTGTTGACTAATCCAAAACTAGTCATGGTTGAGACAAGCAGTTGATGAGTTGGCACATACATGAGATGTATAGTTGATGATGTTGGTACATATTGATGATTCATTGTTGATTATTAGTTGAAACATGATTGGTATATACTTTGTACATGGTTGGATGCATTTTTTAATGGTACAGGTTAATTACAGATTGTTTGGCACAGGTTGGTGCATGGTTGGTGCATGGTTGATGCACTTGTTTATGGTACAAATTGATATCTATTGAGGATTGTTTCCTCATCTCAGTTGGTGCTGAGGATGTAAGTTGAGCCTTGCATTATAGAGCTGGTGATCTTGTAGAGTTTTACTCTATTCACTTGTTGTTGAAAAACCCCAAGGATTGTAGCCCATAATAAAAAGAAAATTGTACATACATCTTTTGTTCTTTGTGTTCCTTGTAGTAATGACTTGTTGATTATATATTGATGATATATGTTGTTGATATATGTATAAATTTAACTGGTTATAAATGAGAGCAAGGAGTAATGAGTTAATGGTGATTGTCAGCTAAGGAGTTTTTGGAAAAAGAGCCCTACACTGTTCACCGCCCCCTCTCAGTGTAGTCAGTGTGTCGAATGGTTTTTATATTAGGTAAATTAATGGAGAACAATATACATATGGGAAAATTGATGGTGGATGATATGGAGGGATCATGGAACTGTGAGGGTGTAGTCAACAAAACCAAGTGTAGGATGATATGTATTACACATTATTTTTGTCATCCCTATGACCATTAATGATGTAAACCTATATGTTGTCTTTAGAGGGATCAGTGGCCTAAATTATTGAGGAAAGAAGGGAGAAGAACTTTTCCTGAGAGATGTAATCATATTATCCTTTGTAAAAACCTCAATAAGGAGGATTGTCACACCCTGTCTAGTTCTATGGATACGACGATCCTTGATCGTCACAAGATGTACTAAACTTGGCCTATGACATCGTCACACTCTACTCAGTTATAGAGGTGCGACGATTTTTGTACGTCGTCAAAATGAGCATCTTCTCGATTCTTCTAGAAGGAGAAGCTTCTATGGTGAGGTGGCCTCCAATTGGTTTGGATCTTACTCACTTTTTTAATTTAGTGGGATCATCCTAACCTCCTCACCTTATCCTCTTCATATTATAAAAGGAGAGGAGCTCTCATGGAGAAAGTTAGATTTGAAATTTGGCTTGAGATTGTTAGCTTGGTTAGTGGCTTTGAGCTTTGCTTTGTCAAGATAGATTGTTGATCTCAGAATCCATGGAGTAGAAGTGTGTGTGAAGCAAGGGACTATTGGAAGGGACCTTACAACATGAAGGCATTTGGTTGTATTCGCCTTTTCATATTTTTAATATAGTAATATATTTCTTTCCCATAAAATTGGTCTTATTTTATTGTATGACTCCTTGATCACATACATAAATTTTGTTGGGTATACGTTGTTGTTTTCACTTTGTTGGCTTGTGTATTTTTATAGGTTCAACATCCCATAGGCCTTGGAACGGAGCGAGAATAACACTAGCAAGGACAAATGACATTTAAAAGGTATGGCATTTATCCCTTGTTAGTTAGTATGCTTGATAATTAAAACTTGGGAAAGTTTTATATTCTTTCTTGTTTTGTTCTAGTTTCGGGATGAAACTAGAGAGATTTGTTTTTGTCCACACTTACCAATTTGTCCAATAACAAAATTGGCAACTCCACTAGGGAATAGATTTTTTTCCTAGTTTTTCTTTATTTATTTCTCTGATATCTTGGGTTTTGTTTTCTGAGTCACTGGGAGATCCAAATTGACTCTTTGATCGTTAAACTTCACTCAAAAAACCTTCATGCTTTTTATTTTTTCCAATTTTTCCTTTGATCATCACACCCTACGTTGAGGGATAGTGCGACGATTTAGGATCTCTGCACTTTTCCTTCTAGAGATAGTGCAATGTCGTCACACTCTGTTTTTCTTGTCCCCTATGACGATCTAGGATCGTCGCACTGTGTTCATCTTATAGCTTGCGATGATTTGGAATTTTTTTTTCTTTTGGTGGTTTTTCTTTTCCAGATCTTAGATATGGTTTTGGGGTGAATTTTTGGGTTTCATTATAGTCTATTTATAGTCTTATTGACAATATTTCAATATGATTTTAGCCATCTTTTCTTTTTTTTAGCTTGTTTTCTTTTGAAATATTTTATCTCTTTCTTTGAGTGTCTTTCAGTTACAAAGTTTTGTCTTTCTTTAGAATTGTTTAGTGAAAAGAAAACTTTTTTTTCTGAATAAATCATGTTAAAAGAGAAACTTTGTTTGGGGTGTGTTTGTTTTGAAGTGATTTTCTATTGCTTTTAGCCATATTTGAAAAAAAAAATCTTATTTCTTATTTTGCATTATATTGGGGGCATCTTTGCATTTGAAGTAGTGAAATTGCATGGTTTTGGGCATTTTTGGTCTTGAATTCTTAAAAACAATTCCCCCTCATGGCCCGAGGGGACCAAGAATCATGTATTAGTGTAAATTATCTTTGGATCATTTATTGAATTTCTTGATATTGATGAGTTTAATAAAATTTTGGGACATTGTGCATCTAGGAATGATAAACATTTTCTCCTTCTCATAATATAGCTTTCATTGAAGTGAAATATTTGCATTCTCATTTCTTTGCATTGTTTAGATTCGATCAAAACATCATTTAGTCCATGTCATTTTCCTCTTGAGTAACAAAATCCTTAAAATAAAGTGCTTATAAAAATTGATTAGACATTTTTATATTTTCTAATAGAAAACCTACAGTAGATTAGTTGCAGGGCTTTGGAATAGGTGTAAAAGATAACTTTCCAAAGATGTAAATAAACATAGTATCTTATGATAGGGAGAGATCAAATCCACTTGCTACATTTTGTCCTAGGAAGCCCTTCTAACACAAGGGTCAATCACGAGGTCACATTAGGACCGACAAAGTTACTCACCCTACTTTGTTGGTCTTAGTGTAGAGATTGTGTGTATTATTGGGGGTCACTTGACAAGAAAATCATTTGGGGACCTTCTCAAGTCGATTTTGGGCTTAGATACCCTACCTTTCTGCGTGGATTAGACTATCAAAATTTTCCCCAGGCATCATTGTCGTAATTGGTAACCTTAGTGGCCTATCTCTTTAGGGTCTTTACATGAGGTGACTGTGGAGAGGTAGGTCTTCATCGTACCTGGAATCGACGTTGGCCAAACTCACTCGGGCTCCTTGGAGGGTATACCCATGTTTATGTGTGGGAGCTTGCATCAGGGTGTAAGTCTGTTAAGCAGGTCGTCAATGTAACTTTTCCACCCACTCTATCTCATTCGCTTCTTACATTGTTCCCACGACATTGGATTTCATCACCAACTAGCGTGTTCATTGTAAGAAGGTTTTGTTTGCTCGTTTTTTGACTAGATTTTTAGCGTGTGTTGTTTGTTTTCCCTAACAGACTCTAGGTTGGATTTGTGTTTAATGGAATTAGTTCCCAGAACGACCAATGAAGGAACCCCTTTTCCAGGAGAACCTTTTGTTTTTCCTTCTTACGAAAACATTGGTCTTCCTTACATCGCTAATTTGAGCCTTCCAGGTCTCATAATTGGATTACTGGTATGGGTGTTTTCCACTCAGGTAATCCTGACTGCAGCTAGTGCTTCGATTGTAAGAACATCCCCCCAAGACCATAAGCCTCATGTTGATCCTTCACCTTCTTGACCAGTAAGATCCTCTTCACCTTCTTCAATTGAAAGTTCTTCTTTCATTTCATCTTCTTCACCGACTGAAATCTTTGAAGCTAGTAACCCAGTGAATAAGAAGAAGAAGAAAAGGAAGAATAAAAAGAAGAAAAATAAGCAACGGTATAAACCTCCAACCCCTGCTGGACATGTTGGAAAACCACCAGTTACTGATAATCATGTTGGGAGTGTTGATGATGCCAAGATAATCCAAACAACCCATAAGCGCAAGTACCCTTCCAGGCTTTGTAAGGGTATACATATTCTTAAGAATTGCCCTGGTCTATCCAAGGTTATAGAAGCATGGTATACACACACTCACCAGCCCATGTCATCAACCTCCGAACAACATGTTGATGACCTCCCATCAATTAGTCAAGATACTGTTGGGAAGAAAAAAAGTAGAGTCAAGTTCTTGTGTATGTTATGCAAAGGGAGTCATCAACCTCACATTTTCCCTCATATGGATGAAGCCTCGAAATTACTGGAAGACATGACTATTTCAAAACCTCAATTTCCAACTACTTATCACAAGATTACTCTCGACCCACCTGTAGTTGATGGAATGATCAATCTGTTCCCTTCATCGGTCAATCTCGTTGATCATGTAGTCAATATGGTTGTTAGGACCCTATAATGTACCTTTTTTATCATACTTTTTTTTATCATTACATCCTTTTCCCACTCACATTTAAGCCTACATTATCACTTTAATCTATTTTTCCAAAGGTATATAACGTTTCTTCTCTTTGCTATATGTTTACTTTGTTTTACATGTAATTTTACATTACTTTCATACTTAGCCATTAATCAGAAACATAAAGTTTCTAAAATAGTTTGAAGACTACAGTTAATATATCGTTGCTGCTTGAAGACCACATTGCTGAAATAGTCAAACAGTACGCAAATCCCGTTGTTGAAACAGTCCATGATTTGAGATGCTGAAACAGTATTTCACATACAACAGTAACAAGAAAAGATAATTAAAAGAGCTGTTACACTGGCCGCAACAACTGCACCTCAAGCCAACACCATTACAACCATTGTTGTTGCTTGAAGACCACGTTGTTGAAATAGTCAAACAGTACGCAAATCCCGTTGCTGAAACAGTCCATGATTTGTGATGCTGAAACAATATTTCACATACAACAGTAACAAGAAAAGATAATTAAAGAAGATGTTACACCGGCCACAACAATTGTACCTCAATCCAGCACCATTACAACCACTGTAACAACATTTTTCTATGGAAGATCAGAATATCATATTCCAACATAGAAGATTAGATCACACTAAGAATAGGATTTGTATGTACACATGTAATCTTATGCTTAATTGTATTAAGAGGATTCTCCTCTTTAAATAGAGAAGAAACCAACATTAGAGGGGAGATTATGAAAGTCTTAGATAGAAGAGAATTACTTAGAAGGAGCATGTTCACTTTTGATATTGTAACTTGTCACATTGGACAGATGAATAAAAGATCATTCTTAGCATTTCTTCTCAGTTCCTTTCATTTCTGGGGAATCTTGTGAGAAGGAGAGGGCCCACCTTCTTCACAAGATTCACCCATTAGTTTCTGTAGTGTGTTAATATTGTTTTTATTCATACCTTGTTAAAACTCTGTTTTGTTGAAACTTTGTTTTACTGAAACTCTGTTTCAACTGATTGTTACATCGTTTTCATAAAATTCATTCCTAGGTAATTGTTGATCATTTTGAATGGTAATTCTGTTTGCAGAATGAGTTTATGAAAGTGTGATAGTCAGAGACAGGTGCTGAAGATTCCTACTTTGTGGAATAGGGTCATGTTCTCTGTTACAGAATAGTTAGTATTCTTTGCAGTATGATGAAAGGTTCCTTTTTCCTAGGTTGTTGTTTCTTAATGTAATCCAGGATTCTTCTGATAATTATTTTCTTTGAATCTTAAACTCTGCAATAGATAGATTGCTTTTACTATAATTCAAAGTAGAACTTCAGTCTGTTCAAAGAAAGGTGTGATTAGTGTAAATTTTACTACAAATTTGGATTGCTTTTGAGATTGATCATATACAGTGTGTGATTGCCTTTGAAATAAACAGACTTCCCTGGGTTGACAATTTATGTAACACTTGATTGTTTTAATTAATAAGCAATTATAGTGACCAACATTTTGGCACCGTTGTTGGGGAAGGAAATTATAGATTTCAAAAGCATTTATGTTTTTCTTTCATATGTACAAATTGCATTAGAGGACACAGAACCCGCAAGGAAACTGACCCTACAGGTGGCAGGGGTAGAGGAAGTGGAGGAATAAAGACTTTTATCGACAAGATTATATCAAAATTTGAATTTGTTGTTCCTCAACGACCAAGCTCTCAAAAATCAAAGCCTCAACCTTCCTTTCTAGCGAACTTTGAAACATAGACAGTTGAAAAACCAATAGACAACATTGAGGATTGAGCAAGTGTAGTGGGGGAACAAACAGAAGAAACCATGGATGGATATAACGAAGAATTGCACCATGAAGAACAGGTAGGTCTTGAAGGAGAGGTAAACGATGAATACTCTTGTTCTACCTTAGGATTTCCTATTGGTGATCTTCCTAGAGGAGTAGCTCCCATGAAGAATATTCCACTTTCATCTTTATCCAACTTTCATGGTTTATCTTCTGAAGATCCTGATGAATTCCTTTTCGAGTTTGCCATATTATGCAGAAGTTATGATTACATTTCCAATGCTAAAAAATTAAAGCTATTTCCAGCAACATTAAAGGGAAATGCATTAATATGGTTCATGAGTCTTGGAGGTCATGTAATCACAACATGGGATCAGATGAAACATAAATTTCTGCACAAATATAAAGACTATTGCCGAACAAGAGAAAAAAGAGAGGAACTATTCAATATGATACAGAAAGAGGATGAAAATCTAGAGGACTTTGTGGAAAGGCTACAGTATAATCTACAAAGATCCAGTCACCCCGATGTAAGTAAAGATATTCTTAAAACAATATTATTAAAAGGAGTAAGGGATGATTGTCTAGATATGTTGAATATGCTTGGAAAAGGGGACATATATAAAGAATCATATGATGAAATTGTTAACCTCTATAAAAGATGTTCAAGAAGAGTTGTAAGGAATAGATCAAACAGCAGGGATACCACATTTTCAAGAGTTCAAAAATCAGCCAGTGGAGGAGCAACAAGAGCTGAAATAGGTAATTTACTTGAGGATTTTAAAACTGAAATGTTAAGTTCTTTTGCTTCGCAAATTGACACCTTGCATATTAAAAAGAAACAAGCCGAAGAAGAAGCATCTTTGTCCATCTTTTGTTCCAAATGTAGAGAAAATCACCCACGAAGGGAATGCTCATTGGACAAAAAGCCAATTTTCACCCTTTGTGATAAGGATCATGAAACTCAACATTGCCCTTCTTTACTAGGAATCAAAGCAGCATTACAACCAACTGATGAAGAAGTTGAAGCTATCTATCGGTTGACATAGAGAAGGCAATGGAAACCGCGGGGACAAGGTATGAATCCTAATATGCCATTTACATCTTCTAATCGTTGGAATAATTATCCTTCTTTTAGTCAAGAAAATTACCCTCCCTTTAACCAAATGAAATACCCACCCTTCAATCAAGTGAATTACCCACCCATGCAACAAACAAACCCTCCCTTTGTAGACCCAACAATATGGACACCTTGGCCTTCACAACAACAACCTTACCATAACCAATGGAATCCAAATTGGAGAGGTCAACAACCCCCGTTCCCAAACCAATTTCCTCAATTTCAATCACAATTTCAGCAACCACTCCCTTTACCATCAGGTGCTCCACCGAATAATCAAATGATGCGGCCCCAACTACCTGTACAACCTAACCCTAACCCCAATAATAAGGTTGTGAAGTGTATTGATATTCAAAACCAGCCTATACTTTCTCTTTTACTTACACAATGCAATGAGATTCATTTACGATCTAGGAAAATAGTAGAACCTATCATTGATGATGTTACCTCTTCTGATTCCGACAAAGAAGAAATAAAAAAGCACGATTCACCTGAAGAGGTACAACCATCCTCAAATACTATCGTTGAAACAATAGAACCACCATTCCCTGAGCATTTAGCTTTGACTAAAACTCCTGAGCCACCTGCTTTCAATCTTCTAGGTGAATTACAAAATCTCTATGTCAAAATTCCACTATTACAAGCACTAAGAGATGTACCAATTTATGCTAGAACTATGCGAGACATTTGTCTTAAGAAAACCGGTAGGAAAACTAAAGATCCCCTCACAGTTCATGTCATGGGTGATCTGTCTGCACTAATGTCGGGTAAAGCTCCTCCAGTTAAATATGGTGATCCCAACCATCCTACTGTCATAGTGCAAATTGGAAAAACAATAATTCCTCAAGTTCTGGTAGACTTAGGCACTGTTATCAATATTATGACTCTTGAAACTTCACAATTGTTACAACTGAAGAATGAAATCAGAGATACCCCAACCATTCTAGAATTAGCTGACCATTCTACAATCAAATTGGAAGGATTCATTGAAGACCTAATCATCTCAGTTGAGTACTGGAATTATCCAGCTGACTTTGTGGTATTACAACCTAAAACAAAGTTGGGGGGTCATCCTCTAATTCTGGGTAGGCCTTGGCTAGCCACAACAGATGCCTTTATCAGCTATAGATCTGGTTCAATGACAATTTCTAATGGATATGAGACCAAACAGCTTACCCTCTACCCTCATGCTACACCCTTGATTAATAATGACAATTCCTTATGGGTGGGCTATGATGATCAAACTACTCAACCTATCTTGATTATCGGACAAGCCTTAAGCCTTAAAGATGCCACTGAGGATGAAGTAATCAATAATTTTATTTGTGAACCCTCCTCTGTGACTCCAGAAACACATAATCAACTAGCTGCACTTTTGGAGTCAGATACCCTGGAAAACCTTAACTCTGAAGACCTACCTCAAACATCATCCACCATCTCTTCTAAAAGTATACTAGTAGAAATTGAACTTGGCAAAACACTGAATATAAACTCCAACTTGACAGTTGCCAAAAATCAACAATTAATGAAGTTACTTCTTAAAAATAAGGAATCATTCGCATGGGACTATATAGATATGAAGGGAATCTTTCCTGAATTATGCACTCATTGTATCTATATCAAGGAAGATTGTCAACCGATCTATTAATCTCAACGACGAATGAACCCTAATTTAAGAGAAATTCTTAAAGAGGAACTTCAAAAATTTCTTAATGTAGGGTTTATCTATTCTATATCTGACAGTGAATGGGTTTCCCCGTTGGTAATAGTTCCTCAGAAAAACGAGAAATGGAGAGTGTGTGTAGATTATAGGGACTTAAATAAATCCACTCAAAAAGATCACTTTCCGTTACCATTCATTGATCATGTGTTAGATAGTTTTTCAGGGAAGAAATTCTTCTCTTTCTTAGATGGTTTCAGTGGGTATAACTAGATCAAAATTGCACCCCAAGACCAAGATAAGACCACTTTTACTAGCCCCCGAGGAACTTTTTCTTATAGAGTCCTCCCATTTGGACTATGTAATGCACTAGCAACCTTTCAAAGAGAAGTTATAGGAATCTTTTCTGATATGATTAATGATTCTATGGAAAGTTTTATGGATGATTTTACCCCTTATGGTGTCTCTTTTGAGGAAGCACTACAAAATCTTGAGAAAGTACATAATCGATGTATACAAGCCCACCTCTCCTTAAGCATCGAAAAATGTCATATAGTGATGAGTGAAGGAGTGGTACTTGGACATTTTATTTCATCTCAAGGAATTCAGGTAGATCCATCCAAGATACAAGTCATTAAAGACCTTCCTATTCCCAAAACCCAAAAAGATGTGAGAAGTTTCTTAGGACATGCTGGATACTATAGAAGATTTATCAAAAAAATTTCCAAAATAGCTTCTCCTTTGTTTGTGTTACTTATGAAAATTTTTGAATTCAAGTGGACTAATCTTTGCCAGGAAGCATTTGATGCACTCAAACATCAGTTATCTACAACTCCTATTCTAAGAGGACCTGATTGGGAACTTCCCTTTCATATATCCTCTGACGCTTCAGATACTGCAATAGGAGCTGTCTTGGGACAAGAATAAAATCATCTCCCTTATGCTATCTACTTCATTAGCAAGAATATGAGTCTTGCTGAAATTAACTATATAGTTGCCGAAAAGGAATTTTTAGCAGTTATCTATGATAATAATAAATTTTGACATTACATCACTAGCTATTCTACTTTTGTCCATACTGATCACTCAGCTATTAAATATTTAATGAACAAATCTGTCACAAATACTCGAGTCACCATATGGTTACTATTATTACAGGAATTTGATATTACAATTATAGATCGACCAGGAAAAGAAAATGTAGTTGCTGATTTTCTTTCTCAGTTAACACGTGATGATAATAATCCAATAGATGATTCCTTTCCTGATGAATATTTATTTGTAGTATCTGCTCAGTCACCATGGTATGCAGACATCGCTAATTATTTGGTTGCAACGACGTTACCACCACACCCATCCCACCGAGAGAAAAGAAAAATCATTCAACAAAGTGCTCAATATAGCTGGATAAGTGGGTGTATTTTCAACACAGTACTTGATCAAGAAATCCGAAGATGCATTAGAGAATATGAGGTTTATGATTTACTAAAAGCTTGTCATGATGGCCCTTGTGGAAGGCATTTTTCTTCTAAAAGAACAATACATAAAATTCTTAGGATGGGTTATTATTGGCCCTCACTTTTTAAAGATGCAAAGAAATATGCTCGGGCCTATGATAGCTGTCAAAGAATGGGTCAACCTAATCATAGAGATGAAATGCCATTAAACCCAAAGGTAGTACTTGAACCATTTGAAATATGGGCCTTGAACTTTGTAGGACCCATTAACCCTCCATCCAATCAAAAAGTTTATGTATTAGTCTGCACAGATTATATGACCAAATGGGTGGAGGCTAAAGCACTCCATAGAGCTACTGAAGAAGTTGTTCTAGATTTCTTATTTGAAGATATCTTTGTCAGATTTGGAGTACCTAGAGAATTAGCCACAGATGGAGGACCTCCTTTCACCTCTGTTATCACCCTATAAGTTATAGGATCAACTGGTGATTGGGATATTATCTGTCTCTAGTGTTTTTGTTGACAAATGATTTTTCATTCTGCAAATAATTTGAAAAAGAAAAAGAAAAGAAAAAAGAAAAAGAAAAAGAAAAAAAAAGGAGGGCATAAAAGAATTTCAATAAAATCCCCATGCAATAATAGTAACTTGGTCCATACCTTTCAAGCATGGCCAAGTTATTTTTAAATTGATGTTGATAGGGTAGTGAATGAGTTTGGCTAAACAGTTTAATCTTAGCCAAATTGTCTAGGTTAGATTAGTGAATAAATCTAGCAAGACTGTCTAATCCTGGTCAGATAGCCTCAGGGTAGAGTAATTTCTTAACCCAACAGTCTAATATGGGTTAATTGTCATACGAAGCTAGGTTAGAATATAGGCTAGTTGCTTGGTTGCTTCATTTTAATAAAACCAGCTTGATGTAAATGTTGCACCATGTTTTCAGATTCTTAAAGAGATCGTTTGGTCAAGCCCCATGGTGGTGTCTACTTAAAAAACCTTGGAAAAACCCATAAAGTGCATTTATCCTAAGTTTTTCCCTGACGCATGTGTTTTCCGCTCCCCACTTATGCTCCTTGCACATATCAATGGTCCTGATCGTGGCGCCCAGATCTACGATGGATAGATATTTCCGGACCCCCCCGACCATTCTACCTTTAACGGAAAGGGGGGGGGGAGGTCCAGAATCGCTGATAAGACACATGCGCATCTGGATGACTCAGGATCAAGCGTGCAAATCTATGATCAACGTTGGATTCCGGACCCCCCTATCCATTCTGCCTTTAATGGAGGGGCAGGCATCTGAAATGTGTTGTAAATAGAGTGCATAGATCTGCGGCTCATAAGCAGGCACGTAGATCAACGGCCCAAGATGTTTTTCAAACCCCCCCAGCTGATCTGCTTTTAACTGAGGGGGGGGGGTCCGGAATGGTATTCTTCCTCTGGCGGGTCCCTTGTTATACATGGCAGCAATCTAATGGCCCCGAGTCCCATCATCTCCTACTATTTGACAGACCTCTGTCACCTCTAGATGTCACCTTCCACCTTTCCCGAAATGGTCATGTCCCATAATTGTTGTCGGTCCTTCCCCCCCATTCGCTCATGGCAATCCCCTTACTATGACTTTTACCTCCAATCGATAGCTTCCACGTCACCCGTCTGTATCCCTCAGTCACTGTCACCCGCCATCTCACCCTCAAAATGATTTTTTGGCCATTTATTACTAAATAACCTATTCGTTACCCAACTAACCTATCTCCCACACCCAACCGACCCCCGTTTACTTAAAACTACCATTATTCTCCCTATTTTCGCCATTTACCCATCACACCAGAGTTTTTACACCATTTATTCCTCCGTTACAGTTAGTTGCCCTCATCTATAGTCAGTCACCCCCACTAACATTTTTTGTCTTGCAGGTACTATTGCAGAAATGGTGCCAAAGTCCAAACAAGCAGAAGGAGAGGAGAATCTGCTTCTCCTGCCTCCTGTTGACCTTGACAGGATCCCACTGGTCGACAAAGACCGATTAATCGCAGATAAAAAATGTGATTTTGATTTCTCAAACCTTCAGTCATGGCTCAAGGAATTTTTCCTAGACCAGAGCGATGAAATTGGACTCTGGGAGTCCAATTTACCCCTCTACCTCTTCCCTTAGATCCACCATTTTACCGAGTTCGCTCTCAAGTGCCAAGCCCACTACATTCTCGAGAAAAGAGTTCTCATCTCCTCATCCGGACAGGTTCTTTTCCTCATCATGCCTGAATCCATAGACCAGATGATGCAAATCCCTCGAGCCGACTCTGCATCACCCTTCAACCTGGAAATTCTTACAGAATTATACCAGAAAATGACCTTCCCCCAAAGAGCTCAAATATTCGAGGTTTTCCTTCCCCCATCCGCTCAATTCCCCTCCACAAATCCTCCTTACCCTTCCTCCATGTTCTCGACTAAAGGAAACCAGATCATCTCATCTGTTTGTTCTTTGTTAGGATAGTATTCTGATCAGTGGGTAGATGAACCTATTCTGGGCTTTCTATCCATCTTCTATACCGATGAAAATCCCACCACCCAGTTTGATTTCATCACTTTTCTAGTAGAAAATATTCATGAATAGTTCATGAATTTCAGCACAGAAGGCATGTTCAGATACTCGTTGATACTAGCATACTTGTTCGTCTTCTCCCAGGTGGATAAATTTGTCTTTTCCATGCAGAAGATGGATGGAGATGGTAGACCTCAGGTAGTCATAGCATGGACTTCCTTGCTCAAGAACAACTCCACTTATTTCAGTTTCAAGGATTTCATCGACCAATTCTACCACCCCATGGTAAGTATGCTAGGCGACAGGCCCGAGCCTCGGATAAACAATGAAGTTCAGAGGATCTTGCATCTCTTGGAAAACAAAAAGACTGGGGATTGGTACTTGTATCAAGATTACACTGAGATCAGAGTATACGGGTGTGAGTTGGCACCATATAAGCTGCCCAAGTATCTGCCCATCAGAATTTTTTCTCTAGAATATATAAGGTAGATAATAAATTCCGATGATATTCATTTTGTGTCATTGAAGAAAAAGCAGCATCTTAGAATCAAGGGGTAGATTGGCTCCTTCATATGCAACAATCAAGGCACTAGGGAAGAAGCAGACAGGATGCTAAGGGAAATGAAGTTCTCCATGATATTCCCATGGCATTATGATCCATCTGGGATCATCTCAGAGATGAGGGTGAAGAACAAGAACATCCCATATGTTCATGAAGCTAGGCCTGAAGTGGAAAAATTTGCAAATCAGATAGTGTGGGAGCCTAAGACATTGGTCGAAGTAGAACAACAAGATCCCCTGACCACTGTGTCGCAAATGACCACGCCACAGGTCCCAAACTTTATCTCCACCTGTCACAGAGGTATCTTCCGAAGAATTCCAGCTGCATACCAAGAGGCCTAAGACTGTTGCAGTTCCTGGCCCGACCGGGGAAAAAGATGCCTCGTCTACTACAGTGACCAAAGTTGGTATTCCACCCTTCGGTTCGAGCCTCCATAAGGTCATCACCCCATCATTTCCGAAGAAATCCACAGACTCCCCATTGAACACTCAGCTAGGCAAGGTAGGACCCAAGCTAAGCATTTTTGAAAAATATGAGCTGATAAAGAAAAGGAACCATACCTTGACTAGCAGTACTTGCACCCAATTCTGGAAGAAAACATCGACTGCACAACATAGGCTGCTATCATCAATCGATACCGAGAAGGGCAGAATGCATATGGAATTTCTCCAGGCATAGGTACCAGATCCAAAGGTGATCACTGACTACAAGATGAACACCTTTGAATTCCAGACGAAGGATGTGCATCCGGCCGATCAGATGGATCTGCACAAGGAGACAGGGGAAATGGTATTCTACACGCTGTCGCATGCTTCCACCACTGTGTCTAAACTGCAGGTGTCCCTGAACAATGTTCAAACACAATTGAAGCTAGAGAAGATATCATCCTTTTCCAAAGACAACAGAATCAAGACTCTGGAGGAGCTGGTCCTCAAGATCGGTTATGATCCCTCAAACATGAAAGCAATCGAGGAAATGATAAATAAGAAGAATGCTGACATTGCCTCCTTCAGGAAACAACTGAAGCTCTCGCCCATAGAGGACTTGTAGGTGAAGGAGATAGTAGAGAAAGAAGGAGAGAAAGATGAAATTCTCAAGCTGCTCATGGAGCAGAATGCACAGCTTAAAGAAATGGAAGCTGAGATGGAGAAACTATTAAAATAGAAAGAGAAACTGAAGCCAATGGAAGTCATTCTGTTGAGTGTTATTCCAATTTCAAGAGTGAGAATAGCATCAGTGACAACAGTCCCATCCACGACTCCATTGACATCCCAGGAGAAGATAACTGACCTGGCTAAGTCCATGGAAAAGATGAATCTGCAGGAAACAGAGATCACCAGGTTGAAAAAGTAGATTGAGAACCTTCAAGAACTCAAATATTCCTTCCAGACCAGCCTCTCCAAGGAAAAGCAGGTGACCGATCAGCTCAAGCAGGAGTTACAGTAGCTTCGGAAGCAGACAGTGGCAGGAAAGACTTTGGCTGAGGTTAAAGAGAGTGTATGGACAGACATCACCAAGTCCTTGAACGAGATATGGCCCATGATATAGATAATGTCTGAGTAGAATGAATTGGTACAGAGGAGCAAACAGGCCATCGAGAAGATCAGATTAGAATTTGGAGAGATGCCAACACAGGCGAACGAGATCATCAAATTCCTCAATTCTAAGACCAGGGAAGAGCTCGAAGACAGAACAGAGACCATCCTTGAGGTCAAAAGAGTTTTGACCAAGAGAGGATTAATGCTTCATCTAGAAGAATAGGTTTAGGCCATGGACCTAGGGGTACAAAGATTCTTCAGTAAGATTGAGGCTCTACAGAAGAAAGGTCTACCTAGTCTTAAAGTAATCAATGATAAATTGATGACACTCCTAGACTATAAGAAGAGATTGGCTCATGTGGCCAAGGACAGTTCAAAGTTTGCAGGAATTCAAGGAAGCATCACTGGCAAAGCATTTCTAGATGTTCTTTAGTGGGACATCAGTATCCAACACGAGATTCGATACATCTTCCTCACCAAGCCTACCTTCACCAAGTATACAGAAATGGATGAAGTGTATCAAAGGCTACTCAAATTCAACATACCCAGTCACATTTGATGGGAGGAACTCTTTGATCTGATCGAGTAGCAAATGAGTTGTCCCCAGTCCAGTCATTCATCTAGTGAGATGACGTCATGAAAAGGCTTCATAAATGGTCTACCCAGAAATTAGCATGCAGTTACACCACATCATCAAGCAATTCCTATATTTATGCAATTTGTTAAGTTAGTTAGGCTAAAAATAGATTTAGCATGTCCTGGTCATTAGCGACAGGATCGTTGTAATTTGAGTTATAAATACTTCATCTTTTGAAGTATTGAGGGTTATTGATATTCACATCCTGACGCTATCCGACTGTAATATTTTTGAAGAGATCTTCCATTAATAAAAGGAGGCACTTTTACAGGATTCTTGCGTGTATTCACTGGTGACGTTTTTCTCTCTAAGTTGAATGTTATTCTCTCTTTGTTATCATACTGTTTTCTAAATCTAATCTTTAAGAGTAATGAACGTTGCAGGATTTATCTCGTATACCTTGTTTCTGACTCGAAAGATTTTAGTGTTTTATCTTCTCGTGTTTTCAATAAAGAAATTCTTAATTGCTTCTTTGTTGAAATTATCTTTCTCATCTTTTCTGCTATTCATCATTTATTCTATTAAAGAATTCAGTGATTATATTATCTCTCCCTATGAAAGTTTTCCCTTTGCGTTACTGGTTTGGATTTCATATTTTATTAAAATGTAGACCCCATAGCCCAATGGATGTGTAGACTATCTCAACCAATCCGAAAAACACTTTGACAACAAAACCGACCTATTTCTTTACCTAGCCTAACATCTAAAATTGGAAAAATAGCTAAATTATATAAAGAGATCCCTCTCTAAAGTTCGAAGGGCTAGATCCCAACTTCAAAAGTGGTTGGATAAATTTACCTTAGTAGATTTATTCTGCTATCAACCTCTAGGAAATTTACCAAGTGCTAACATAGTGGCAACCATATTGGGGAATAGAACATAAAAATTTATAATTTCACGTTTTCTTTCCCCTAAAAAAGAAAGTTTGTTCCTGGAATATTGCAAATTTGAGAAGAAAGTAATGTTTAGAGGTTGATTAAACTTTGTACATATTATTTTCGGACTCATAAAACTAAAAAGTATATATATAAGAAATCAAAAAGAATTTTTGTCTCCCAAGAAAGTTTATACTCAATCCCATCCAGACCCAGAACCTGCGATAGTGACAGATAACCCAGAACAGTTGCTTAGGAAAAAGACCATAGTTGAAAGCTCAGTGAGTCATATTCCCTTGCATAAGTCCCTTTCCTTTTTAGGGAAACCCATTACCTTGCAAAAACTTGACTTTGACACCTTTTCCCAACAAAGCCTGGTTAGAACACAGTCTGATAGTTTTCTGACTGAAATCATTTTCAACCCAACCGTTTTGCAACCTCGAACCCCTGAAGATTTGTCTCCCACTGCTAAAACACAAATCACTCCCTTAGTGCTATCTAGTCCCTCCTCATCCTTGTCTTCAGTCACTACCTCACCGATCATCTAGTCTGTTATCCCACCTCCTCCACACATCATGGTAGCTCGATATGCTCCCTTGGTGTTGGTTGCACCTCTTCATGCCATGCCCCAAGACTATCAAATGAGACTTCCACAGTTTGATGCAACCGAACCTTTGAGTGCACAACAACACGTAGATAAAATGAATGATTATTATGATCTGCATGAAGTAGATGAAGCTGACGTTCAAATGAGATTGTTTGCCCAAAGTTTGACAGGTGACGTTAAAAAATGGTACAAAGGGTTGTGTTCCGCCTCATTCCTTGACCTTACTGCATTCCAAAGGATTTTTCTAGACAGATGGGAGGTAAAGAAAAACCCTTTGCAAATTTTGTCAGAATACGAAATTATCAATAGAAATCAAGGTGAGACAGTGCAAGATTACTGCACTCATTTCAATAACCTGTACAACACAATCCTAGCTGAAATCAAACCTCCATAGAGTTTGGCCTTGATAAAATTCCCTGATGGTTTTGACGTTAACATGTCATACCAACTAAGGGAAAGAAATTCTACCACCCTGGAAGACATGCAGAAAAGTGCAATAAGTGTGGAGGCCAATTTGTTGGCAAAAAGGGCACGTCAGAGGTCAGAGAGGAGAGTCACAATTAAAGAATAACCTTCCACGTTGACCTCAGATTCCAAGTTGGATTCTTTGGCCAGAGAAATGGAAAGAATGATGGAAAGACTTACTGTGTCAAACAGAAATCCTCCAAGAGAAAACCCACGAGCTCCTCAGGTTTGGAACCCTAACTTTAGGAGAAACCCTCCTCAAATCAGACAGAGAGATCCCAGGGATCAAAGAGAGCAGAGGGGTCCAAATCAGCAGATCAGACCTCCCCTACAAGAAAATTATGCTGATGAAGGGGAGGAAGTGATCGAGGAATTGGAAGATACTCACATAAATCTAATGGGCATTCACGATAACGAAGCTATTTTCCTTACCCAAGAAGAGCAAGAACTTTTTCTTCTCAATCAAACAAAAGTAAGTGAAGAAGCCGAAGATGTGGAACAATAGGCATTCGAAAATGCCATTTTGGAAGTACACCGGCAGTATAATCTGCAGAGTAAAAAGTCGGAAGGGGATTCCCCAAAAAAGATGATTGAAACGAAGAAGGTAGTCGAAACCAAGAAGGCCCCTGAGCCATATGCCGAGAAGATTCCTGAGAAGATTACTATCGAAGTTCCTGTGAAGAAAAACCTTACTATTCTGAAAAGATCATCACAGCCTGAGGTTTCACCTATTAATCCACCAAGTACTTATGTCCAGAAGAGTTTGGTGGACAAACTAGAATTGATGAGCCAAGGCAGAGCTCCTACACCTTTCAGCCTGGAGGGGGAATTGGCCAAAGTAAAAATTCCCATCCCACTTTCTGAGTTGATGAACAAAGATGTTTATTGCTCACAGGTGATTAAAGAACTGACCATTGAACCTGACATAGGCATGAAGACCTTAACCATTGGATCAACAAATCATTCAGATATCGTAAACCTTATAGATGATCAACCTGAACTTCTATTCAGACCTGAATTAGATGGCCAAGACAATAATGGTGATGTCACTCCTTTTTACATCAGTCTAAACATACATGACCTGATCTTGCATAACGCTATGCTGGATTCAGGTGCTTCCCACAATCTGATGCCTAAAGCAGTGATGGAGAAGCTGGGACTAGAGGTCACCATACCTTACAAGGATTTGTACTCATTTGATTCCAGTAAAGTTAGATGTATTGGTTTGATCAAGGACCTATGTATCACCCTGGTTCAAATTCCTGCAAAGATCATGGTAATGGATGTGGTAGTTGCAGACATCTCTCCGAAGTATGGAATGTTGCTATCCCGGTCTTGTGGGGATAAGTTGAGAGGTACCCTGCAGCTAGATATGTCTTATGCCACTATCCCAGTTTTCGCGTAACAAAGAAGGCTATACAGAGAAACATTGATGAAGTACATGGTCAGTAGCCAAGAAAAACCGCACAACTATCCTCTTTACTCTGTGCATTCTGACTTGGATTCTTTTATCTTGTACAATGATGGTGACATGGGAGAACAAGACACTCAGCTGTGAGAAGATACATCTAGTTAGGATGAAGGCCAAGAGATCATTGAGGTAGTGTTGACGGGCGAAACAGTCCATTCGTCAACTGGGAGAGTGGAACCGGTCCGGGGTTGTCTAAATAACCCAAGCCGTTTGGAATGGACCACCCTAACGAGTTTAACGGCTCCATTGGCCGCTCTGAGGTCTCGTAAGGAAACCAAAGAGAAAGTGATCCAGGCTAAATAATCTAAACTAAGGAAACTAGAAATTAATAAAGCAAACTCAAACTAACTATACTAATCTAACTATGAACTACTAACTATTATATATTTACAAGATACTAACTATGATTATAATAACTCAAATCAACTGCCTAATTATCAGCTATGTTATTCCTTACTCACAAATGTACACTATGGACAGCCTACAGATTTGATTAAAACCTGCAAAACTCATGTGTTCGCTGCCCTGAGACAGCCAAGGGTCTTTTTTATCTTTTAGGTTTTATGAAAAGGAGATAAAAACTACTGAAGTCAAACAATCTAATCTATCTTACTCATACTAAACAATGTAATATAAATCTACCTAAACTATCATTTATATTAAACTACTTAACATAAACAGTAAACATCTAACTAATTAACCTGGAAATGCTCCAAGTCTGCCCTGTGTATGATTTCTTCGTAAGCTGGTTGGAGGAAGAAATTCACACCATTTAGCCTGTAAACTTCTCGCAAAGGATCAGCTATGATGCTTCCTAAAGTATGTTGCAGGACAAACAAGACATAAAAGAAATCATAACAGTCTTCAGATTATGAATTCATGCAAAAGGGAAACCTATTATGCAGCAAATTGATATATGATAATTCAATTCATAAAGAAGACAAAGCTATCATTCATAAAACCGAATCCTTAACTGTTATGTCTTTCATCAAATTGCTAGTAACAAGGTATGTATAACAATAAGAAGTTATATCACTTGAATTTGATCTAGATAGCAAAGTAATACTAAACCAGAAACCAAAATGATATACAAAACTTGGAACAAAGTGTAGATATATTGAAAAGCAAAAGCTATAACAACGCATCAATTCTGCTCCAGTTTGAATCAGCGTTACATATCCTTGTTCTCCCCAACTGAGGATTATCGATTATTACCAAATCATAAGCTTAAATAGGTTTCTCACAAGGTAAAACATCCTTGTGAATAATAGTAAATAGTTTTACAAAATCTGGGAATAATCCCAAAATCCCTTAAACTAAGTAACTAAAAGTGCAAGTGAAATCCGTAGATCATCCCCTAACTGCCCATGGTATCCATTGCAAATTCAAATTGCCCTGCAATAGAACATAAAAACCAAGTTAGGAGGATGTTTTTCTTGAAAAATAAATAAAAATTGTTTTTACAGACTTAGCTACAGAATCGTTTGATTCTGTAGCTGGTCTAATATAGTAAACATGACCAGATATACAATCAAATCGAATCCAATCATCTAATAATAATCAATAAATCACTAACGATTAAATCTAACCAAATCAAACAAAATATAATCAGGACAGAGTAGAGATGCTATGTTTTCCCAATTCGCATTAAAATCGCATCATATTTTAACAAGACTGTTTCATGAATGAAATGAATGACAAACCAAATCGCATGAAATACAAACCAACATTATCGATAAGCATAAGATTCATATCATTTCCAATATAGAAAGCATTATGATTTCACGCATCACTGTATCCATAGAATCCAACCACAGTTCTCATTCGCTGTGTTTCAAATAAATTCGTAACTGTAATTGACTAATTAAAATCACAACAGTAGATTTATATCATTCAATTAAAAGAACGATGTATGAATTGTTTCCAATGTAATCGGATCATGTCCACAAATATCGACTCAACAGTCTTCATGTTAGATCATTCCATAATCGACAAACAGGGTTTTGACAGAGTCAACAAACCAGGTATTTAATTATAGACACAAATCGAAAGATTTGCTACAATCAATCCATCCCTGTAATCGTATCAACATTTTTGTTATCACTAGAAAACAACTCATATCGTAACAGCTATTATTTTTAATCATTCGAAATTCGATTATTTAACAAATGATACACGAATTGGTCCCAACATAGAAAATACAGTTAGCATAGTTAACCAATATGTCCATCGTATCACGCAAGATATAATCAAATCGAACAGATATATCGTTTGTATTTCAAGAATAGAAAAGATATCAAATAACAACATACTCAAATTAAATTATGGTCAATCAAACTAAATCTAATCACAACCAATCCAGAAATTGATAATCAAAACTCATGGATGACAGAGCCAGTCAACCATATAAACAGAGCTTATGATGACGCTGTATAAAAGAGGGAAAATTATACCATTACAGTTGTTGAAGCTATGTCAATTTCGAATTGACAATTGCAGTGGCAGACTCAATATTTTTGAATAGGATCGATCCAGCAGTTCGTTGATTCTTATCATCAGGCTGCACCTTTGGATTCTGACCAGTGAGATTTGCCACTTGGTTTTCCAAATCGTGAATTTTGGATTGCAATTTTGGGACGTCCAAATAGTATCTCTCTAACCACAGTCCACACTGGTCGGAAGGTGAAGCAACCTTTTGAGAAGAAGGGGGGTTTGATGATTCCCCGAGGGTTTCATAAGGTGGCTTAATACCAAGAAATTCAGGGTTATCCCGCAGACAAGGAGGCCAATTCTCAATGAAATCGTGAGGAGGTTTGTCACCACAGAATCCCTCTTCAGCGAGAAAATGCTCAATGCTCGAATCAGAGTCCTCGCTGACCATGATAGGCTCTGTTTTGGCAAGAGGCTTAAATTTATTTCTCTCCACGCGAGAGATCATCCTTGCACTTTTCTTGTTTCTAGCAGCAGTCTTCGCCTTAGCCTTTGTGGTTGTAGGCTTAGCAACTTTAGTCACAGCCATAGGCGAATTCGAGGGTGAGTCAGTTTTAGGTTCGGGTAGCAAAACAATGTAGGGTACATGGGTAGACTTACTCTTGGATACCATAGGCTTATCGACCTGTGGAGGATTTGATTCCTCAAAACTATTACGGTTGAGAAAATCGTGCCAGGAATCTCGACGTAACCCTAATTCATAAACAACAAGCATTTTAATCAACCCAACATGGAAGAGGCTAGTGTTAGCCTGACTTTGCTTGTACTTCTTAGCCATTTTGAATAAACTTCGGTGCAAATAGTGCGGCATACTAAGCTCAAAACCCATAAACACCATTAATAAACGTAGATGAAACAAGAAAACGAACCCATACCTACCTTCACAAGTAACGAATTGCTTGATAATCATCAAGAGATCATACCAGCGGGGTTTCAACATCTTCGCAGGTAAACCTCTGTTGCACGAATTCACTGTCCGAGACTGAAATAACAATGTCCACGGGACATCATTTACCTTGTATCTTTTGGACCATTTTTGTCCCTTGACAGGCAGGCTAGTTGCCAGGCTGAGAGATTGTTCAGTGATTTCAAGCTGGACATCTCCAACTTTGGCTCGGCAGCCATCGAATGACAGTGCGAATTGCCGAGCGACAGAGATGTTAAAACCATCGAACTTTCTTATAAACGAAATCCACCCGAACTCTTCCAGGTCGCTATACACACCATTGAATGTCAACAGTGCTTGGCATCCATTAGGTTCGGCCCTCACAACAGGAGCCATAACCTCTGTACATGGTAGGGTTCACACCGAATGAACAATGCACAAAGTGAAAACGATAGGGTTTCAATAGCTTGAATGCTCGACGAGACCGGAAACAAATCCATGCGTGCGAAGGTGGTGGGATTACCATCGCCACGCATTGCATTAATGACCTGTACAGAGCTGCTAAAACCATAATCATTTAAAACAAACGTATTGACCAACAAACAGGTGAATCATCACCGCTACGTGCCATTCATCCGAGTCAGAACCAACACTTCATGTGATACTTATGCGCCAAGTGTTAAGTTAAAACAAACACAGTACCCAGCATTAACTAACGATCTATCGTGCCAATTCCATCATTCAACCACAAGGTTTAATGCCGATACATAGCTTGGGAGTATGAATTGTGCAACATATTATCTATTTTCCAAACAATATACCAAGCATTAATTCGTGAGGTCCAATATGATTAACCCATGCGTCTTCAAACCATTGTTATTACACCTTATAAACTTGCCAATGTATTCGGTGCACATTGTAATGTTTGCATTCCAATCTTTTGAGACCATTATGATCCAAAACTCTTCATATAATAACTGAGTTAAAGTCTATAACAAGGATAAAAGCAATCAGACCAAATCCATTACAATTTTCATAAGATCAGAACGAAATGAATAAATTTTATGCCCAAAGGTTTAGGAATCAAATCATATCTAAACATGTGAATCAAGACATAAGTTTGAGAAAACCTTTAGCAGTCATGTAATAAACCAGTCTTCAAGTGTCTTTCAGCAAATCAACCAAAAAACTACGACAATATAAGCAACGAAAGAGGTGTTTTCACACTTGCAGTTGTGAAAACTGAATCGAAATCGAATTGTAATTGTCGCAAAAATGAGACGAATGTCTAGAAGCATAATGCGACAATGATTTGTCGTAATACCACAAGGGGTGTAGGCAGCTTTTTGAGAGCAATCAAAAAAAAAAAAAAAATTGGGTTGGCTGCCAACAATGGTGACACATTGGGCGAAGCAGTTATCTCTGTGAAAAGAAATGAATTCAGATCATGACAGCAAAGAAGAATTCGACTTAAAACAACAACCATAAAATCGTACTTCATCATCATCAGATATCTTTTCCAGCGAAGTTTTAAAAGATGCAAACCAATAACAGTCTTGAAGATCAGTAAGTCATGATTTTTATGATAGAATCTTCAATACTGTTGGCATAGCCACTGCTGCCAGCAGGCATTCATAGCCTCGACAGGGTTGCCATTTAACCCACTCGGACGTCTTTATCCTGTCAAGAAGTTCTAGATTAGAATAAGGACTTATAAAAGAGGTTTCATGTAATTTTTAGATTTTCATTTACCCGACATTGCTTCGCTGCCAGCAGGCCTGTTCAGTACCCCGACGAAGTTGTCTTGGCGTCATGCTTGCATGGCCCCGCTGCCAGTGGACCTGTTCAGTATCCCGACGGGTTTACAAACACTTCCCACAACTCTTATTGATATTTTTATTTTGTTTTTCTTTTGTAGATGGCTGAGCGGGGTGATGCTGAAAAATCTTGATATTTATTTATTTATTTTTTTTTTTTTCAGACCTCATCAGAATTTTTTTAAACACTATCCTTATTCATCTCGAGAAATGTTTTATTTCTAAAACAACTTACTTTGACAGGGAGACATCCCTTTTGAGTCATTCCTTTACGGAAAGGGGACAGCATAAAAAGATAAATATAATCACGACGAACTTCACTTAAATATTGAAATTAGTAAACGTCTTTCAAACAACATTTTCCAATATCATCCTCAGAAATATATATCATTGATGCATGTACAATCTTTCCAGAAGTTATTTCAGCGAAGAGATTTTTCAATGGTCTGTGTCTAAATGGCTCAGTGTATAAGCATGCATACGTTTTGAAAACTCATAAAAACACAACAAACTGATCAATCAAATCAAAACCAAAAAATTAAAAACAAAAACAAAAATAAAAAAAAGAAGGAAATATTTACATAATATACAAAGGTAAAAATCAGGCAAAGTATCTTTTCAGGGCTTGGCCATTTACCGGGTAGGTGTCAAGCTGCCCTTCAGGACTCTTCAAGCGAAAGGAACTAGGACCCAACTTTTCAGCAATCAGAAATGGCCCAAGCCACAGATTTTGAAATTTAGTGTGCTCACCCTTCCCTTCATGCGGTTTGTCCCACTTTAGAACGAGATCGCCTACTTCAAAATTTCTATCAGAAGCGGAACCAGAATCAAACCAACTTTTAATCAATTGTTGATGTTGGTTTAGCTTATGCTTGGCTTGAGTTCTTACTTCTTCCAACTTCATCAAAGCGTTGATACGGATTTCTAAAGGAGGGCATTCTTCTTCTTGGACCTTTTGTGACAATTGGAGTGACGGAAGAAGAACATGAGGAGGTAAAATGGCCTCTCTGCCATAAACAAGGAAAAAGGGAGAGTTACCTATAGCGGCTTTGGGTGTTACCCTATCATCCCACAGTGCATTAAGTAGTGCGTTGTGCCAGTTCTTGTGATTTTCAGCCACGGTTCTCTTGATGATCTTGATCAAGTTCTTGTTGGTTGACTCTGCTAAGCCATTGCCCTGGGGGTAGTAAATAGCGGAGTACTTAAGCTTTATTCCTTTTTCTAAGGCAAAGTTACTCATCTCAAGAGAAGAAAAGTATGAAGCGTTATCAAATACTAGACAATCAGGTATGCCAAAACGGGTAATGATATGCGAGTTCAGAAAAGCAATTACCTGACTTGTCTTAACCGTCTTTAGTGCGGTGGCTTCAGACCATCAAGTAAAGTAATCAGTGACTATCACAATATACTTGTGTTGCTGTGAGGATGGAGGGTTAATAGGACCAATGATATCAAGGCCCCATTGCTGGAAAGGAGAATCGACTATGACGGGTTGCAAGGGGAAGGCTGGTTTTTGCAATCGCCCTAACGCTTTTTGACAAATGATACATTTTTGACATAAGGCATGGGCGTCTCTAAAGAGTGTCGGCCAGTAATAACCGGCTCTTAAGACTTTATGTGCAGTGGTATCGCCACCGAAGTGACCACCAGCTTCACCGGCATGCAACTCGAGCAAAAAAATTTCTTCTTCGTCCTTTTCAAGACAATGCATCAGAACGCCGTCAAAATTTTGACGAAACAGTATACCATTGACTAGATGAAAGGAGGCGGACTTTAATATCAAATCTATTCTCTTGGAAGGGTCAAGATGATGGGGTGCTGATCCATGTTGAAGACAGTGTCTAATATCGTTGTACCAGGGGCTCACGAAGTTTTGCGTGCAACAAATCAGATTCTGATCGTGGTGTTCTAGGTCTGACGTATCACTATCTTCTTTTTGTTCAGTTTCTGAATCAACTACCAATTTACACAACCCTTGGACTCTCAAGATCTGTGCTGGGGTGATCTCTAGGTCAAATTCCTGCAAGGAGGTGACCCAGTTGGCTCTTTTCTCTCCTAACTCCTTTTGCACTAACAAGTTCCTAACGGCAGGGTAGGGGACAATGATCTTCATCCTCGACTTCAAAAGATAAGATCGGAAATGATTGAATGCCTTGAAGACAACGTAGGCTTGCCGATCAACTGCCAGGTAATTGAGTTCAGCACCTTTGAAAGCATAGCTCATAAAGGTGATGGGTACTTCGTTGTTCTCAGAGTTCTTTTGAGTAAGGACTGCGGCATAGGAACGATCGGAGGCAAAAGTATAAAGTGTGAAGTCTTGAGAGAAATCAGGGCTCATGAGAGACGGAGCATCAATTATAGCCTTCTTTATATCGTTGAAAGATTGGTTTTCAGTAGGTCACCAGTGATATTGGGTGTCCTTCTTTATCAGGTTTTGGAGGGGTCTGACCATTTCAGAGAAACTGGGGACAAATCTTCTCACGAAATTGATCTGGCCTAGGAAGGACTGCATGGATTTCTTGGAGGTCGGTGGGGAAAGTTTGGCAATGACCTGGGTCCTCTCAGGATCAATAATCATTCCATCACTAGACACAATGAAACCTAGTAGTTTACCCTGTTCTACTGCGAAGATAGACTTCTTAGGATTCAAGGAGATGCCGTATTTACGACATCGTAGCAGAACATCTCGGAGGTGAGCTAGATGATCATTTTTGTTTTTGGAATAAACGGTTACATCATCTAGGTAGACTACTACGGAGTGATTGATCAAGCCTCTAAAAGCAATATCCATTGCTCTCTGAAAGGTAGCACCGGCATTAATCAATCCAAAAGGCATTTTGCGATAAGCATAAGTGCCCCATGGGGTACGGAAGGTAGTTTTCAACTGGTCTGGGGGAGACATTAAAACTTGGTTGTATTCAGAGAAACCATCCAGTAAGGACAGCCTCTCGGAACCAGATACTTGATGTAGTATCTGTTCCAAGGGAGGGACAGGATAGTTATCTTTGTCAGACGCTTTGTTGAGATTCCGGAAATCGACACAAAGTCGAATTTCCCCATTTTTCTTCCGCACTGGGACGAGGTTGGATACCCATTGAGTATGTCTAATAGGAAAAATTATTTTAGCGCTAAGGAGTTTGTTCAATTCTTTTTGTACGGTCGGTTGTAACTTTGGATGCATTTTCCTCAGTTTTTGTTGGAAAGGCAAGGTTTGGGGCTGCATTGGGATGACATGCTGTATAATATTAGGATCGAATGTCTTAAGATCTTCATAGGTCCAGGCAAATACATCCTTGAATTCCTTAAATAATTTGATGAAAGCAGCTTTTTCTTGTTTACTACATACCAAGCCTAGATTGATACACTGAGGGTTTTCACTAGTTCCCAGATTGACTTTTTCGTAAGCTAATGAGGAACTATTAGTTTTGCAATTGACCATTTTTTTGAATTTATCCTCAAAATCATAGAACTTTTCTAATCTAGCAACATATTTGGGTAAGGAGTTTACCATGTCCGATAGAGCTTCAGGAGGTTTCGAATTAGGTATTACCGTAAAGTCATGCAAATTATCGTCATGCGTTTGTTCATCAATCACAGCTCCTTGGAAGGTTTCTTCCATATGTAGAAAGTTGATGATCTGTTGATCATCATCAAATACCCTCCAGTTGGTGATATTGTCAGGAATAGATGGTTGAAACAATAGCTCCACGGAGAATGCGCTCGGGGATAAACCATCTACAGGAAGAAGTTTAGAAGCAACATTAGCAAGTAGATCTGCTTCAGCATTACTTGATCTAGGAATGGAGTTTATATTGAAAGCAGAAAAATTGTTTATTAAACTCCATACCTCGGATTGGTAACACTTGAGATGCGGGGTAAGACAATGTATAGAATTTCTCACCTGCCTGACCACTATCTCAGAGTCGCCGAATACAATTAGATTTTGAATGTGCATGTCTAAGGCTTTTCT
>ML779865.1:1580754-1620938 GCA_009831015.1 Picea engelmannii | reverse complement strand
GGCGATGTGGTTGCCTAAGGCTAGCAAAGGCTTTGTGTGATTTAATAAGAGATTGTCTAAAAATTTCTTGAATATCACCGCCTGTAGGATTAGGGGTTGCTGGTTCAACTGTGATCTGAGGATCTTCGGTTGAAGTAGTTGTTATTTGAGGGGGGATATTATCTTGTGAATAGCTTCTAGTCACTATGGGTGTGTGATTACGTGGGGGAGGAGTCTTTCGACCACCTCATGCCATTAATTAAGTTCAATCCCTCCTTCTAGCGCCATTTGTTGACGGGCGAAACAGTCCATCCGTCAACTGGGAGAGTGGAACCGGTCCGGGGTTGTCTAAATAACCCAAGCAGTTTGGAATGGACCACCCTGATGAGTTTAACGGCTCCGTTGGCCGCTCTGAGGTCCCGTAAGGAAACCAAAGAGAAAGTGATCCAAGCTAAATAATCTAAACTAAGGAAACTAGAAACTAATAAAGCAAACTCAAACTAACTATACTGATCTAACTATGAACTACTAACTATTATATATTTACAAGATACTAACTATGATTATAATAACTCAAATCAACTGCCTAATTATCAACTATGTTATTCCTTACTCACAAATGTACACTATGGACAGCCTACAGATTTGATTAAAACCTGCAAAACTCATGTGTTCGCTGCCCTGAGACATCCAAGGGTCTTTTTTATCTTTTAGGTTTTATGAAAAGGAGATAACAACTACTGAAATCAAACAATCTAATCTATCTTACTAATACTAAACAATGTAATATAAATCTACCTAAACTATCATTTATATTAAACTACTTAACATAAACAATAAACATCTAACTAATTAACCTGGAAACGCTCCAAGTCTGCCCTGTGTATGATTTCTTCGTAAGCTGGTTGGAGGAAGAAATTCACACCATTTAGCCTGTAAGATTCTCGCAAAGGATCAGCTATGATGCTTCCTGAAGTATGTTGCAGGACAAACAAGACATAAAACAAATCATAACAGTCTTCAGATTATGAATTCATGCAAAAGGGAAACCTATTATGCAGCAAATTCATCTATGATAATTCAATTCATAAAGAAGACAAAGCTATCATTCATAAAACCGAATCCTTAACTGTTATGTCTTTCATCAAATTGGAAGTAACAAGGTATGTATAACAATAAGAAGTTATATCACTCGAATTTGATTTAGATAGCAAAGTAATACTAAACCAGAAACCAAAATGATATACAAAACTTGGAACAAAGTGTAGATATATTGAAAAGCAAAATCTATAACAACGCATCAATTCTGCTCCAGATTGAATCAGCGTTACATATCCTTGTTCTCCCCAACTGAGGATTATCGATTATTACCAAATCATAAGCTTAAATAGGTTTCTCACAAGGTAAAACATCCTTGTGAATAATAGTAAACAGTTTTACAAAATCTGGGAATAATCCCAAAATCCCTTAAACTAAGTAACTAAAAGTGCAAGTGAAATCCGTAGATCATCCCCTAACTGCCCATGGTATCCATTGCAAATTCGAATTTCCCTGCAATAGAACATAAAAACCAAGTTAGGAGGATGTTTTTCTTGAAAAATAAATAAAAATTGTTTTTACAGACTTAGCTACAGAATCGTTTGATTCTGTAGTTGGTCTAAGATAGTAAACATGACCAGATATACAATCAAATCGAATCCAATCATCTAATAATAATCAATAAATCACTAACGATTAAATCTAACCAAATCAAACAAAATATAATCGGGACAGAGTAGAGATGCTCTGTTTTCCCAATTGGCATTAAAATCGCATCATATTTTAACAAGACTGTTTCATGAATAAAATGAATGACAAACCAAATCGCATGAAATAAAAACCAACATTATCGATAAGCATAAGATTCATATAATTTCCAATATAGAAAGAATTACGATTTCACGCATCACTGTATCCATAGAATCCAACCACAGTTCTCATTCGCTGTGTTTCAAATAAATTCGTAACTGTAATTGACTAATTAAAATCACAACAGTAGATTTATATCATTCAATTAAAAGCACGATGTATGAATTGTTTCCAATGTAATCGGATCATATCCACAAATATCGACTCAACAGTCTTCATGTTAGATCATTCCATAATCAACAAACAGGGTTGTGACAGAGTCAACAAACCAGGTATTTAATTATAGACACAAATCGAAAGATTTGCTACAATCAATCCATCCCTGTAATCGTATCAACATTTTTGTTATCACCAGAAAACAACTCATATCGTAACAACTATTATTGTTATCCATTCAAAATTCGATTATTTAACAAATGATACATGAATTGGTCCCAACATAGAAAATACAGTTAGCATAGTTAACCAATATGTCCATCGTATCACGCAAGATATAATCAAATCGAACAGAGATATCGTTTGTATTTCAAGAATAGAAAAGATATCAAATAACAACATACTCAAATTAAATTATGGTCAATCAAACTAAATCTAATCACAACCAATCCAGAAATTGATAATCAAAACTCATGCATGACAGAGCCAGTCAACCATATAAACAGAGCTTATGATGACGTTGTATAAAAGAGGGAAAATTTTACCATTACAGTTGCTGAAGCTATTTCAATTTCGAATTGACAATTGTAGTGCCAGACTCAACATTTTTGAACAGGATCGATCCAGCAGTTCGTTGATTCTTATCATTAGGCTGCACCTTTGCATTCTGACCAGTGAGCTTTGCCACTTGGTTTTCCAAATCGTGAATTTTGGATTGCAATTTTGGGATGTCCAAATAGTATCTCTCTAACCACAGTCCACACTGGTCGCAAGGTGAAGCAACCTTTTGAGTAGAAGGGGGGTTTGATGATTCCCCGGGGGTTTCATAAGGTGGCTTAATACCAACAAAGTCAGGGTTATCCCGCAGACAAGGAGGCAAATTCTCAACGAAATCGTGAGGAGGTTCGTCACCACAGAATCCCTCTTCGGTGAGAAAACGCTCAATGATCGAATCAGAGTCCTCGCTGACCATGATAGGATCTGTTTTGGCAGGAGGCTTAGATTTATTTCTTTCCATGCGAGAGATCATCCTTGCAATTTTCTTGTTTCTAGCAGCAGTCTTCGCCTTAGCCTTTGTGGTTGTAGGCTTAGCAACTTTAGTCACAGCCATAGGCAAATTCGAGGGTGAGTCGGTTTTAGGTTCGAGTAGCAAAACACTGTAGGGCACAGGGTTAGACTTACTCTTGGATACCATAGGCTTATAGACCTGTGGAGGATTTGATTCCTCAAAACCATTACGGTTGAGAAAATCATGCCAGGAATCTCGACGTAACCCCAATTCATAAACAACAAGCATTTTAATCAACCCATTGCTGTCATTTTAAAATATGACATAGAGATTAAGCCTACAAAACCAATCAAAGGTCAAGGCCTAGCTAAATTAATGGCTGAATCTAATTTCCATGCGCTTGACATTAATTTTTTAGCTGTAGCAGATGAACAGGGAGAGATGGTGAATCCAAGCGTGAGAGAGGTATTTCTCAACTCTCCATGGTACGCAGACCTTATATTCATTTTGCAAAATTTACAAGCTCCCCCTGGTTTGACTAAGACTAAAGCTAGATTTTTAAAGTTGAAAGCCTTAAAATTTTGTATTCTAGAAGGCAATTTGTATTGGAAAGATCCTAGAGGTATTCTGTTAAATTGTTTATTGAAAGATGAAGCTGACAAAGTGTTACAAGAATTTCATGTAGGAGAATGTGGAGGCCATCTAAACTGCAAGGTCACAGCCAACAAAATACTCAGAGCAGGATTCTATTGGCCCACCCTATTCGTCGATGTACATCACAAAGTGACTGCATGTCATCAATGTTTGTTGTTTGAAGGCAAAAGGAAACTCCTTCCTCTCCCCCTGAAACCAACATCAGTTGAATCCCCTTTCCAGTAATGGGGACTGGACTTCATTGGAGAAATAGACCCCCCTTCTTCAGGCCAGCACAGGTGGATTCTCACTGCCATCGATTATTTTAAAAAATGGATCGAAGCAGTACTAAGCAGGCAAGCCACTGACTCTGTTATTATCAAATTCCTTTAAAATAATATCTTGTCTCGTTTTGGATGTCCTAGAAATATTATAACTGATAATGGAGCTGCTTTTCGGTCGAAGAAACTCATAGATTTCTGCAACCAGTATCACATTGGTTTGGGGCATTCCATATCTTACCACCCTCGGGGGAATGGGCTGGCGGAATATTCAAACAAAACCTTGGTAAATATCATCAAGAAAACGTTGCAGGAGAACAAGAAATCGTGGCATAACAAGTTCATGTTCACATTATGGGTTGATTGATTGACCACCAAAAGGTCAATCGGTATGTCACCATACCAGCTGGTCTATGGCACAGAGGCAGTTTTCCCCACTTCCTTAGGAGTCCCTATCATGAAGTTTCTTCAAGATGTACAAGCCGATCCAAATGACTCACAAAGAAGGATCAACTAGATGATCCATTTACAGCAGTCTAGGGAAGAAGTTTTCAATAAGACTCAGGTAATCCAAGAAAGCATCAAGAAGATTTTTGACAAAAGAACCAAGCAAGATTATTTTGAGCTAGGAGATTTGGTGCTGAGATGGGACTCCAGAAATGAAGACAAGGGAAAGCATGGAAAATTTGATAGTCTGTGGAGAGGACTATACATGATCCAAGCATTCAAGGGGAACAACACTTTCTTGCTGAACAACGCTGATGGGACAGAACTGCCAGGAGGACCTATAAATGGCAGAATGCTTTAATATTATGTGCCACCTCAGTAGAAACTCAAGTTTTCACTCTCCATTGTACATACCATTCTTATTTTTATTTTTCGCCTGCATTTTTCTGAGTGAAAAACATTAGTCAGTTGGTTGAAGCCCAAAGAGAAGGCCCTAAGCTGCTGACCACTGTTCTTCCAATTTTTGGAGAATAAAGTCAATCAATCAATGAAGGCTAGTAGGCAGAAGTTTTCAGAATGACAGGAACCAAGATTCTTGGCACTTCACAGGGCAAGTACCATCCCCAGGTGGAGCCGTTTTTATCACCCTATAAGTTATAGGATCAACTGGTGACTGGGATATTATCTATCTCTAGTGTTTTTGTTGACAAATGATTTTTCATTATGCAAATAATTTGAAAAAGAAAAAGAAAAGAAAAGAAAAAAAAAGAGGGCATAAAAGAATTTCAATAAAATCCCCATGCAATAATAGTAACTTGGTCCATACCTTTCAAGCATGGCCAAGTTCTTTTTAAATTGATGTTGATAGGGTAGTGAATGAGTTTGGCTAAATAGTTTAATCTTAGCCAAATTGTCTAGGTTAGATTAGTGAATAAATCTGGCCAGACTGTCTAATCCTGGTCAGATAGCCCCAGGGTAGAGCAATTTCTTAACCCAACAGTCTAATCTGGGTTAATTGTCATAGGAAGCTAGGTTAGAATATAGGCTAGTTGCTTGCTCGCTTCATTTTAATAAAACCAGCTTGATGTAAATGTTGCACCATGTTTTCAGATGCTTAAAGAGATCGTTTGGTCAAGCCCCATGGTGGTGTCTACTTGAAAAACCTTGGAAAAACCCATAAAGTGCATTTATCCTAAGTTTTTCCCCAGCACATGTGTTTTCCGCTCCCTACTTATGCTCCTTGCACATATCAATGGTCCTGATCGTGGTGCACAGATCTATGGTGGATAGATCTTTCTGGACCCCCCCCTGACCATTCTACCTTTAACGGAGGGGGCGGGGGTCCGAAATCGCTAATAAGACCTGTGCGCATATGGATGGATCAGGATCAAGCACGCAAATCTACTATTAACATTGGATTTCAGACCCCCCCGTCCATTCTGCCTTTAATGGAGGGGGGGTCCGGAATGTGTCATAAATAGAGTGCATAGATCTTACATTCCACTCTGCGTCACCCTTCAACCTAGAAATTCTTACAGAATTATACCAGAAAATGACTTTCCCCCAAAGAGATCAAATATTCGATCTTTTCCTTCCCCCATCTGCTCAATTCCCCTCCACAAATCCTCCTTACCCTTCCTCCATGTTCTCGACTAAAGGAAACCAGATCATCTCATCCCTTTGTGCTTTGTTAGGATACTATCCTTATCAGTGGGTAGATGAACCTATTATGGGGCTTTCATTCATCTTCTCTACCGATGAAAAGTCCACCACCTAGTTTGATTTTAGCACTTTTCTGGCAGACAATATTCACGAACAGTTTGTGAATTTTGGCATGGAAGGCATGTTCAGATACTCATCGATACTAGCATACCTGTTCATCTTCTTCTAGGAAGATAAATTTGTCTTTTCCATGCAAAAGATGGATGGAGATTATAGACCTCAGGCAGTCACAGCATGGACCTCCTTGCTCAAGCACAACTCCACTGATTTCAGTTTCAAGGAGTTTATCGACCAATTCTACCACCCTGTGGTAAGTATGCTAGGTGGCAGGCCCGAGCCTCAGATAAATGATGAAGTTTAGAGGATACTGCATCTCTCGGACAACACAAAGACCAGGGATTGGTACTTGTATCAAGATTACACTGAGATCAGAGTATATGGGTGTGAGTTAGCACCATATAAGCTGCCCAAGTATCTGCTTGTCAGAATTTTTTCTCTAGAATATATAAGGAAAATAATAAATTTCGATGATATTCATTTTGTGTCATTGAAGAAAAAGCAACAACTTAGAATCAAGGGGCATATTGGCTCCTTCATATGCAACAATCGGGGCAGTGGTGAAGAAGCAGACAGGATGCTAAGGGAAATGAAGTTCTCCATGAGCTTCACATGGCATTATGATCCATGTGGGATCATCTCAGAGATGAGGGTGAAGAACAAGAACATCCAATATGTTCATGAAGCTAGGCCTGAAGTGGAAAAATTTGCAAATCAGATAGTGTGGGAGCCTAACACATTGGTCAAAGTATAACAGCAAGTTCCCCTGGCCACTGTGTCACAAATGACCATGCCACAGGTCCCAAAAGAGAAAAGGTCAAGGCAAGATTTATCTCTACCTATCACAGAGGTATCTTCTGGAGAATTCTAGCTGCATACCAAGAGGCCTAAGATTGTTGTAGTTCCTGGACCGAACGGGGAAAAAGATGCCCCGTCTACTACAATGACCAAAGTTGGTATTCCACCCTTCGGTTCGAGCCTCCATAAGGTCATCACCCTAGCATTGCCAAAGAAATCCACAGACTCCCCATTGAACACTCAGCCAGGCAAGGTAGGACCCAAGCTGAGCATTTTTGAAAAATATGAGCTGATAAAGAAAAGGAACCAGACCTTGACCAACAGTACTTGCACCCAATTTTGGAAGCAGACATTGACTGTACAACATAGGTTGATATCAACATTCGATACCGAGAAGGGAATAATGCATATGGCATTCCTCCAGGCATAGGTACCATATCCAAAGGTGATCACTGACTACAAGAGGGCCACCTTCGAATTCCAGATGAAGGATGTGCATCTGACCGATCAGATGGATCTGCACAAGAAAATAGGGGAAATGGTCTTCTACACACTGGTGCATGCTTCCACCATTGCATCCAAACTACAGGTGTCCCTGAACAATGTTCAAACACAATTGAATCTAGAGAAGATATCATCCTTTTCCAAGGACAACAGAATCAAGACTCTAGAGGAGATGGTCCTCAAGATCGGTTACGATCCCTCAAACGTGAAAGCAGTCGAGGAAATGATAAAGAAGAAGAATCCTGACATTTCCTCCTTGAGGAAACAACTGAAGCTCTTGCCCATAGAGGACTCGCAGACGAAGGAGATAGCAGAGAAAGAAGGAGAGAAAGATGAAATGCTCAAGCTGCTCATGGAGCAGAATACACAACTTAAAGAAATGGAAGCTAAGATGGAGAAACTATTAAAAGAGAAAGAGAAACTGAAGCCAATGGAAGTCATTCCATTGAGTGCTATTCCAATTTTAGGAGTGAGCACAACATCAGTGACAATGGTCCCATCCGCGACTCAATTGAAATTCCAGGAGAAGACAACCAACCTGGCTAAGTCCATGGAAAAGATGAACTTGCAGGAAATAGAGATCAACAGGATGAAAAAGGAGATTGAGAACCTTCAAGAACTCAAACATTCCTTCAAGACCAGCCTCTCCAAGGAAAATCAGGTGAGCGATTAGCTCAAGCAGGAGTTACAACAGCTCCAGAAGCAGATGGTGGTAGGAAAGACTTTGGCCGAGGTTAAAGAGAGTGTATGGATAGACATCACCAAGTCCATGAACGAGATATGGCCCATGATACAGATAATGTTTGAGTAGAATGAATTGGTACAAAGGAGAAAATAGGCCATCGAGAAGATCATATTAGAATTGGGAGAGATGCCAACACAGGCGAATGAGATCATCAAATTCCTCAATTCTAAGACCAGGGAAGAGCTAGAAGAGCTGAAAATTGAAGACAGAACAGAGACCATCCTTGAGGTCAAAAGAGTTTTGAACAAGAGAGGATTAATGCTTCAGCTGGAAGAAAAGGTTGAGGCCATAGACCTAGGGGTACAAATATTTTTCAGTAATATTGAGGCTCTACAGAAGAAAGTTCTACATGGTCTTAAAGTAATCAATGATAAATTGATGACACTCCTAGACTACAAAAAGAGATTGGATGATGTGGCCAAGGACAGTTCAAAGTTTGTAGGAATTCAAGGCAACATCACTGGCAAAGCATTTCTAGATTCTCTTCAGTGGGACATCAGTATCCAACATGAGATTCGATACATCTTCCTCACCAAGCCTACCTTCACCAAGTATACAAAAATGGACGAAGTGTATCGAAGGCTACTCAAAGTCAACGTACCTAGTCACATTCGATGGGAGTAACTCTGTGATATGATCGAGTAGCAAATGCGTTGTCCCTAGTCCATTCATTCATCTAGTCAGATGAGGTCGTGCAAAGGCTTCATCAACAGTGTACCCAGAAATCGGCGTGCAGTTACACCACATCATCAAGCAATTCCTAGATTTATGCAATTTGTTAAGTTAGTTAGGCTAAAAATAGATTTAGCACGTCCTAGTCATTAGTGACAGGATCGTTGTAATTTGAGTTATAAATACTTCATCTTTCGAAGTATTGAGGGTTGTTGATCTTCACATCCTGACGTTATCCAACTATAATATTTTTGAAGAGATCTTCCATTAATAAAAGGAGGCACTTTTACAGGATTCTTGCGTGTATTCACTGGTGACATTTTTCTCTCTAAGTTGAATGTTATTCTCACTTTGTTATCATACTGTTTTCTAAATCTAATCTTTAAGAGTAACGAATGTTGCAGGATTTATCTCGTATACCCTGTTTCTGACTCGAAAGATTTTAGTGTTTTATCTTCTCGTGTTTTCAATAAAGAAATTCTTAATTGCTTCTTTGTTGAAATTATCTTTCTCATCTTTTATGATATTCATCGTTTATGCTATTAAAGAATCCAGTGATTATATTATCTCGCCCTGTGAAAGTTTTCCCTTTGTGTTTCTGGTTTGGATTTCATATTTTATTAAAACGTAGACCCCATATCCCAATGGATGTGTAGACTATCTCAACCAATTCGAAAAACACTTTGACAACAAAACCGACCTATTTCTTTACCTAGCCTAACATCTAAAATTGTAAAAATAGCTAAATTATATAGAGAGATCCCTCTCTGAAGTTGGAAGGGCTAGATCCCAGCTTCAAAAGTGGTTGGATAAAGTTACCTTAGTAGATTTCTTCTGCTGTCAACCTCTAGGAAATTTACCAAGTGCTAACAACCTCTCATGGTTTTAAAGCCACCCTTCAGAAATATCATATTCATCATAGAATGACTACACCATACCACCCCCAAGCTAATGGACAGGTGGAAAGCACAAACAAAGTAATAGAATCCATTCTCACAAAAATAGTGAAGGAAGACTAGAAGGATTGGTCTCAAAGGCTCCCTGAAGCATTATGGGCTTACAGAACTATCTGCATAACTACTACAAGATTCTCCCCCTATCAATTAGTTTATGGAAAAAGTGTTGTCTTTCCTATGGAATTTGAAATTAAAACCTTAAGGACCGCTTTAGCTATTAACCTTGATTTGACTGGTGCACAAATAGCCAGGTTGCAGCAGCTTAATGAATTGGATGAAAAACGATTAGATGTCATTCACCAGACAGCTATGATTCAACAACAAAGAACAAAATGGCATGATAAAATCATCAATCATAAGCAATTACAAAAAGGTAATTGGGCTTTATTATATGATTCTTGGTTTAAAGAATTTCAAGGGAAACTGCATACAAGATGGCTAGGACCTTACGAAGTGGATACTGTTTTCCTCAATGGAACAGTAAGGATCCTAACAATTGATGACTCTAAAACACTGTTATTAGTAAATGGTCATCGACTCTATCTGTACAAGCGCCCCATTTCCAAAGAATATTTTAAAGCCACATGTGTGGCAGATTCACATTATCTCTTTTTAGAGGAGCCTCCTGCCCCTTATTGCAATTAATTTTTCTGAATTTTATTCTTTAGTATTAGATTAAATTTCTTTTACTAATAATCCCTGTCAAGGAATGGCATGTTACAATTGATTCTTTTGCAGATTCTCAATCCAGAAAAGGCCTACCAAGAAAGGACAATCTTACAACAAGTAGATCCAAGCTTCATTTTGTGAAGCATTGCTCCCTCTTTCTTCAAACCATTCATCTTCATTTCCCATTCAACATCCCCATCACTCATCCCCTTTTATTTTCTTTCCTTTCCATTCCCTTTCCCCATTTTTCCCATTGCTAAAACACCACTCTTCAGCAACATTTCCCCCATTTTCCCATTGCTGAAACACTACTCTTCAGCAACATTTATCCTCATTTTCCCCATTGCTGAAACACCACTCTGCAACAACATTTTTCCCCATTTTCCCATTTATGAAACACCACTCTTCATCAACATTTTTCCTCATTTTCCTATTGCTGAAACACCACTCCTCAGCAACATTTTTCCCCATTTTCCCATTGCTGAAACACCACTCTTCAGTAACATTTTCCCCATTTTTCCCATTGCTGAAACACCACTCCTCAGCAACATTTTTTGCCATTTTCCCACTGCTGAAACACCATTTCTTCAACAATATTTTCCATTGTTAAAACATCACTCTTTAGCAAAACATTTTTTCCATTCTTTTCCTATTGTTGAAACACCACTTTTTCAACATCTCCTGTCATAAAAACATCTTTTTCAGCTCTTTTGCTCTCACTTCTCCTATTTTTCATACTACATTCTATCCTTTCACTACCCTCTCCCATGATTAAACAAACCCTTGATACAATTTCTCTCATAAATCCAAATTTTCTCCCATGATCATTGCAGAACTATTATGGACAGGCACTATATTTTTCGAAGTACGAATCAAAGGTAAACATGAGGTATGCAAACTTTATATGTAAATACAATTGAACTATGGCTAATGAGAAGATTTTGATTCATTATTACCATTCACTTAAAGTCACTATTTTTGTAATGTCCCCACTTTGGGACATCATCACAGGGCATAGATTTATGATGACTAGAGTAGCCAAATGGATGCTATACAGAGTACAGGGGTATTTGAGAGGCATTGTGGGGTCTAGCTTGCATTGATGATCATATTCCATCATTATGAGCCATTCCACATAGGTTGGATTTGGTTTTGTTGTATTCTGACGATTTCCAAGATTTTGACTATTTTGAGCTATAAGTCAATGGAATTCACTGAAGAGAAACACTACAAGATGGGATGGATACAAGTGACTTTCAGTGGCCAGGGAAGCCACAAGGAGAGATAAGGATCTTTTCAAAGGTAAAAAGGTTAATTACTTAATTAAAGTGATTTAATTAATTAATTAAATATTAATAAAATGAAAGTCACTTTGGAGGGACAAGGTGAGCCAAAAAGTATAAAGGAAAGGCAAGAGCCTCTTCTCATTCATTCATGTATGATCTTATTTTGATTTTTGGCTTCTAGCTAGTGAGCCCAATATTGGGGGTTTTGAGGGTTTTGACATAACAAACCCTAGAGGACGATTTGGTGGTGAAATATTCCACATATCTTGTCCCAAGATTGGTCTCAGAGATGCAATACTCTCCCACACCATTCTAGTTCTAGATCTACTCAGTTGCAGGAGGATTCTACATCAGTTTCATGTGCATATAGAGAGAGGGCACACCAGTTGAGGGATTCCAGCAAGAGGGGTGCACCATCTTTAGAGAGAGATTTGTTGTAGGAGATTGGAAGGGTTGTTGATGATTATATCACTTGGGTTTTCATTATAGGGCCTTGGACATCAGATCTAGTGCTTTCTGAGATAGTTTTATGGCTCAAATTATTTCTTGAGAAGTGGGGCAAATTGAAGAGAAGGAGGGCATTTTTGAGATACAGATCTAGTCCATTTGGAGGGGTTACACTTCAGATATGACCCTGAGACTTCACTTAGTGACTTACAGTGTCCTGATATATATTTCTATAGAGTTTCAGAGCATTTGGAGGCCTCCTTTAGCAGGGCCAAATTCTCTAGGGCTTCAATCATCTAGTGGGGTGCACCATTCAGAGGGGGATTTCAGATCTACAAAGATTGAGAGGGATCTTGGAGATTCGGGAACTTGGGTCATTCTTACCATCACCTGGTCTATCAGTTGACATATTTCTTAGGGTGATTGGACACTTTTGGTAGCAGGGCCGAGTTATTAAGGGTTTCAGCCTTCTATTGGAGCGTGGCATCCTTCAGCTGGAGAGTTTGGCATTCAAATCTGCTTGTATTGATCTTCATTTCTTATTTAGCCTTTGGAGGCATCTTTTGTATTAGCAAGAGCATTTTGTAGTGGCTCTTATCTATTGTCTATCTTCTTGGCCATCTATTGAGCATTCCAGATCGACATCTTCATTATAGCAGGTTTCTCTATTTTATGAATAAAGAAGATTTGAGATGTTTTGGCGTGTCTATCTTATTGCATATGGTTGAGGTATGTTCCATGGTTATCTCTTTTTGTTATTTGATGCATACACACGTATAAACACATCTGAACAAATAGATCAGAAAACTGTTTGATGAAATACCACAACTAGAAAAGGTTCTAAAAAGACACCAAAACCGTGATGATCCTTGCATAATGGATTGGGATCATTACAGTGGTATCAGAGCTTAAATCATGCAAACCTGAGGGATCTTTCATAGGGATAAATGGATAGTTGGAAATAAATGGATAAGATAGCCTTTGAGATACCATGGTTGGAGATCATGTATGACGGCCTTAGCGAGGAAACTAAGGATACAATAACCTTCCTACATTATGCAGCCTATAGAAATCCCCATTGGAGCAAATGGGATATTTTACAAGGGATGATCATAGCAAGTGAAAAGAAAAAAGAAGCAGCTAGATGGTGGGAAGAACAGAGAAACCCCATGCCCAGTAGGAGCATGCAACCTTGCCACAGTTGCAAGGGGTCGTGGGAACTAGATCATAGGTGCAAGGGTAAGGATCAGGAGCGCATTATTGAGGCATGTCATGACAGTGAGGATGAGGTGTGTGAGGATGGAGAGATAGATGTGGATTCAGAGCAGTCAGATGATGATAGTGACTCTTGCATAGAGGCTAGTGATAGTGACTCTACCTCAAAATATAGTGATGATGACTCTTGCACAGAGGCTAGTGATGCTTGCATGCTTGAGGAGAGGATGACCCTTGTGTAGTGGATAGGTAGTTGGATGGATAGGACGATAGCACCAGTGTCTCAGCAGACATATCCCATACCCTTGATGTCTTTTCGTCTCCACAGAGTAGTGACACTAGTGAGGAGCCACACGTGTTTTCACCTACAGATGACCAACCTCCTATGGGGTCTGTGACACATCTATCACCTGTTCAGACACCCATGATAGCCACATCACATGAGGAGATCAGTGGCACATTAGGTGTGATTGATGAGCCTTGTGTGAGGGATGCACACCATGGACAAGTAGACCCACATATCTAGGAGGAGGTACATGACGTACTGATAGTTGACCTCACACATACAGGGCAGCCAGAGGAGATAGGGTCACAATTATTGGTGACTCCATTGGTTGAGAAGATTGCAGAGGCTGATAGGTGGATGGATCACTTACTTCCAGGACCAGATTGCATGGAAGAGGATGCACTCTTTAGTATTCAGGATGACCATAGCATGAGTCTGGATACATCTATATGGGATCCAGGCGCAGATGATAGTAGCAGGTTGAGTACACAAGAGGATACAGCTGCTCACACCGGATATAGTATGATTCAGAGGGAGCTAGCAGTTGAGGATGATGTGCAGTTACGTATGGATAGACCCAGTAGCACCATAGACAGTGGGCAGTTGAGCACATTATCTTATGCAGAGGTTGTTTTTGTGGATTCTAGAGTTGGAACTAGCAGGACTGACATTAGTAGTGAGGGGTCTGAGATGGCACCTCAGTATGACCATGATCAGGAGTCACACCACTTGGTAGCACAGTTGAGAGTTAGTGAGGCTATGATCAGGGCATCCATTAGACGTATTGATGACATGCATGTAATGATGGCAGATTACTATTGGAGAGCATCAGTGGAACAAGGTAGCTCAGATGGAGGATTCTCCATGGATGATTTTCACACTCTCTAGGAGAGAGTATCTGTGATGAGGATTGATTACCAGCAGTTGATTACAAACATGGATTATCTACTGAGGGTTGGTGAGATGTATCATGAGGCTCTGAGGGAGCAGGAGTTGGAGTGGACCAACTTAGTTAGGAGTTGGAGATCACTCGAGGATTCTTGAGAGGCACACAGACCGCCCTTCAAGAATCAGAGTCTAGGACATATGAGTCTTCTAAGGAGATCCATCAGAGATCCACTTCATCTATCTTAGTGGACACTCAGATGTATCAGTCAGTCACATTGACAGAGGATGTTGATGATCTAACAGAGGAACACTAGTTGATGGGGGACACTTCCATTTGTGTCTTGGGAGTGGTTGATCTCCATATAGAGATTGATCCATCCATACACCTAGGATCTGTGACGCAATATGAGTTTGCAGGAGATGTCAGGAGTATGCCAGAGCATATAGTGATGAGGGATAGCTCACAGAAACATGTTGAGATGTATGGTGGGAGTCAGAGGGATGTACTACCTGGCAGGGAAGAGACACACTTAGGGGAGCATGCAGGTGCCACTCCTTTGTAGCAGCATATGATTTTGAGACCTCACCTTCACCATTTTAGTAGTTGCCTAGGTGGGGGGAGATGGAGAGTGGTTTACTAGTAGTTGGAGGAGTTGCTTCTGATTGTACCTGATGATTGGGGTTTAGTGATGACTATAGGAGAGAAGTTATCATGGATATCGATGGACGAGCTTCTGGTCGAATCCTTGGGATTGACCAAACATGGGACACCTTTCAGTCCTACAGTTAGCTGCAGATGTTTCTATTATCTTGTCCTGACACTTTTATCATAGACAACAACATGAGGAGGGATAGGTTGTGGCTGAGGGCATGGAGAGTGAATAGGCTGAGACTTCATGATAGGAGTGCTTTTACGGCATACAACAGGTCAGAGGTGGACCGTGTTAGATATACAGTTGAGACTTGGTGCATGATGGTGAGCATCATAGACCAAGTGATGCTAGATGAGTGAAGAGGGCTTCATACAGTGATCAATCCAACACAGGAGTAGCCAACGGAGACTTGAAGTGATAAACTTCCAACTTTACCATGGGATTCAGGTGTTCATTTGGCTAGCAAGATGTTTGACTACATGGTGACCCAGGGTGCACCAGAGAGCCACACACTCCACCTTGGTTTGGTTTGGAGTGGGTCTACAGGTACTTTTCTTATGGGGCAAGATATTTTTTTCCCCTTGATCATCATGATAGGGCATGTAGATGTTTGGACAGGTGCTTCTGCTACAGAGGTATCTTCACTGATACAGTTTCTGGGCAACAAGTCCAATGGTCATGGGTATTTTAGCAGGAGGACCCAGGAGAGGAGGGTTCAGGATGTATGCAGGGGGAATACAGTCATGGTCAGACTAGTGTAGTGTCAGCATGAGGATCTTCGACAGAGGTTAGCATGGGACCCAGGGATTGTAGGATTGAGAAGTTCATTGGCCAATAGGGGAGAGTGGACCATTGCAGGGGAAAGTTATTCTAACTTTCCATTTAGAGTCAGTGTTGAGGGGAGCACAACGCTTGAGGGTGTCTCACGGAGTTTTTGCAATACCTCATTCTGTCATCATCATGTGCAGTTGATGGAGCCCGTGTGTATCTTGATAGAGGTTTGCAGGATGGACTCATTTCGAGATGAGGCCATGTGTCATGTGCAAGAGGTTCACAGGGGTGATATTTTTCAGGACTATGCTTCACAGCGTATTGTAGTTCACTTCCTGACATGGGATCCAGGGGGTGGAGTGTACTATTGTTCATCTTTGGATGGATTCGGGTATGTATCCCATAGGTGGACATGGGATCCTGGTATTTTATTTGATATTATTTGGTTATTTCTTGAGGACAAGCAATTTTCTAGCAGGGAGGACTGTAATGTCCCAACTTTGGGACATCATCACAGGGCAGAGATTTATGATGACCAGAGTAGCCAGATGGATGCTCTAGCGAGTACAGGGGTATTTGAGAGGAATTGTGGGGTCCAACTTGCATTGAAGATCATATTCCATCATTATGAGCCATTCCGCATAGGTTGTCTTTGGTTTCGTTGCATTCTGATGATTTCCAAGATTTTGACTATTTTGAGCTATAAGTCAATGGAATTCACTGAAGAGATCATTTTGGGCACATTACTTGGAGGAACCTCTCAGTGTAATAACTCATTGGAATCAAGAGGAGAAACACTACAATATGGGATGGCTAGAAGTGACTTTCAATGGCCAGGGAAGCCACAAGGAGAGATAATGAGCTTTTCAAAGGTAAAAAGGTTAATTAATTAATTAAAGTGATTTAATTAATTAATTAATTATTAATAAAATGAAAGTCACTTTGGAGGGACAAGGTGAGCCAAAAATTATAAAGGAAAGGCAATAGCCTCTTCTCATTCATTCATGTATGATCTTATTTTGGTTTCTGGCTTCTAGCTAGTGAGCCCAATATTGGGGGTTTTGAGGGTTTTGACATAACAAACCCTAGAGGACGATTCGGTGGTGAAAGATTCCACCTATATTGTCCCAAGATTGGTCTTGGAGATGAAATACTCTCCCACACCATTCTAGTTCCAGATCTACTCACTTGCAGGGGGATTCTACATCAGTTTCATGTGCAGATAGAGAGAGGGTGCACCAGTTGAGGGATTCCAGCAAGAGGGGCGCACCATCTTTAGAGAGAGATTTGTTGTAGGAGATTGGAAAGTCCGTTGAGGATTCTATCACTTGGGTTTTCATTATAGGGCCTTGGAAATCATATCTAGTGTTTTCTGAGATAGTTTTATGGTTCGGATTATTTCTTGAGCAGTGGGGCGAATTGAAGAGAAGGAGGGCATTTTTGAGATCCAGATCTAGTCTGTTTGGAGGGGTTACACTTCAGATCTGACACTGAGACTTCACCTAGTGACTTGCAGTGTCCCGATCTATATTTCTGGAGAGTTTCGAAGCATTTGGAGGCCTCCTTCAACAAGGCCAAATTATCTAGGGCTTCAGTCATCTAGTGGGGCACACCATTCAGAGGGGGATTTTAGATCTACAAATATTGAGAGGGATCTTGGAGATTCGGGCACCTGGGTTGTTCTTACCATCACCTGGTCTATCAGTTGGCATATTTCTTAGGGTGATTGGACACTTTTGGCAACAGGGCCGAGTTATTAAGGGTTTCAGCCTTCTATTGGAGCATGGCATCCTTCGGCTGGAGAGTTTGGCAATCCGATCTGCTTGTATTGATATTCATTTCTTATTCAACCTTTGGAGGCATATTTTCTATTGGCAGGAGTATTTTGTAGCAGCTCTTATCTATTGTCTATCTTCTTGGACATCTGTTGAGCATTCCAGATCAGCATCTTCATTGTAGCAGGTTTCTCTATTTTATGAATAAAGATGATTTGAGATGTTTTGGCTTGTCTATCTTATTGCATATGGTTGAGGTATGTTCCATGGTTATCTCTTTCTGTTATTTGCTGCATACACACGTATAAACACATCTAAACAAATAGCTCAGCAAACTGTTTGACGAAATACCAAAACCAGAAAAGGTTCTAAAAAGACACCAAAACCGTGATGATCATTGCATAATGGCTTGGGATCATTACAATTTTAGCTGTAGTTGGGGGGGGGGAATATCAAAACTTTATGCCATCATTTCACATGAACTGACTACCGTCACTTCTTTTTACCCATTATCTCATCCTTTCACCATCATCTACATGCCCTCATCTGCAAATCTTACTCTGTTCGGGTGCAGTTACTTGACTCTTTTACTGTGCATTCTACTGATTTGAATATCTATGGGAGGTCATGTTATACGATACGAACCCACCATGACAAACCTGCTAGAATTGTATCCAGAAGTCTACCAAATCTTCCAGCAAGCAGGTTGGCTGGGTTATTTTCAAAGGCTCCAGGGATTTGATCAACAACATGTTCTTTAATTTTCTCAGAATCTTCAACAATACCATTCTATTGTTCAAGGGGTTCAGATTCCAGTCATAGAGGATGATATAGCACAGGTTTTGGGTCTTCGCATCACTGGCATTCACTGGTTCAGCCGCAAACACATTATTCTTAATGCCCAGGATGATTTTCTCTTGCCAGGAGAACAAGTTCAGCCTAAAGCTTAGGGTGTTCGACTTAGCTCTTTGTCGCCTCCTTGGCCAAAAGTTGCAGATTTTTTCAAGCACTATCTTATCTGTGAAGGCTGATACCAAGTAGTTTACCAGTATGACTTTGTCTTCTTATCTCATTTACGACATGCTAGACTAGTGAATATTCCTTACTATTTGCTCGGATGTCTTAGAAATATGTTGCATTATTGTAGACAGGCTAAAAATCCCATCCTTTCCCTCACCCATCACCGTCTCATTCAATTACTCATCCAAAATAGTTTTTCCCAACAAAACTCTCTCCTAAACAATCCACCCATAAACCCTCAGGAAGCTACTGAACACCCTGAAAATCCTCATGAAGAGAAACCACAAAACTTTCCCGACCCTACGAAAATACCTATTAACCCGCCTACAGATCCAATTGATCCAATCAACCCTCCTACCATACCAAGTCCACCCCACAATTTACCAGAATCATCTACTCCTGTTGTTCATATCCTTAGGGATGATTCTGAAGAAGATAAACTTGATAAGACTCCCTACCCCATCACTGAGGAAAAACCCACTCGCAAAAGAAAGAAGCAAAATACTACTTTTCCTACCTTTTTAGCTAAAAAATGAACAAGGGATTCAACCAAAGAAGCAACTACTGCCACTACCCTAAACCCCCAACCCATTTTTCTAAAAACCTATACACCTCCACCCTCCCAAATACCGTAATTTTTACATGTTCAACCCATGGGCACTGAAACACAAGAACCAGAGGCCCAAGGTGCTATGACATCATTTTCTTTACATCAAGTAGTTGTCACACAAGAACTAGCTACTCATTTAGTATCTATCACACAAGAAACAACTACTCATTCAGTAGCTAAAACACAAGAACCAGTTGTTGACTTCATTCCTGAAACACAAGAATCAGATGCCCAGGGTGCTGCAACAATAGTTGTCACACAAGAACCAGCTACAGCGGAAACACAAGAACCAGTTGTTGAATTCATTCCTGAAATACAAGAATCAGATGCCCAAGGTGTCGCAAGAGTAGCTGTCACACAAGAACCAGCTACTCATTCAATAGTTGTTACACAAGAACCAGCTATAGTTGTTACTCAAAAACCAACTACAACTGAAACACAAGAACCAACTGTTGACTTTATTCCTAAAATTCAAGATTCACATGCCCAGGGTGCTGCAACACTATTTTCTTTACATCAAGTAGTTGAAACACAAGAATCAACTGTTGATTTTGTAGTTGCTCCACAAGAACCAGCCACTGAGGTTGTGACCATTACACAAAAACCAGTCACCCCTCTTGATACACCAATGATAGATCAACAACCAGAACCAACAATGGTTTCTCTCTTACAAGAGAATGAGTTTCCAAGATCAGAACTAGAAGCTTACAAGCAAGAGCTGGTAATGGCAAAGGAAGCCTATGATAGGGAACTTAATTTGTATACCTTAGCTCATGTAATGGCCATGGGAGAGAAAAACACAAAAGATGATCAATATAGAGAGTATATGTGCAGCCAATGTGGGGATATTTATGATCAAGAAGGCTACAAAGTGGTTCAAATCCCAATGCCTGGAGCTTCCCCTGCACCTACGACTTTTGCAGTTAAAAAAGAGGAATGCCCTACTGTTACACAAGAACCAGTAGGACCTTCAAAAATTACAAAAAGAAAATCTAATCTACAGGAACCCTGGCCTACAACAACTGTTAAATCCGAAGCTCCTATTTTCATTAGTAAAGTTGTTCAAACTCTGCCTATGGATGAATCTGCCCCTCCTGGCAAGATCAATACCCCTACTTCCTACCAGTTACAATGCTGAAACAAAAACTCAACCTTGGAATGAGCAGGTAATAATGAACAAATGAAAAAAGGAGTCTGCTATTACATAGGACAAAAGTTTGCAGGAGCACATATTACTTTGGCTGAACCACATATATTCAAACTAGGAAGATTTGGAGAAAACACGCAAAGAATCGCATGCCCATAAGAAGTAGAATGAGGAGTTAAAAAGAAAATTGCTCCTGATGTTTGATTTGGTACAAAAATTGTTGGCTTCTAGGAAACCATCCTCAAATTACTCTCTTTTCCTTATAGAATGACTTGCATTCTTTTAGATAAAATCAATCAAAGAAGGAAGACCCTATGCAGTGTTCAAACCAAAAGATTTTGTTCAAATTTTTTTAGAAGCCTCTACTATTGATCAACATCTACTATGTGAGGTATATCTTCATAATGAAGCTATTCCTGAGAACAAACAACTTAATATTAATCCTCTTTTTGGTGATATCCAGATTCGGGCACTCGCCTCTTTCCTTACCAACCAGATTACGTGGCAGAATGATTTTCTAGCTGCCAAGCATAATGAAGATAACCGTCTCCTCTAGATAAGGCCAGAACCATAGAATGTTTCCACCTTTGTTGCAGAATATTATCAATTTTTGAAGAAACCAGGGATGACTCAATATATACAGCAACTATACAGCAACTACAGGCAATAGTACTTCAGGATTGCCAACAGTTTATTAAATACACAAAGACTGCTTCCCTAAAAGCAAATAACATGTTTTGGAAACAATATTCTGAGAAAAGGCAGGAGTGTGATTCCTTTAGTCCTACCAATCTTGAGACAACAATCATCCGGGTACCTAGTTACATCAAATGTGTCCATCAATGGGCTGAAAATTGGATAGGCTATCAGTTCCATTTTCCCATTTCGTGGATGCTAGCAGAGAAATATCAAGTTCATCATAGGTTTCCCAAGAAGGTTGAAGCATCAACCTAGCAAAGGCTACAACATGTTCAAGGATTTAGAGCCCCAACAGACAGTACTTTCTATAGCTACTGCTTAAGTAATTTGCATGCCCAGAGTCAGTATCTGGATTCTTATTCAGATTGAAGTTGCCTGAGGACATGCAACATTTTTAGTTGGAGGGGATGTTAGGACCCTATAATGTACCTTTTTTCTCATACTTTTTTCTATCATTACATCCTTTTCCCACTCACATTTAAGCCTACCTTATCACTTTAATCTATTTTTCCAAAGGTATATAACATTTCTTCTCTTTGCTATATGTTTAATTTGTTTTACATGTAATTTTACATTACTTTCATACTTATCCATTAATCAGAAACATATAGTTGCTAAAATAGTTTGAAGACTGCAGTTAATATATCGTTGTTGCTTGAAGACCACGTTGTTGAAACAGTCAAACAATATGCAAATCCCGTTGTTGAAACAATCCATGATTTGTGATGTCGAAACAGTATTTCACATACAGTAATAAAAAGAAAACATAATTAAAAGAGTTGTTACACTGGCTGCAATAGCTGCACCTCAAGCCAGCACCATTACAACCATCGTTGATGCTTGAAGACCACGTTGTTGAAACAGTCAAACAGTACGCAAATCCCGTTGCTGAAACAGTCTGTGATTTGCGATGCTGAAATAGTATTTCACATACAACAGTAACAAGAAAAGATAATTAAAGGAGTTGTTACACCGACTGTAACAGTTGTACCTCAAGCCAACACCATTACAACCACTATAACAACATTTTGCTACGGAAGATCAGAATATCCTACTCCATCATAGAAGATTAGATCAGACTAAGAATAGGATTTGTATGTACACATGTAATCGTATGCTTAATTGTATTAAGAGGATTCTCCTCTTTAAATAGGGGAGAATCTAGCATTAGAGGGGAGATTATGAAAGGCTTAGCTAGAAGAGAATTATAGAGAATGAGCGTGTTCACTTTTGATATTGTAACTTGTCACATTGGACAGATGAATAAAAGATCATTTTGAGCATTTCTTCTTAATTCCTTTCATTTCTAGGTAATCTTGTGAGAAGGAGAGGGCCCACCCTCTTCACAAGATTCACCCATTAGTTTCTGTAGTGTGTTAATATTGTTTTTATTCATACCTTGTTAAAACTTTGTTTTTCTAAAACTCTGTTTCAACTGATTGTTACATCATTTTCATACAATTCATTCCTAGGTAATTGTTGATCATTTTGATTGGTAATTCTGTTTGCAAAATGAGTTTATGAAAGTGTGATACTCAGAGACAGGTGTTGAAGATTCCTACTTTGGGGAATAGGGTCATGTTCTCTATTATAGAATAGTTAGTCTTCTTTGCAGTATGCTGAAAGGTTCCTTTTTCCTAGGTTGTTGTTTCTTAATGTAATCCCAGATTCTTCTGATAATTATTTTCCTTTGAATCTTAAACTCTGCAATAGATAGATTGTTTTTACTCTAATTCAAAGTAGAACTTCAGTTTGTTCAAAGAAAGGTGTGATTAGTGTAACTTTTACTACAACTTTGGATTGCTTTTGAGATTGAGCATATACAGTGTGTGATTGCGTTTGAAATAAACAGACTTCCCTGGGTTGACAATTTATGTAACACTTGATTGTTTTAATTAATAAGCAATTATAGTGACCAAAACTGGTCACATCCTTAGCTGAACCATTTGACAAAGTGGTCACTCTGTACCCATCCTTGGTCGATCCCACTCTCTCATTGGAGAGTGAAACCCAAGCGATTGATCCCTTTCCACCTGTTGATCGTATTCTTCCCTTGGAGAATGTGATTCAAGTGGTTGATCTGATCTTGTCATCAGTTGACCCTACTCTCTCGCTAGAGAGTAAACCCGATTATGCTCATGTTTTTCTCATTGATACATAATCTACCATGCTTGGGGGTATTCCTCCTTTTTCTGTGGAACCCCCTCCAAGTAATGAGTCCATCCTTTTTTAGTGGGGTGCACTAACTGGAACTCATCTTCCCTCTCACATTCCTTTCAATATCACAGTACAAGTTTGTGGTCGAGACATTCCTTAGATGTCGATAGATGAAGGTTTGTCCGTTAGTATTTTTTCCTCTATTGCTTGGAAATCTTTCGATTATCCTCAGCTTGTGTCAGTTACCCAGGCTCTGTTATCTTTTAAAAAAATAACCAGTCAGCCTTTAGGGATCCTTCTTTAGTTTCCCATAACTTTGGGAGGGAAAACTATCTTTATTGATGTTATGGTAGTCCAAGACCCATTGGATTTTTATTTACTCCTTGGGAGATATTATGTCTATGCCATGAAAGTTATCATGTCCACTCTTTTTCGTGTGATATATTTCCCTTACGATGAAGGAATTGTGACTATTGATCAACTTTTGTTCGTTGGCCCTGACTTGACCATCAACTCAATGAGATCCCTAAACGGTTCATATATGTAGATGGTATCGCCCTCGCCACAGTTCAATTATGTGGTGTTTTCCCCCATGCCTCCACCTAGCGATGAATATGATCCTCTCATTGTAAGATCGGTCTCTTATAACTTAGATCTGGTAGTTGACATGGTGATCTCTTCGATAGGGATTTTAGAGCCTTTTCCCCTTACCCCTATCACAACCCTCGACATGTGTTCCTTCCAGAGTGTGTTTATTCCATCCAGGGAATATCTCTTGGAAGCCATGACTGATTTTTGTCCTTTGACATGGTGTCCTTCCAGAGCATTTTCCCCTTGGAATCCATTATCAAGACGAGAGTTATGAGCATGCATGTCAAGAGACATATCCAAGAAATGCTCCACAAGGGTCACAACTATCCAAGCTCATCACCTTGTGGGAGGCCAATCATGCTAGTACAAAAGAAATATGGAACCTTGCAACTCTACATTGATTATCGGGCTCTAAATAAAATCACAATCAGAAACTGGTACCTGATTCCTTGAATCGATGGCCTCCTTGATCAACTCACAGGGACCAAATACTTTAGTAAGATTGACCTGAAGTCTAGCTACCACCAGGTCCCGATAGAATATACAGATGTATGGAAGACTTCCTTCAATTCAAATGAAGGAATTTTTGAGTTGTTGGTCATGCCCTTTTGTTTTAAAAATGCTCCAACAACTTTCATGAGGATAATGGAAGATATCCTATGACCATTCACCAACACTTTTGTAGTGGTGTATCTGGATGATATTATCATTTACAACAATACTTGGGTTGAACACTTGCAGCATATTCAGCAGGTTCTACAAACCCTGCAGTAGCACAAGCTATATGCCAACTTGGAAAAATTCTCCTTCGGCATGGACATGGTTCATTACCTGAGATACATCATTGATAAGCATGGCGTACATGTGGATCTAGCCAAGATCGAATTCATCCATGATTGGACATCCCCAACCACACTCACTGAGCTTCGGGGCTTCTTGGGCCTTACCAATTTCTACACAGGTTTATGTTGGGATTCTCCCATATTGCATGGGCCCTTAGCGAAATAACTAGGGGTGGTGGTAAGTTGAAATTTCCATGGGGCCAGTCCCAACAACAAGTGTTCAATTATTTGAAGTAGCGCTTGTTCTCAACCCTATTACTTTCACTACCAAACCTGTAACAACCCTTTGAGATCGAGACAGATGCTTCAAACTATGTTGTGGGCATCGTTCTCACTCAACATGGCCACCCCGTGGCTTATCATAGTAAGACACTATCAGATGTTGACCGTAAGTACCCTATTTACGATAAAGAAATGTACTCCATTGTGAAAACCTGTCGCTAGAGGATAAATTACATTCTTGGGAAGGAGACAGTCATCCACACTAATCATAAGCCACTGTAGTTCATGCTGACACAAGGAAAATTTCAGAATGACCGCCATAAAAATTGTTCCACATACTTGCAGCAATTCCACCTCAACATCAAGTATAAAATAGGAAGCACCAACCGCATCGTTGATTGCCTCGGAAGACCTCTAGTCATGGCACTCACCACGATGCTAGACTCTTGTGACCATGAGACCTTTGTATGGCCCCAACTCTATGAGATAGACTCGGACTTCGCCACCACCTACCAAATTTTGGGTGCAAATGCACTTGTTGATAATTTCCATATTCAGGATGTGTTGTTGTGTCGTCTGGGCCATATCTGTGTTCCATCAAGCAAGCGAGCAAAGCTAATTTGGGTAGCCCACTACAGTCAGGTGCTAGGACACTTCACCATAAAAAATACAGTGGTGATGCTACATAAACATTTCTATTGGTCGAAACTTTGACAGGAGGTCAATAAGTATATCAGGTCCTACACTTCCTGCATTATTGCCAAATCGACCACTAAGAAACAAAGCCTGTACACCCATCTTCCTACTCCTGAAAGACCATGGGAATCCATCTCAATGGACTACATGTCGAGCCTCCCATCCACCAATCAGAGAAATGAATGTGTTTTTGTGGTTTTTGATCGCTTTTCTAAGATGGCGATTCAGGTTGCCTGGAAGAAGAGAATCACAGTAGAGGCCACTACCAAGATCTTCTTTGAATGAGTCTGGGTACATTTTGGAATCCCACAAACCACTGTCTCAGACTGAGACAGTCGATTTCTCAACACATTTTGGTCGATCCTATGGTCACTGTTGGACACCAATCTCACCAAATCCATGGCCTTCCACCCCCAAACAGATGGCCAAACCGAGGTCATAAATCGAATGATTGTGCATATCCTTCACATGTATAATTACAAGCACCCTTGTACATGGAATGAGAGCCCTCCCTATGTCCATCATAGCTACAACTGAGCCCTTCATAGCTCAACCAGCCACAGCCCCTTTCAGGTGGGGTTGGGATTCCAACCATTGTGTCCCATAGATGTTGTACATTCCCTTGTGGTCACCTTGACTGACTCATATCTTACTCCAAATGAAGTTGACAAAGCCACCCAGTTCATTGAGTAGATCTAGCACATCTGCTAATAGGTTCAAGATATTGTAAAGAAATCCAATGACAAGTACAAGCAGTGCGATGATCAACATCGGGTGCCAAATACATTTCAGGTGGGCGTCAAAGTTTGGTTGCACTTGTAAAAATAAATCCTTATAGGACCCCATCAGAAGCTTCGCCCACTCCATTATGGGCCTTACACCATCACCAAGGCGATGGGGGAGAATGGTTTTGAGCTCAACATTCCTCATTTCCTTGGCCTGCACCCAGTGTTCAACGTGGATCTCCTTCGCCCTTATTTCCCATCATTATTGGACACCTTACAAGTAGAAGAATAGCTGACACCAACATATCTCAACCCCGACTTCATACAACAAGGATCCAGTGATCAGATCTTGGACACACAAATCAAGGGCACTCGACAATAAAGGATCCATTTTTATCGAGTCATCAAAGCAGGGTAGCTCATGCACCAAGGCAAGTGGCTCACTCAAGGCCAAATTCAACAGAAATTTCCTCATCTGTTGGGGGAACTCAATGCAATGGAGAAAATTGCTTTCTAAGGAGGGAGGATTGATCTAGGTGGATATCAATGGCCACCCACCTTTTCCAACTGGCTCAAAATAGTTTTCTGGCAATTTTGGTAATTTACTATTTTTAGTATTTTTTAACTTCTCAATGAATCTCCTCGATGATACCTTTCCAACACGCTATTGTGCATCCCAAATGGAGATCGTATGAAAAATTTACGACCCCAGGAAGTTGATGTACTAACTTACCCAAATGGGGCCCACATGACTTTTGGTGCTTCATCTCCTAGGGTTAGATTTTTGGATGTATAGGGTTTTTGACATTCCTATTTATTGTAAAAAGGCTTTCATAGACTCATTGTAACCACCATCTTGTGAATGAGCATAGCCATCACATCTCTTCTTAGAGATAAGCCATCGCCATTCCAACAAGCTTGTTTTCCATTGCATTTTACAGTTTCATCTTATTTCTTTATTGAATAGAAAACCAGTTTTATTGCACCTCTGTTATTTTGTGTTAAGAACCTGTTAATAATCTGTAGTCATTTCATTTTGATCATAAAATCCATATCACTTTTCTTGTATAGCAATATACATGCATAAATTTGAGTTATTTTTCCTTGTTAAGCATACATAGATCTTTATCGTTGGTTGACTGAAGCATACACCACTATCACATAGAATGTAGAAAATCATTACTGAAATTACCTCCAACTTGCTAATCAATATCACACATTCACAAGAAATACAAATATTTCAACCATCGAATCCATTTACAAACACTCATTTACTCAAACATATTTATAGGCCTATATCATTCAACTACGTGGGTCTCTATGAAGACAATATCAAGCATATTTACTAGGAATGCACATTTACCATACAATCACAGGTACACAACTACTTATTTTAAATCAATTACATAGGGAATAAGGAATACGTATCTATTACAAGATTGTAATCAGTTGATCTATAATTTATGAGCACAATGAAATGAATAGAGATCTATAATATTAACATAGAGATAAATGAACAATAACAGAGATTATTGTGTTGGTTTTGTCACATGGGTGAGAAAAAACACATCACTTACTTGCCTAATTAAGTCAACTAAACAAGACAAAGAGTTGCGTTTTGATTATATAATTAAACATACATGAAACAAGGAAATAAAAATAAAATGAAACAAATGTTAGATAAACTTGCAAGAACTAGAACCATGAAAAATGAAAATAACAATCATATAGCTACCAATGGATCAATGTATTGATATGCTATCACCATAGAGAAAGGAAGGGACTTATAAATCCCCTCTTCCTCCTTGGGAGGGCTCTTGAGTTCCCTAATAGAGAGCTCTTCTCTTCATACAATGGAAATCAACAATGGAGAAAAAATACAATTCCAATCCTCTCAAGAGGTGAGTGGAATGACCCTTGCTATAGTGCTTGAATGATTCAAAGAGAAAAGAGGATTCTCCAAGAAGAATTCTTGCATCATAACAATATATTTAAATTATTATTTTTCTAGCACACCCATGGCACATATTTATAGTGTCCATTCATGGAAAGATATAATTGGTTCGTAATGTGAACAAGGGGCCTATTAGGGTACTTCCTAGCCCTTGACCAGCCTCCAAGATAGATTTCGCTCAGATCTGACTGTCAAATAGTGTTGGAGGTCGGACTGGAAGTGGTTGAGAGCCCAAAAAGATTCATAAATGTGTTGTTTATGAGAAGTGTGTGGGTTTTCTTTTCGACAGTCGTGCATCATGCACATTCTGTGCTCATTGCGCAAAAATAGGGTTGTGTTAGCCCATGCACTCCGTGCATAGTGCATGTGCTTCCTTTGGTGAATTTGCACACTTTGATTTATGAAAAAAGTATATATTTTTATGCTCTTTTTCATGGATTTTGATGTTGTAGGTGTACTAATTGTTTTTGGAAATGATGTCTTTCTTCAACCGTTGTTTGTAATGCTACGGTGATTTTTTGATGATAAAAGATGTCCCCTGATGTGTGAGGTTAGGAGAAAACATATAGCTAAAATACATCAACATTTATTTTGATGATGGTGCCATTATGTGGAAAAGAGAAGAGAGGAACTACAAGAGTGATCTGTCGGAGGGAGAGGGAAAACTATGGGAACCAAACCTTTCTTTAGGAAGAAAATAAAATTTGTATACAAACGAGGCGGGCATACCCCATGCTCATGTCATGAAACCAAAATGTGGGATTGTAATCGAAGGTGTATGATGATGTAGATAGTTGCAATTCCATCGGGGGTGGTTGATAACGACATTTGACTATTTCGAATGGTGAACTAGCTCTGAATCGAGTAATGGAAGATGGGAAGAAGTGTCAATGAATCGTAGGCATTGATGGCCTATCAATTTCAGAGGTCTTTTGCTAGTATGGAAAACTACAATGGTCACATAGTAAGACCCACCTTAACATGAGATTTTGTTGAAGAACAATGTTATGGGGGTCAACGGAATCAGAAAGAAATGATGACTCTCTTTGTTTTGTTCGAGACTTCTCATTGAAAATGTAATGAGAGTCAAGATATTGCCTCCCTTCTAGAAACCATGTTGATGTCGATAGGAAGGGAGACACAACGTCAAGAAGAAAAGGGATTTTTGGAATCCACTGATTAATAGGTGATATTAGGAACTGGCGGGTAACATGGACGAATTCAAGACACTATGGGACTCATGAATTCCCTCCGTTGAGGTTTTGAAGGATGCTTTCCAAAAACCGTAAAACTGAATCTAATGCGAGGGGGACAGCTAGACATGGGGTTAAATTGTTCTAGAGGATGAAAAGTGGGAAAAATTAGAGATCATGGTTGCATGGATTTGGGATACTCAGGTTTTTCCAAATATTTCTATATGAAAAAGGGTGGATTACCCAACCAAGGGAAACATAGGTTTCTTTTCCAGGTAAAAGAAGGCCATTGGGGCTGACGACTAAAAAGCTATGTATATGTTGGAAACATGGGCTTTATACAATTACCAAATGAATAAAGAATAATTTGGGTTGAGTATACAGATACAAAAATGGGTGCCCCGATGAAATATGGCTTGGCCTATTTAGGGAACAAGTTTGTGAAAGAGAACTGATGGATGGTGGAGGCCCCATGGGTGATCATGTTGGATCATGTTGTCATTGATGCCAATGGTTTGATTTATTGATTTCATTGATTGATGTCAAGTGATTGATTGATGCCAAAGGATTGATTGATTGATTATTGATGTAATGTAATATGTATTGTCCTTGATGAGAATACATAGATGAAGATGGATCAATGAGTTGTCATTGATATGATGAAGATGGATCAATGAGTTGTCATTGATACATGATGAATATGGATCGATGTGGTTTCATTGGTATATGATGCATTGTTGGAAAAATGTATAGATGACTCATTATTGTCTTATCCTAATTGATAAGGTGCAAAAAAGGATGAACTCCAAAGTGGTCCCCTTATGGTGAAAGCCCTCATGGGAAGACGCCTTGCGGATTGAGTTATCCTAGAATAATAGTTGGAGGACCCATGCTCTCATTATTTTCTTATCATGATTGATAAGGTTCACAAATGGATGAAATCCAAAGTGGTCCCGTTATAGTGAAATCCCTCACGAGAAGACACTTTGTGGATTAAGTTATCCTAGAAGAATGGTTGGAGGACCCATGCTTGTATGTGGAATAATGAGATGAAGATCAAGGAAATTGTTGGTGAAACTATCTTATATGGATAGTGCTTGTCATGCCATTTCCTGTAGCATGTGGAATGTCACATAACTCCTCATGGTTTGAGAGTTATGGCCTTACGAAGATGAAGAACCCCCACATGAAGGGATGAAGCCCCCAAGGTCAAAGACGTCAAAGTGACCTAAAAGAAGAAATCATTATTTAAATGATAAATTAAAGTGACAAATTCAAGGTGGATTATTTAAATAATAAAGAGAAGTGACAAAATCAAGAAAATGATAAAGTAAGGTGAAAAAATCAAGAAGGAATATTTAAATGATAAAGTATTGGAGAACTTTCTATTTATGGAAAGTGGTTAACCCTAAAATAAGGAAAATAGATTAAGTGACCTAGAAATGGGTTAATATTATTTAAATGATAAAGTAAAGTGACAAAGTAGAGGTGGATTATTTAAATAATAAAGAGAAGTGACAAAATCAAGAAATGATAAAGTAAGGTGGCAAAATCAAGAAGGAATATTTAAATGATAAAGTATTGGAGAACTTTCTATTTATGGAAAGTGGTTAACCCTAAAATAAGGAAAATAGGTTAAGTCACCTAGAAATGGGTTAAGTGACATAAAAATGGGTTAAGTGAACTAGAGGATGAAAGTATAAATAATATAGAAATGGTCTCTTGTAGATCATCCATTTTGTGGATCAATGGAGCCTTTCTTGTGAGAATATCTTTTGGAGTATTAGTGGAGAGCTTCTTGTGAGAGCTTCTTGAGAATTTTTGGTGTGGAACACTTGAGAATATTGAAGACCTATAGGTGACTAAGGTAACCAAATGATATATAAGCCGAATTTCAAAGGGAAGGTGAAGAAAAGAGGGTTGGAATTGAAGGGAGGATAAATTATTTTCATGATGCTTTTTAAGGTATGTTATTTACAGGTCATCTCACCATTTTTGTAATAACCATTTTTCTATAATTCTTGAGATCGTGAGATTGATATCCCATTGAGAAAACATATCAAAGTATCTATGGTAAAAAATTAATCTTGTGGGTTGTTTTATTTTTGGAGATACACTCCGTGGAAAATAGGGTTTGTGGCTAGTCCCGAAACTAGTCTAAAACAGGTGTTTCAAGTAAAAACATCATAACTTCTTCATAACGTATCCAAATTCAGTGAGAACAATTTTTTTGGTTATATTACAGTATTTGGTATTTTTTTTAATAATTTCATATCGATTCAACATATATTCCATGCAGGGCATGCTCTACAAGGTAGCTCTCTAGAATAAGCCAAAATTCAGCAAGGTGTGTCATTTTTGCTATAACTCCTTTTTTGAGAGGTTCCAAGTAGTGAAACATAGAGGAATTGCATAAAACACACTGAAGAACACGGTTGATCAGTTTCATATCTTTATTCATTACAGGTACAAAGTTTTTATTATTTCAAGTTAGGGTTGTTGACTAATCCAAAACTAGTCATGGTTGAGACAAGCAGTTGATGAGTTGGAACATACATGAGGTGTATAGTTGATGATGTTGGTACATATTGATGAGTCATTGTTTATGAGTATTTGACACATGATTGGTATATACTTGGTACATGGTTGGATGCACTTGATTATGGTACAGGTTGATTACAGGTTGTTTGGCACAGGTTGGTGCATGGTTGATGCACTTGTTTATGGTACAAATTGATATTTGTTGAGGATTGTTTCCTCATTTTAGTTGGTGTTTAGGCTGTAAGATGAGTCTTGCACTATAGATATGGTGATATTGTATAGTTTTATTCTATTTAGTTTTTGCCGAAAAACCCCAATGATTGTAGTCCACAGTAAAAAGAAAATTGTACATACATCTTTTGTTCTTTGTGTTCCTTGTAGTGATGACTTGTTGATGATATATTTCTAATATATGTTGCTGATATGTGTTGAAATTTAATTGGTTATAAATAAAATCAATGAGTAATGAGTTAATAGTGATTTTTAACTAAGGATTTTTGGGAAAAAGAGCCCTACACTTTTCACCCCCCCCCTCTCAGTGTAGTCGGTGTGTCCAACAGTTTTTGTATTAGGTAAATGGATAGAGAACAATATACATATTGGAAAATTGATGGTGGATGATATGGAGGGGTCATGGAACTATGAGGGTGTATTCAACATAATCAAGTGTAGGATGATATGTATTACACATTATTTTTTTCATCCTTATGACCATTAATGATGTAAACCTATCTGTTGTCTTTAGAGGGATCAGTGGCCTGAATTCCTGAGGAAAGAAGGGAGAAGAACTTTTCCTGAGAGATGCAATCATATTCTCCTTTGTAAAAACCCTAATAAGGAGGATCATTGTACCTTGTCTAGTTCTAGGGGTGCGACGATCCTAGATCATCGCATGATCTACTAAACTTGGCCTGCGACATTGTCGCACTCTACTCAGTTATAGAGGTGCGATGATTTTCGTACATGGGAAAAATGATCATCTTCCCGATGCTTCTAGAAGGAGAATATTCTATGGTGAGGTGGCCTCCAATCGGTTTGGATCTTACTCTCTTTTTTGATTTAGTGGGATTATCCTAACCTCCTCACCTTATTCTCTTCATCTTATAAAAGGAGAGGATCTATCATGGAGAAAGTTAGATTGGAAATTTGGCTTGAGATTGTTAGCTTGGTTAGAGTGGCTTTGAGATTTTCTTTGTCAAGATAGATTGTTGATCTCATAATCCATGGAGTAGAAGTTTGTGGGAAGAAAGGGACTATTGGAAGGGACCTTCCAAAATCAAGGTGTTTGGTTGTATTCTCCTTTTCATATTTCTAATACAGTAATATATTTCTTTCCCATAAAATTGGTCTTATTTTATTGTATGATGCCTTGATCACATACATAAGTTTTTTTGGGTATACGTTGTTTCTTTCACTTCATTGGCTTGTGTCTTTTTATAGTTTCAGCATCCCATAGACCTTGGAATGTAGTGAGAATGACACTAGCAAGGAAAAACAACATTTAAAAGGTATGTCATTTATCCCCTGTTAGTTAGCATGCTTGATAATTAAAACTTAGGGAAAGTTTAATATTTTGTCTTTTTTTGTTCTACTTTCGGGGTAAAACTAGGGAGATTAGTTTGTGTCCACACTTACCGATTTGTCCGATAACAAAATTGGTGACTCCACTAGGGAACATATTGTTTTCCTAGTTTTTCTTCCTTTGTTTCTTTGATTTCTTGGGTTTTGTTTTCTAAGTCACTGGGAGATCCAAATTGACTCTCTAATTGTTAAACTTCACTTGAAAAACCTTCACGCTTTTTATTTGTTCCATTTTTTCCTTTGATCGTCGTGCCCTACCTTGCCCTGCCTTGAGGGACAGTGGGAAAATTTAGGATCACTGCACTTTTCCTTCTAGAGACATTGTGATGTCGTTGCACTGTATTTTTCCTGTCCCTGACAATCTAGGATCGTCGCACTGTGTTCATCTTACAACTTGCGACGATTTGGGAATTTTTTGTCTTTTGGTGGTTTTTCTTCTCCAGATCTTAGAAATGGTTTTGGGGTGAATTTATGGGTTTGATTATAGTTTGTTTACCATCTTCTTGACAATATTTCAATATAATTTTAGCCATATTTGCTTTTTTTTAGCTTGTTTTCTTTTGAAATATTTTATCTCTTTCTTTGAGTGTCTTTCAATTACAAAGCTTTGTCTTTCATTAGAATTATTTAGTGAAAAGAAAACTTCTTTTTCTGAATGACTCAATATTGGGAGCATCATTTTCAGTTGGTTATTGGGTGTCGATACCTTCCATGTGGGGTTCACATGAGAAATTGGACATGGGACCCTGGTTTACAATGACGATTGGACTACTTCAGCATGGTGGATACCATTTCTCAATGGGACCCTGGTTTTCTAGTCTACTTCAGCACTATGGTCCACACTTATCCATGGGACCCTGGTATATGGTTGTACATCAAGTGTTGAGGACAACGCTTTCATAAGGGGGATGGAATGTAAGGTAGCTAGAGAGGTAATGGGGGGGGGCAGAGGGCCCATAGTGATAATAGTGGAGGCCATTCAATGTAAGGTGGACTAGGTCCACTATATTATTAAAGAAGGCCCACTATGGTAGTTAGATATAATAAATGGGTAGTTAAATATAATAAATGTAAGAGGACTTCTTAGAAGGTTCTACTTATAGAATATTCCTCCTCTAGAATGTTCTTAGGTGATGGCAACACTATATAAAGGGATTCAAGCAATGTAATGAGACATGAAGAGAATTATTGTATTTGGAGTGGTAGCTCAATAGGAGGATGCCCCCTCGAAGAGGCAAGTGAACAGGAGAGGATCCCTTCCATAATAGGATCCATTATATGGTGTTGCCATACCTCAAGGGTTTGCTAGTAATAAAAGAGATTTTGCATATTGTTCTTCTATATCTATTGTGGTGCTTTTGTATTCAGTCTTTGGATCTTAACAGATAACTTTCCAAATATGCAAACAAATATAGTATCTTATGATAGCAAGAGTTCAAATCCACTTGCTACATTTTGTCCTAGGAATCCCTTGTAACACAAGGGTCAATCACGAGGTCGCATGAGGACCGACAAAGTTACTCACCCTACTTTGTTGGTATTAGTGTAGAGATTATGTGTATTATTGGGGGTCACTTGACAAGAAAATCCTGTGGAGGCCTTCTTGAGTCGATTTCATGCTTAGATACCCTGCCTTTGCGCGTGGATTGGACTGCCAAATTTTTTTCGAGGCATCATTGTCATAATTGGTAACCTTAGTGGCATATCTCTTTAGGGTCGTTACATGAGGTGACTCTGGAGAGGCAAGTCTTCAAGGTACTTAGAATCGATGTTGGCCAAACTCACTCGGGATTCTTGGAGGGTATACCCATGTTTATGTGTGGGAGCTTGCACTAGGGTGTAATTCCATTAAGCAGGTCTTCAACGTAACTTTTCCACTCTCTCTATCTCATCCCTTCTTACATTGTTCCCGCAACGTTGGATTTCATCACCAACTAGTGCGTTCATAGTAAGAAGTTTTTGTTTTCTAGTTTGCTGACTAGATTTTTAGCATGTGTTGTTTGTTTTCCCTAACAGACTCTAGGTTGGATTTGTGTTTAATGGAATCAATTCTCAGAATGACCAATGAAGTGTTATTGGATAAATTGGTAAATGAAGACATAAACTAATCTCCCTAGATCCACCTGGATCTAGAAAAAAACAAGTGTTGTGGGTGGGAAATCCCTCCTACGGACTAGCACTAAGAGTTTTATCATGCATGCAGAAATGACCTAAATACTCTTACTTTTTACCATCATCCCATGCATAAACCCACATTACTCATGTGTAAATAGAAGGCTCAAGAGATTAAGTTGGCGTACCTTATTTTTCGTGTTTGATGTTGATCCATTTTCGCACTTGGTCATTCTTTGACTTCAACTCTCCTCCCAATGCTGACCTCCATTCACTAAAGACAAACAAAGAACTCCACATGCATTTGATCTATGAACTAACGGGTTAGATATTTAATCAATCATACAATCAATATCTCAATAATGACAATCTCATATGGTGAGACGGGAAAAGCAATTCTTTTATTAAATTCACAATGATACCTTACAATGATAAAGTCGGCTACTACTTCTCGATCTTGGTCCTAGGCTCTTCTTCCACTATCTTCCAACTGCTTTTCTCTATAATTCTCTTTGCACAAGGATTGCTAAAGTTTGGGACAAAGGGAATGCTTAATTGGGTATATTTTATTTACTATGATTCTCCTCCTTTCAAATGGGACCCCTACCCCTTCTTTTATAGGTTAGAAGGAGCTAGGTATTTGGTCAAATGACCGGCCATGCATGGCCGAAAGGTTTAGTTAACTTACCCAAAGCTATGTGTTCCATCAATAACTCTCCTTTTTTTTGTGCTTTTGTAGGTACACGCGAGTTTTCTTGGGTCAACTAGTGTGTACACGCATGCAGTAATGGAGCAGGGTGTGTGGGACTTTATAAAAAGGGTTTTTAAGAAGAGTTGTTTAGTAGTGTTTTGGAAAACAAGGAATCTGAGATGGCCTGATGCTAGGTAAGAATGTCTGGTGAAAATTAGGGTTATAAAAAATGCCCACTAATGTCTGAGGTTAGAAGAGCATTTGATGGCCAAAATACATTAACAATCTTCACCGATGTTCCGAATAGGTGAGCCCAGGGACTAGAAATCGGGAGGTTCCATCTGCAAAATAATAACTATCTCACCGAGGAGGGCATACCCATGCTCGGGATAAAATAAAATCATGGCTACCAATAAAATACACTGTAGATCCATGTCATATAACTATATAAAGTGTAGCCATGAGCAATACACAGTGAAGCTACATCTCAAAATCAAAAAGATATACATGTAGAGTATCCATCTTCTAGAAGATGATGAGGCCTGATAGCTGGAGATGAGGTCTTCAGAGCTCAAGAAACAACTTAAAAATCTTCAAAAATCAGGTAGGAGTGTAATATGAGTGTACGAATTCACTACCCAGAGGTCTTCAACGACTTGTCAATCATGGACTAGAGAATCTTGATTATCAGAATGAAGGCTTCATTGATTCCGAACAAAGACTTGATTGGAGTTTCGGGATGACCGGGCATGAGGGAAAGAGACAAACTGTAGAGGGGATGACTCAGGCTTGGTAACAAATTCCCTTGGACAATAGCATGACAAATGATGAGACTTAGGCAGCATGGCATTAACATAAGTTTACGAGGCAAGAGACAATGCAAACTCTCTATATGTTTGGAAGAATAACCAAATGGACGAGGACGCAACTCAATGTAGAAGGAACAACTTCCTAAGGTCATATGAAATCCTAGTTTTTGAAGAACAAACGAACAGATGTTCTTTATCCAAGGGTGACGCATTATGCTACCCATAAAAAGAAAATACTTTTCCCTTCCTCTTTTTGGGGTATATTTGATTTTTTTTTTTTGTCCTTTTTCAATAATTTTGCAAAAAGAATAAAAAATTGTTATGTTACAAAGGAGGAATGAATGTCACAAAAATATAAGTTCGAGGTGCAAGGACAAGACTGATGTTCAAAGTAAGGACACTCAGGAAAAATCCTTCCTGGGGCCAAGGGTTTCAAGATGCAAAGGCAAAGTGCTACAAGTCTTGCGTATAAGGCATGCTTCAGATGGATTAGTTGAGAGAAACATGGAGCTGACATTAGACCAAAGATGTAGGTATGAAAACACAGTTAACACAACACACAATGGTAAAGTTCTTCGATGGAAGTTTAACGATCCCATAGAAGGTAAGCTCGGTGGTTTTTCATATTTAGAGATTCTAAAAAACGTAAAAGGAGACTCCTCTGGCGTACCTTTTTCGAAGGTAGTCTAGTCGGTTCGAAAAAGGGGTAAACTAGCACCAACAAGATGTCTATTCAAAACCATTTTAACGAGTGTGATAAAGACAAGATCACTCGGCCATTTTTTCATTTTTAAGGAGTTTGAAAAAATATTAACTATGGACTCCGTCGGGAATTTTCTTCTAGACCATTTTAACGAGTGTGAAAGAATAAGGTCACTCTACAATATTTTCAATTTTAGGGAGTCTGAAAAGAGCTTAAATATGGACTCTGTGGGGGTTCTTTTTTCGTAAATTTAGTCCCTCATGCCCGAAAAATGGTTAAAATTATACCTGAGAGTACTCTTCTAGGGATCTGAAGCCTCTAGAGTATACCTTTGTTCGTACAGTTGACCATCCAGACTAAAAAAGTGGTAAACTATCGCTGGATAGACGTCACTTCAAATTTTAGTTTAACGACTATGAAAGGCCACATGATCCCTCGATAATATTTTCATGTTCAGAGGGTCTAAAAAGGGCTTAAAATAAGACTCGTTATGTTTTGGGAGTCCTGTGGGTGAGGTCAAGAGTCATGCAAATGAGTCTCAAACGTGTAATCATGCAAAACAAAAAGGACTCTCGAGCCTACAGTCATTAGTAACAGCATGGACACCATAATGAAACTAGGGTCTACCTAGGGCATCCATGTTCCGGTAATCTCTACCACCAAATCATGACACTTCTAAAGCAATAATGATGGTTCCATGTCACAACTTGATGGGATCGATCCTATGGAAAAGGGATAAAGACAACGAGATACAAAAGTAGGGGTGGAAACCTAACCTATATTCTCAAGTTGACCATCTGAGGTTTTTCCCACGGACCATCAAAAGTGACCCAAAACTCCAAAAAATGTCCTAATACCCGATCATAACATTCCATACCAACTCCTGAATCACTCTAAATGGTATTCAATTCAAAGAAAATGATAAGGGGGGACAAAAAAGGGTCAAAAAGTTTATAAATAGAAGCTGGAAACTCATTATCACCATTGTTGATTTGGAAATTGACTCTGGAGAAAAAAAACCCCTTTTATAAAAGTGGTGATTCTGGGAGCTACAATGGATGAAACGACCATCCGTTTGGACCAAGTAAGTATAAACTACCTACCTTTTCTTTTTAATTCTTTATTTATGCATTTAATTTGGTTTCTTGGGGGGGCGTCGACCTTTAAAAGGTTAGCCCTAGGTCCACACGGGTTGTCCTATGACAGTTTGCATGTACACTCACTTTGTCTGATGTCAAAGCACGTGTACACGCGACTGTCATCACAACAACCCACATAGACCCTCCCATGAGTGAAAAAGGGTTTAAAAAGAAAAGCCTAACCCTCTGAAAATTTTCCAATGTGTAGGATGTATGTGCAATGGAGAGAACGAGAGCATGAAGATATTAGCGCACTAGTTGGGGAAGACCCTAATGCTATGGCATTATTAATGCAATGTGTCTTGCTCAAGTTTTTTCTATGTCCTTTAATGAGAGCACAACCTTCGTTACTGAATGCCTTGGTTGAATATTGGCACCCTGATGCAGAAGCTTTTATGTTAGAGGGGCAGTCATCGATCCCTACTATAGAGGATATATGTTCGACAACACAGGTATTCCAACAGAGGACAAACACCTTCAGTAACCACTCACATAACCAGATCAAAGATCAACACACCGATTTTTTCACATGGTAAAACCCCTACGGGGAAACATCCATGACCCCAACCAACGCGGCCACTTGGAGCAGTTTATTAATGCAAAGAAAAATATTACAGATATATTTTACAAGAGAGTTTCTCACAATCGATCATCGGCAAATGACCCTCCATGCTCTTTAAATATAGATCATGGACCAATCGGGTGTTAAGCCATGGATCAATGGCCATTAAGATCGAGGAGAGTATGAACCATCGGATCACTCTATGTCGGGAACATATTGTGACCGTCGGATTTCCTAACTACAAATGCATACTAATGCATACTAAAGAAACACACTTTTACCTAATGACATATTAGACCAAGTAGATCTTAACTAACTCCTAAGTGTCTAAAT
>ML779865.1:1536100-1562535 GCA_009831015.1 Picea engelmannii | reverse complement strand
TTATTTCAATAATAATTTTAATGGAGAAATTAGAAGTGGAACCAACCCTAAAATAAGGAAAGTGGGGCCAAGTGACCTAGAAGATGTTTTTAAGGAAGCTACTTGGAGAGTATAAATAAGAGGCAAGGCTATCTCATTTGAATCACACTTGAGTATATTGAATATATATAGGTTCATGAGGTATAAAAATGATATATAAGACAAAAGTCTGAGGAAAGTGAAGAAAAGAAGGCTGAAATGCAAGGAAGGATAAATTTGTTTGATGGTGCTTTCTAAGGTATGTTATTTTCAGGTCATCTCACCATTTTCGCTATAACATTTTTTCTATAATGATTCAAATCATAAAATTGATATTCAAGTGAGAAAACATATCCGGGTATCCTTGGTTAAAAATTAATCTTGTGGGTCGTTTTATTTTGGGAGTTACACTCTGTGGACAATAGGGTTTGTGGCTAGTCCTGAAACTAGTCAAAATCAAGTGTTTTGGGTAAAAACGTCATAACTTCTTCATAACAGATCCAAATTCAGTGAGACCAATTTTGTTTGTTAGGGTACCATATTTAGTATTATTTTTAGCCATTTCAAATCATTTCATCAAATATTTTGTGTGGGGCATGCTCTACAAGTTCGCTCTCTAGAATAAGCCAGAATTCAGCAAGGTATGCCATTTTTGCTATAAATCCTTTTCTAAGAGGTTCCAAGTAGTTCCACTAGGAGGAATTTCACAAAAAAAACTAAATAACATTGTGTATCAGTTTCATATCTTTATACATTATAGGTTCAAAGTTATGATTACTTCAAGTTAGGGTTTTTGACTAATCCAAAACTAGGCATGTGAGACTAAAGAAAAGTTTGATGAAAATGCTAGTCTCTTGTTTTTAAAGTTAAGGAAGGTTTGCAAGAATGTGATCATATACACCAGGCCTATTACAAAGCTACAAATCATATTTGGATGATGAAATTAATGAGGGCTTTTGGTTGAGGTACATGTTGAGTACATGGTTGAGACAAGTAGTTGATAAGTAGTTGACACATGATTGGTACATACTTGGCACATGGTTGGATGCACTTGTTTATGGAACAGGTTGATTACAAGTTGGTGCATGGTTGATGCACTTGTTTATGGTACAGGTTGATTACAAGTTGAGGTACAGTTTGATGCATGGTTGATGGATGGTTCAGATTTATTGGTAGAGGTTTACAATGGTATATCTCACAGTGATAGTGTGACAGTGGTTCCATCATTATACTTCTACCTCGGGTTGGAAGGATGGGGCAAGGATAGGTGGTTGTATCCACCTTCAGGTTGTAGCCGAAGAACATTGGGTTTTGTATCCTTCTTCTGGTTGTAGCCAGATATTTGGGGAGTTGGAGCTTCCCTCAGGTTGTATCCTGAGAAACTAGGGGGTTGGATCCTCCTTCCAGTTGTAGCTGGAAAACAAAGGAAGTTGTTGCTTCCAATGAATGTAATTCTTCAAGACATATAAGAAAAAGCATTCCGTGGTTTTTTCCCGATTTGGGTTTCCACGTAAAACACTGGTGTACTGTGTATGTGTGTGATTGTTTATTTATTATTGCTCATTATTGAATAATAATTCTACATTGATATAACATTTGAAGAAAAAGGATTATAATTACATTATTACTGATTCAACCCCCCTCTTAGTAATCCAACATGGAGGCCTTCCCTTTTCTGATAACCACTTCCAGATTAGCTTCAGGCACAGCTAGAGGCAGTTGTGAATGGGACCGCATGTGTCTACCTCTAGAAGGCACAACTAAAACAACAGGTTCACCACAGTGGATTCATCACAATGGAGTCTCCAGGTGCACAGTAGAAATATCATAGGGCTTTGATGCCTGATGCAACTTCAGAATCAGAGGCTCAATGTCATTCAATCCCAGGGAAAATTTTCAACTTCGTCCCCGGCAACAGCGCCAGAAATGTTGGTGTCAGAATTCACTCCTAGATTGTAGTAGGAGCAGAGCCCAACGCCCATCAGTTTTGTCACTATTTGTTTATAAAGGAGGTGATCGAATGGAAGTAAACTCAGAACAATATCGCTCACTTATAAAACTAGGTTGGAACAGCAAGGACATGTGAGGTCTTGATTCAACTTGAGCTAGTAAGTTTGCATAGTGGTGAGTAAGTGAAAGAAAAGAGATGGGAAAAGTCTCAGACCAGAGAAACTTCAAAGTAAACCTCAAATGTTGTGAAAATAATACAATCAAACATGCATCATAGAGTTACAACAACACCCGACTGGATCATCCATATCTGGGCTATCAGATTTAGAAGAACAAGGAAAGGAGGAGGTTGGCCACCACTAAACAAGAAATCTCAAAATATCATTGTATAACCAGAGAGACAGAGGCTTTGTTAAAGATTTATAGTCGGGAGCTTAGCTCTACCATTGATAAATTACAAAAATGGCAAAATTGCCTACATATACTTGGAACTGACTCAGGCGTTGAAGGTACAATCACATCATGAGTTCAATGCTTGACGTCGAGGAGCTTCTCTGTCAGGCTGCACATGAAAATGTTGGGCAGACTGCCCATGCAGTCTTCTGTCAGACATGATCCTTGTCAGGATAGACTGGCAATCTGCCTCTATGCTTTGTCCTTTCTCAGCCTTCTATTTATGGAAGGACACGATGTTCAACCACCATCAACTGCCTTAATAACTATTTTCTCAGGATCAGGACCGACTTGGTCAACTTTGCATCTGCAGGACGTGGTCGTCTCCCTTTGGCCTTTGTTGCTTCATTAGACTACTACGAGGGGAATCATATGGTGGATGTGGATGAGAGTCTGACGGGGGCGATGGCATCAACACTGTGAGGGTGAGATGAGAAGTGTTGAGGTGAAGCACCAGGTGGCGAGGAAATGGAGACTGTGACACTCGATGATGAGGTGATGTGCCATGAGAAGGTGACAGGGAGGCTACAATGTCAATTCAGGGAGTGAGGACACGACACAAGTGGAAGTGGCATGAAGCAAGAGAGAGACACATGGCAGGAGATGACCGATGAGAGAGAGAAAATGAGAAAAAGCTGGGCTAGAATGGTGCTGAGTGAAGACACATGCCAGAAGGCAGTAAGCGGAGGGAGTCAGAGATGTGACAAGGGGATTTTAGGGGGNCCCCCCCTTATTAAAGGTAGAACAATGGGGGGGTTCCATAATCAATCCTCGGCCATAGATCTAAGCTTCCCAATCCAATCCATTGAGAGATGTGTGACTAATTCCAGACCCCCCCCCCCCTCTGCTTTAAAGGTAGAATGGCGGGGGGGCTCCAGAATCCAACCCTGACCATAGATATGGGCACGCAGATTCGAACCACCCAGAGCTGCTTGCCACTTAATGAAGCGAGTGTTTGCACCCCAAACTTAGGGTAAGTGGATTTTTACCCCACTTCATGCCATATTTTTGCCAAAGGGGGTCTCCTATTAGGAAAAATACCCCCCCTACATGCTTAGGTGCTAACAAAAGGGACACCAATGTTTCCAAAGAAAGGAAAAGCACAAGAATCCCCTTGCGAAGGGGTTCCTTGGTTGGTATCATCAATAAATTTAGCCATGAATATCTTATGCGAAGGTTCTCCCCTTGTGGGATTGTTCAAATCTATAAAAGTCTCACACACTGACTCTGAAGAACCAGTGTTATCAAAACAACACCTATAAAGAGGTGGCTCCACGTTTCTAAGAGGAAGACTGAAAATTCCTCTCAACCGGCAGAGTGGGTGGTCTACCACCCTAGGTCAGAGAGCCAAAGCCATGAATGACTAACTCACTAGGGAAAACTAGGGAGCACAAAGCACACACTAAAAGTTCCTAAAGGAAAATCAAGAAAATGACTAACTAGGTGGAAGAAGAGTTACACCAACCAACACTAGAGAAACTAACTGATGCAAGTGAAACTTGAATACGAAATCACCCTCCGGGTATACTCTGCAAAGTGTGGCCCAATGTCTGCCCTAGGTACTTTGGTATACCCCCACGGTCACCTGTGTAAGTCCCTAAAATAAAGGCAACTAAGTTTCCAGCTCGTAAATAATCACCAGGCGGGTACAGTCAACAGTCGCGTGGACCCTAATGAGCAGGGTATCAAGCCCGAAACCTATCAAGGGTATTGAAATAAAGTGTTCTGGAAGATGACTAAGGACCTCGAATGTATTAGAGACCCATGAAGCTCTGTGACAAATGCAATCAACAGAATCCCAAGACAAGTCCTCTATATGTGTTCCCCACTACGCTTGGTCCGGCTTTGGAGGGGTTATCTCCGGTACCTTTTCGCACGCGACCTCATGTTTATCCCCTATGTTAGAGGGGGGTCCCAGATAATTTCCACGTTATTGGACTTCTACATTCCTTAGCACAAACTCGTATGTTTGTTTTATAGCCTTCAAGAGTTTCCTCTCCAACCTAAATCAAATCTCTAGCCTAATATAGTTGATGGACCCTACAAACATAAAGTCTAGTAAATTTTAATTAGCGTTCCTTTTACTAGCTTGATTTACTCAAAAAGGGTACGATAGTGCAACTGATGATGTTAATACTCTTGTGAAAAAATGATAACACTTATATGAACACTAGCAAAGAATGATTATATTTTTTATTTTTTTTCTTTTTGAAATGCTTTTAAAATTAGACGAAAACACAACGTTATGCTAATTTCTTTTTCTTTTTCAAATAACAATGCAAAGAAAATGCCAGGAAAGAAAGATATCTAACAAACTAAGTTTTTTTTTTTATATATATTTTCTTCCAATCAAAGAAGAAATAACAAAAGATTCTAAAAGAAACTGATGAATGCACGATTCATGGCCCCCCCACGATTCATGGATTTTTTTTTAAAATGCAACTCATTAAAAAAGCTAAGAAATAGAAGAAATATTTTAATGAAAAATCAATCTATGTTGGAGTCCAACCTAGGCTAAAAATTCTATGACAGAGACTATAATCAGACAAGAAAATCCCTGAAAAAATGACTCTTGACAGGAAAGAGGATGACTTCCTCTTCAAAAAAAATTCTAGACAGACACGCGATTGTCACTTCAACAACCAGCATATCCACGTGGGTTGTCCAAGGGAAGGGTGTGTATGCATGTGTGCAGGCCCACTATAGGTCGTGTGTGCCTCTGTTTCTCCTCAAAAGAGAAATATAAGAAGCTAAGCGCAGGCAGGGAGTACTGGTATTGAAAACCAGAACCCCTTAAAGGTGCAAAAACTTACTTTGACAAAGAAGAGGAAAGAAAAATGTAAAAAACCAAAGCTAATCCTGAGGTTTTTACCTAACTATGGACTGTTCAATTAGAGAGCTAGAAGGAACCAGAAGATCCCTGATAAGGATCACTTCTACAGGGGAGAGGATGACTGACTCTTCTTGAGAAGGGTGTTCCTGGGTTCTCAGACACACAGCTAGCACCTCATCAATAGGCGTACATACGTGGGCTGACGAAAGGCAGGGTGCATGCATATACAGGTTGTCCCACTACATGGCGTGTATCCTCTTAAGACTCTAAAAAATAGAAAATAAATAGTCTGGTAAGAAGAGCAGGGAATACTGGTATTGAAAAACCAAAACCCATGAACACTCAGACTTCTTGCAGAAACTCAAAAAAGGAAATAAAACCAATTTCAAAATACCCAATAAAAAATCCCCAAAGAACCCTAGAGACTCCTTAGTAGGGTCACCAATTCTGATGTGAGTGGGAAATCCCTCTTACGGACTTAGCATTAAAGGGCTATAATCATGCATGCAGAAAATGACCATTTAAAGGCCTCTACTTTTTCCTATTCTCCCAACACAAAACCCCACATTCATGCAATACAAAGGTCCAAACAAGATTAGGTAACTCTACCTGGAATCCTTCATTTTATGTCGATCCCTTCATTTTCACTCACTCCTTGACTACAAGCCTCCTCCCAAAGCTGACCTGCATTCACACATGGACAAACAGAGAGCTGCAAACATGCATTTTATATACTAATTGTTGGGTTAGATGTGACAATATCATAAAATAAATACACAATTTGAACACATTACATGGTGGGACAAAAAACGTATTCCTTTTTGTATTAATCTTCACAAGAGTAAACTTACAATATGTGGTCAGAACTGCTCCTCGAACCTGGTCCTGGGATCCTCTTCACAATGCACCAACTACTCAACCTCACAATACAATTGTAGGAAATTAGAGCAAAGGGGGGATGAAATTGGAGCAAAGGGGGGATAAATTTGGGCAGAGTTTCTATACTCCTGTTCTTATTTTTTAACTGGGACCCCTACCCCTTATTTTATAGGTATTTATCTGGTTGAATGACAGGCCATAGGCAGTCAAATGGTTTTAGCAATTTCCTGAAACGCTATTTCCCATCTACAAATTTCCATTTTTCATGATTTTTTCAGTATACATGGGTTGTAGAAGGCCTGGGAGCATATGGATGTGTGCATACACATGTTGTAAAAGGCCAAGGTGCATGTGGCTCAAAAAAGAGGGCTTTTTAGAAGAGCTTGGATCAATAAATTGGCAACTAGTAAGGCCAGAGGCCAAGTATGCAGGTTGGGTGCAAATTAGGTTTATAACATGCATGGGATGTGTTCCACGTGTCAGTGAGTGTTGAGCATATGGAGTATTGAATGTGAGTTAGAATGTGACACGTGCCACTCACCTAATTGGGCCACATGTTCGCTTTCAGTATTTCACCATGTGGTGATAGATCGTTTAGTCTAGAGACTAGGCACTCCAGTGGGGATTGATGTGACAGGTTGTGTTGGGTCAAAAACTCTCGAAGGTTGAAGTACATATCAACCATTGATTCCAAAAGACACACGTCAAAGGATCATCGACTTCAAGTGAAATCACTCCTGCAGAAAGTGCAGGAGGAAATTTTGAAACTTTCGAAGCCCGAAGAACCAAAGTGAATCACAGTTGTTGATCTGTGGGAGGACACCCATTAGCGGATCATGAACTACGAGTAAAATCAGTCCGGGAGGAGGAAAGCAAGGAAATTTGAGACTACCGAAGCACAGAGTCCCAAAGTGGATCTCGATCATTGATCGTGAAAGGGGACGAGGATCATTGATCCGGTCCTGGCTAAAAGTCCCAAATTCCTAAAGCTCTAGACAAGTGCTTTTTCAGCTAAGCACTGGGTCATGGTCGTGGTCATATGCAGATTGAGAGCTGAGGGAAGGAAGGATAAGGGATGAATTTTTTTTCTTCGAGAAAGAAAAGTGCTAAGGAAGGATTTAGCTGTGGTTTCTAGTCGTGATCACCTAGGAAGGTGGTTTGAAGGAAGCACTTGTGTAGGATGAAATTATGTGTCATCTAAGGATAACAAGACACTGTTATTTTCGGATAATGGGGATATGATCTCCATGAACAAAAACATAAAGAGACCTGTAGCATTGTTGACAATTTTGTTTATCATATGCATAATTCTAACAAAATGGTCGCTTGCACATTTTTCAGAATTAAGGGGCTTAAACACATCAGCTCAAGATGCATATTGAGGAAATGGAAGAAGGCAAGGGAGCCTCCAGTCATGATAAGGAGGACAAAGGCCAGAATACTAGGGTTGGTAATGCAAAGACAGAGTCCAATAGACACAAGGGAATAGAAGAGAAGGAAATGTTAATAGAAATGGTAAGACTCCTGAAGATGGAAGTGCAGAGCTACAAAGAAAACAACAAGAGACTAATGAGAGAGAAAAGTCAGATAAATGGTCAAACTTTGCAAAGATTAAATCAGTTGCACGGACAAATGAAGAAGGGATCCAACTCAAGACACGAGAAAGAAGGAAAGTTTCATGAAAGAAAGGATGATCATGGAAGATTCGGTTATTCCAGAAGTTCCAACAGAGCTCATGGACACCACTCACCTCCTTACTCAGAAGGAAAGTTTTATGCATCAGAAGATCCCGTAAGCAGTCCAGAGGTGTCTCCTATCATACACCAAAGAAGGAAACAAAAGGTATATAGTTTTCAAGGAGAGTTAAGGAAGCTCAAGCCACCTTCCTTTGAGGGTGAAAGAGAAAGGGAATATGATGTCAAAGCATGGTTTCTTGGGCTCAGTAGATATTTTCAGTTGTATAACTATTCGTCCAACCTAGAAGATAGGATTTCCACCTACCATTTACACATGAAAGCTTCAATGTCATAGGACCACCTGAAGCAAGTGGAACATGTTAATGAAAGTAGGATCACTTGGAATAAGTTCAAGAAGTACTTCCAGAAGGAGTACCTCTCAGAGCATTTCTATGACAAGAAAATGCAAGATTTCTTTGAACTCAGGTTGGGAAGCATGACTATGACAGAATACGAGAAGAACTTCTTGGGATTGTTAAAGTATGTCAGGTTCATTGGTGATGAGAAAGTGAAAATACAGAGATTTCTAAGTGCATTGCTAGCATTTTATAAGGAAAAGATCAAGTATGATGAGCCCAAGACCTTGACTAAGGCCATCAAGAAGGCCAGATGCCTGTATGAGCAAGGCCAGAGTAAAGAATCCCTGCAAAAATCTTGGAAGGACAAGAAAAATGCGAAGTTGGATAAGAGGGGGAAAGGATTCAAACCTCCCTTCAATAGGAATGAACCTAATAGAAATCATCAAGATCAATATGCTAAGGAAGATTCCTTGAGAAAAAAGGGGAAGACCACCAATCCAATGTTGGGGATGCAAATAAGATCACTTGTACAAATATTTTTCACATAGAAAAGACAGAGTGAATACTGTGCACAACATCCAAGAGGCTACAATAGTCGAAGATATGGGAAGAATCTATGCAGATTTAAATGATCAAAAAACAGAGTACCAGTCCAACATGATCGAGGTGGAAGGTAAGATCATAAATCATCCCATTTATATTTTGATTTATTTAGGATAAAGGCATTGCTACATTGATCCTAAGATAGTAGATAGATTACATTTGGTGAAAATTAAACTTGGAAAAGAAAGTTTGGTTCAGTTAGCCTTTGGAACCAAAAGAAGAATCCATGATATGGTCAGAAGTTGTTCCATAAGTCTTAATGGCATGAATACTAGCATTAATCTAAATATCATACCATTGGGGTCTTATGATATTCTGATTGAAATGGATTGGTTGGAAAAGCATCATGTTTTCCTAGATTGTCATAACAAGACATTTACATGTCTTCATGGAAATGGAAAACCAAGCACTTTGAAAGGAGTTCCAAGACCCATCTCTATAAGGGAGATTTCATCCTTACAGCTAAAAATATGTTTTAGGAAAGGATGTCAATTGTATGCAGCTCATGTGGAAGAGCCAGATAATACAAAGGAGCCAAGCCTTGAATATTTCTCAGTACTACAGGAATTTGAAGATGTATTCCAAGAAATACGCGGATTTCCACCAAGAAGGGAGATAGATTTCTCAATTGATTTAGTGCTAGGAATTTCCTCGGTGTCAAAAATAGCTTATAGAATGAGCACACAAGAGTTAAAATAATTACAAATGCAGTTGGAGGAATTGTTGAAGAAAGGGTAAATACGTCCAAGTGTTTCACCTTGGGGAGGGCCAATACTTTTTTCAAAAAGAAGGATGGAACCTTGAGGCTGTGTATTGACTTGCGACAGCTGAATAAGTACACTATAAAGAACAAGTATCATTTACCCTGAAATGATGACCTCTTTGATCAACTAAGAGGAGAAAAGATATTTTCAAAAATTGACCTAAGGGAAGGATACCATCAGGTAAGAATCAAGGAACAAGACATTCATAAGACAACCTTTAGGACCAAGTATGAGCATTATGAATTTGTAGTGGTGCCATTTGGATTGACCAATGCACCAACTATCTTCATGTGCTTAATGAATGTCATATTCATAAATTATTTGGATAAGTTTTTCATAGTGTTCATGGATGACATACTTATCTATTCTAAGTCTGAAGGGGAGCATGGACATCACTTAAGATTGATATTGCAAGTACTGTGAGAACATCAGTTGTATGCCAAGTTGAGTAAGTGTTATTTTTATCAAAAGAAGATCCATTACTTGGGACACATTATTTCAGACAAGGGCATAGCAATAGATACAGAGAAGATCGAAGCCATTACAGGATGGCCAACACCCAGAAATGTGTCAAACATCAGATCTTTTATGGGATTAGTTGGCTACTACAGAAGGTTCATATTAGGTTTTTCTAAGATTTCTCATCCCATCACTTCTTTGCAAAAGAAGGGAACTAAATTTTATTGGACACTCAAGTTTGAAAAGAATTTTAATTTGTTGAAGGAATTACTTACTAGTGCACCTGTGTTAAAGATTGTTGACCCAAATGAAATGTTTGTGGTATGTATAGACACATGTAAGGAAGGAATTGGGGGATTCCTCACACAAAATGGACATGTCATTGGATATGAGTCCAGAAATCTTAAGGAACATGAGAGGAACTATGCCACCCATGACTTGGAACTTGCTACCATTGTTCATGCCTTGAGGATGTGGAGGCATTACCTCATGGGGAAGAAATTTGAATTAAGAACAGACCACATTGGCCTAAAGTATCTTTTTGAACAACCAACCTTGAATGCAAAGCAACCAAGATGGCTGGAATTTTTAAGTGAATATGACTTCGATATCATGCAGATCAAGGGAAAGGAGAATAAAGTTTCTGATGCACTTAGTAGGAGAGTGCATCTCATGCATGCTACTACTGTCAGTATGCATTAGTCAGACTTGAAGAGCATAATTTTAGATGGTCTTGTTACAGACCAGCATTACCTATAGGTAAAGGAAACCTTACAGCAGGGAGATGTACAATAGAAAATAAAGTAGTATGAGATAAAGGAAGACAGATTACTCATATATAAAAATAGAATTTATGTTCCTAGTTATGGAGAAATGAGGAATTTGGTACTGAAGGAAATGCATGATGTTCCTTATGCTAGACATCACGGTTACCAGAAAACAATTACAACAATAAGAATCCAGTTCTCTTGGCAGGGAATGAAGAAGGATGTTGTTGATTACATCTCTCAATGTATGGAATGTCAAAAGGTGAAGGCTGAGCATACGCACCCAGCGGGTTTGCTACAACCATTTCCAATCCCAGAGAAGAAATGGGAAGTGATCACCATGGATTGCATCACAGGATCACCTAGAATGAATAAGAAACATGATTTAGTCATGGTGGTGGTTGAAAAAATAACAAAGGACACTCATTTTGTACCTATGAAGACAACGCATACAGTGGCTAATATTGCAGAATTTTTCATGAAGGAAATTGCTAGGTTGCATGGGATACCTAGGAAAATTATCTTAGATAGATATGAAGTTTACCTCCAGTTTCTGGAGGGGATTTTTTAAAATATTTGGCACAAATATAAACTTTAGCACCGCATATCATCCCCAGATAGATTGGAAAACAGAGAGAGTCAATTGAATAATTGAAGACACGCTGAGAATGTATGTGATGGATAAGCCATCTAAGTGGGAGAATTACTTACACTTGGTTGATTTTGCATATAATAATGGGTATCAAGATTCATTGAGAATGAGCCCATTTGAAGCCTTGTATGGTAGGAAATTCAATACTCCAGTAAGTTGGGACAACCCAGTAGATAGACTGGTACTTGGGTCGGAGTTGCTCAAGGACATGGAAGACCAGGTGGTCAAGATCAAGCAGAATTTAAGGGCATCTCAGGATAGACAGAAAGTTTATGTAGATAAGAACAGGGCAGCTAGAGAATTTAAAGTAGGGCATCATGTACTTTTGAAAGTGAAGCCCAAGAAAATCTCCTTGAAATTGGGTAGTTGTACAAAGTTGGCAGCTAGATTTTGTGGTCCATTTGAAATATTGGACAGAATAGGGCCAGTTGCATACATGCTTGCATTGCCTGCTTCCATGAATGTGCATAATGTATTTCATGTATCTTTACTAAATAAATATGTACATGATCCTAACCATGTTATTTATTGGCGTCTGATTAAGGTAGAGACAGAGGGAGATTTTTAGGTTCAGCCAGTGCGGGTATTGGACAGAAAAGTCAAAATGCTCTGGAATCAAGTTATAGAGCTGGTAAAATCTCATTGGACCTGCTACGGTCCTGAAGATGCTACCTAGGAGCATGAATATGCCATGCGGGCAGAGTAACCACAAATTTTTGAATAAATTTGAGATTTTGATCTCTACTTTGTATATGCACTGAGGACAATGACAAAATAAGGGGGAGGGGATGTAACACCCCAGGTTTTGAACCCCCATTTTAAATAATGTATTGTTACAATGTTGAGAGGACAGAGTGCCCAAACAATTATTAATAGACCAGTGTGCCCAAGAAATGTAATGATTTGATCATTATTAATAATAAAAACATTGATGGCTGCTAGATGGACAAGGACTAGAGTTATAGGGGGTTGTGATTCCACAAGAGAGGGGGCTTGAGGGGATAAGTGTTTATTCCTATTCTAATTACCCTTTTTTCTAAGGGAGGGGATATTTGGTTGTAATGGTCGTTGGTGCAATCCAGCCATGACTTGGGGCCTGCATGTCTGAGATGAGTTGGCCTGTGCCCTGTTTTTTTTACAACTGCAAGTCTTGAGAGTTACAGCGTTGAGATTATGGACCAGTTGTGATGGAGGCCCTTGGAAATAAAGGAGAAGGATTGTCCGAGGGACTGTGTGGAAGAAAAGGGTGCAGGTTCGTTCTCTTGGGGCAGTACAAGCTAGGTAGAAGAGATTTGGGTACTTGGATTTTTGTGGGTGTTGGGTAAGCTATGAGAGCTTGAGAGCTTATTGGTCTGGGAACCCAAGTACACTCTGGAATTGTCCTTGTGGATTCATAGACCTGGCTTGGGGGTGACACTACTGTTGAGATTTGGAGAAGTGGTGTATACGATTGGGTGGAACATCCTTGGTCTACATCCAGTTGGTGTCATCATTCATAAATATAAGTGCTCTCTGTTATGGTATCATTTACATTTATATGAATGCATTTTCGTTGTGTATTTTAATTATCATTTAACTAAATTTTAGATTATGCATGCTTGTTGGATATTGCTATGCATGTCACTAAATCTTGTATCTTATGTGTTCTTATTAATTAAAGAAGGTATCGGTAAGAGAAAGAAGTCAGTTACAACCACAATTTCACACAATGGACCCTTGCATTGATCTCAGATTATTACTTTTCATGTTAGGAACTCTTATCAGCGTGTGTTGGAATTCATCCAACTAATTACCCTAAGGGCTCCTGTCCACATTCATTGTTACAACAAAACTATATTTTTTTCTCTAAATCTATCACAGCCTCAAATAATCACTCATGAAACTCAAATTTTCACATTAATTCCTTTAATCATTTATTTCTTTACCAATAATCAAGGTACCAACATTTATTGTCACCTAATTTATCTCTTTACCATATTAAAACTTTGTAAATTATTGGAAGATACTTCTTCCACAAAGAGAATCCCTATATATGCCCAATCTTTATCCTCCACATTTTGTTTCTGAATCTGACCCTATTTGGGGTATCAATGGCATACAAAAGAAATCCCAAAACACATGCATATTATCAAAAAAATAAAACCTTTCGGAAGGGATCCTTACCCAATCCCTTTCAATTATTATTCCATATAGACATAAAAACTTTTATACCTATGTTGTGATCAATTTAGTTTTTTTTTTTGTTGATATTTCTTCATCAATGGTGCTTCATAGGAACTCTCAAAGTTCCTGTATATTTCTTTCAACAACAACTCTGTGTAATTATCCTCTACTTGAGGTTGTCCATTAGTGGCAAATCTATTTTTGAACAACCCCAATATTTCCTATACATGACATATATCACCGCATTCATAATAACATTAGATGTCATGTTAAATAAAAATACATGTACCACAACAAATGAATTAGAAAGCATTCTTCGATATGTCCTAGTATATATGTATGCACTTGTCACACTATCCTCAGTGTTTTTGTGAGTGCAAACACAATCAAGTTTTTCAACTGTGTTTATCATCATGCAGCTATCAACACTCTCATTTCAAATAATTTACATGCATGAGCATATCATTTTCTCTCCCCAAAGAATCTCAGTAGACCTGTAACAAGAAAGAATCAAGGGACTCTTCCCTATTTCTAATTCCTTTACACACCTAGATATTTTCAGCTCTTCGAAACTATTTCCAAGGCTTCACTGCCTTCACACAATATAGCTTAACCAAGAACATTCATTTAAAAATATTTATTAGTTTATTTTGTCTTTCATTTACCAGTGGTATTTACTTTTACATCTTCTCTCTTAAAGCATACAACTCCATCTCATTATTCAAAATTTGATAGTGAGAAAACTATTAATCATTTTCTCCTTCCTTGCTTCTATAATTTATTCCTCCTGGGATATGCCTTCTCTGTCCTTGATAAATCTTAGTTAATTTTATCTTGAACTTTCTTGGATAATAAAAAACATCCTTAATACAACAAGATTTAGTTCACAATTTTAATTATGTCAGTAGTGCATTCTACACATTTACCAAAAATCAGGTTGGTCAACATTCATTTGCATGTCTCACAGGCATGTGTTATGTTTTAAAATGTAATACATGATTCTTATGTAAATAGGATTTCCCGACCGGTTGTCTAATTATCAATAGTTAGTAAGGATATGACTTTGTTATCCATACATATTCCTTGCACAGTTAATCAACTGGGGATTTTTCCCCGTGCAAATTTCGTTGCACATCCATCTCTTATCTGAAATTATATCGACATTGAGTCAACCTCAGCTTTGTCATTTATGATTCTTTCCAAATATTCCATAAGGAATATAAACTTAAATTATTATTATGCATTTCAAATACATACTCAAACATTATCTTTAGGTTATCAGCTAGTTCTCAAACTGTTCTTTAAGTACTTAGTCACACGCATCAACATGTTGTGTGTCAATCATAGGTATACTTACAATTATTTTTTTCTTTTTTTGTATCTTCACTTTAAAATCATTTTAGTTATGATTTTTCACTACTATTCTCATATCAATCCTCAAAGGCATAAGCATGTTGTCTTTTATCATACCAATAAATCATCCCTGCTCCTTTATTCTTTCATCATTTTATACTAGCTCTTTCTAAGGAGATGGAACACATCCTCCCAAAGCTACTACTCAAAACAAAATTGTCATGATTCTTTATAATATATTTATCCATTCATCCATAGTATTTATTCAATATAGGCAAGCACATTTCTTTCCTCGCATCCTTCTTTCTCAAGTAGTCTTATGATACTTTTAAGTAGGTATACGTATATATACATATATGTATGTGCATAATTTGCACCTTTTAACCTCATTCATTCACATGCATCTAGCATTGTACAGTTTTGATGAGACCTTACAGTCATTAACACAACTAATTATCACCAATTAACTCACCATTATACTGTCCTCTTTACAATATAACAACCAACCGATAAGGTCACTCTTTCTCATTGTTGTACTAGCATCTCATCTCAGCTCCTTATGAGGAATGACATCCTTCCTCAAGCTATTATTTGAAACAAAATTATGCAGACCCTCCCTTATGGGTCAGCCATGCATCCATGGAAATTTCCAATACAAGCAAGTATACCTCCCTTGCCCTACTTCCCACTTACTCAAGAAGTCATACCATGTTGGTCAATATATATCTATCTATTGTTTATATGTACTTTGTTCCTTACTTGTACACCTATACATTTTTATTCACTTGGTATTAATACCAACCTTTAGTGAGGGCTTACAGTCATTTTCATGACCAATCTCATGGTCATGCTCATAATTATACTCATACAACCCTCACATAAGCCAACAGGTAGCAAGAAATTACTCTTTTTTATGGCCACAACAACTTTCCAATTCAAGGATACCAACTGGGAAACTTCGTCATTACTTAACGTAATAAAACTTCCAACCCTAAATCTATTCATGCTTCAATTCACCTTTTGGGTTAACAGGTCTTTATCAAGGAATTCATTTCCTAGATTCCCTCTGATTGTTACATGGACATACCCAACCATAACTATAGTTTTCATACACCTCTGGATACCAATATGACCCCTTGGTTACCTCATAACACTCCAACACTTCCTTTATCATACTTTATATCAGTCTTTCCTTCAACATTACAACCTTATCTTCATATGGAAATCAAAATCGTTTAATATCATCTATATTTTATTTAAACTACTATAATCAAATCATTACTAATCACAAGATATATGACATCACCATAATTTATTTCCAAAATAATAGACTATAATAATTCTATATGCATACCCAATTCTTTGCCATATGCTTTCCATCATATCCTCATCATGAATTTTCATGAAGGAACCAACACTCAGTCAGTGGGCATATGAATTTCCTTTAGTCCAATCATTAGTTCATAAACTGGTTGAGATTTCCATGTCACTTTACCTTCTTTATGAGTGTTAGGAATAGTCCAAATGACTCATTTTTCCTCTTAGTAACTAGATTATTCCAATAGTATTTTTCATTCATTATAAGGCAAGTAAACTGACCTTACAAATTTTCCCATCAGTTCTCTAAACTTGAGGAATTATACATACAAGGTTTAGTCCTTTATTAAAGGAGCAATTTATTATTGCCCAAGGTTCTATCACTCCTTACACAAATTCCTTTAACCACAAGGAATTTTCCATCAAGGTCTTATCCCTTAATAAAAAATTGTTATAATTATTAGGGCTCTTTCAACACATAATTATAGGTAGCATTACAACCACTATTCCATTCATTTTCTAGATTCATGTAGTTCCTTTTCAACGAGTGTGAAAGGAAGCAAGATCACTCAACAATATTTTCATGTTTAGAGAGTCTAAAAAGAGCTTAAAGAAAACTCCAAGGGTTTCCTTTTTCATGTAACCTTCACGAGTCCGAAAAAGAGATAAAAGTCTACTCGGTTACATTCTCAGGTTTTTTCGAGTGTGAGAAATACCAAAGGCCGTGCTCATCAATGTTACAAGGTTTTAATGAAAAATATATTACTTTGAGACCTACAAGTAAAGACAAATATGCATCCAAGTTATTAGTGACTCTCCAAAAACATTTAAAAAAACCCAAAAGAAACATTATATTAGAAAAAATGAACCCTATAATAGTGAAATAGGGTTAGAAATATTATTTACCATTTCATTTTCACCAATTTCTTCTAGCATTAGTATTTTCAACCTTAGAGAGAGATTTTCAAGTTGTTGGCACCGAAGTTGTGGTTGACCCGTTTCACATCTTTATGGACTAGGTAAGTCACTTACCCATTCTAGTCATTTCTCATGGTTTAGAATTGCATTTTAGGTAGTTTTTAGGTTGTCTTGGGCTCCCTGGGAAGCCCTAGGTGCCGAACTAGATTAAATCTACCTTAGAGCGGTGAGGGGAGCGTCAATCATGTTTTTTATGCCCTGGTGCATGTGTCAGGGGAGCGCTAGCACCCTGTGGATAAACTTAGGGAAGCATCGACGTAGAACTAAAAAAAAAAAAAAAATTGTTTCTTTTTATGCTAAAAATACCCAATTTCTTTCTATGAGATAATGATTAAAGTCTTTTAAATGTATTTTTTTGCAGTATACATATATTAAAACCATGATCAAATGGAAATATTGTGAGCATGAGCTCAACGATATAGACGCATTGCAAAACCCTCAAACAAGGGCCGCTTTGAGGAATTGTGGCCTCCTCAAGTATTTCAAATTACAAAAGATGAAAAAAGAAGTTTTATTACTTGAGTATCTGATTGGACTATGGGATGACGCCAAACAGGCATTCCGTATTGGACCACAATTGCTCAAATTTGAGCTCGATGATGTGTACTTTTTGACCAAATTATTGAGAAGAGGGGCTCCTATCCTTTTTTCTGGGCAACAGGAAACTCCTTAGCCTGCCGAAGTGTATGTGGATGACCATTATATTTTAGGGTCACGATTTGTCGGGGGAAGAATCATGATGAAGGATGTCATAGATTTGACAGTACAATCTATTTTATTTTCCATAACCAACCTGGCAGGTAGCATGAGTCCACACTTGGCTTGAAAATCCAAAATGTCTTATTCTCTACAATGTGTGGAGCTAAGATTATTCAACTAGAGTGTAGGATTCCTTCGGAACGTGAAGGATCAAATCATGAAGTATAGGATTGGGAAACAAAAACAATTTGTCTATGGTTCCTTCTTGGTTTCGTTCTTTCTGGAGCGAATACCTCAGATGCAACCACATATTGCATTGATGGCATGACTGACGACTGAAACACATTTGGAAAGATGGACAAGTTTTTCCCCGAGATTGGGAATCGACTCAAAGTTTGTTGGCAGCCAACAATTCTGTCAAATTTTATCATAATAAACAATCATCATCAAGGGATACAAATTTTTTGTAGCTGCCTCCTCCTTATAATTTTAAATCTTTATGTCTTCTAGTTTTGAGGAGATACATTGGCCTACCTAAGTATAAGAGTGTTTCATTTTTTCTCTCATTTTTTTGTTTAATTTCATGTTTGTAAGCATGAATGATAGATCCTCAAGTCCGTAGGTATCAGGCCTCCTCCGGTTTTACAGACCTCTCTCTATTACTTGTGCATTGGAAAATGAAACCTCCCTCTCATTTCCTTTACTGTTTTTGTATGATAACACCCATGGCTCCCGTAGTCAGAATTGAACCTAATGGCTCTCAAGCCCTTCTCTCCCAAGATGATTCCATAAGTGATTTACAGGCACATGGTTGGGACATTTTCATCTGAAATTTTGAGTGTTATAACCTGGAAATTGCATAGGCTTTTGCTCAATTGTTTAATGGCTCTAAATCCAAAATTGGGGATCTACAACTCAAAGTAATCGAGGATTCTATAGCACGAGCTACAGGACTTTCATAGGAGGGAAAAAAATGGTTTAAAAACACCAAGATAGAAGGTGTTCCTTGGAGTCTATTCATGGTATCTAGGAAATGGACATGCTTCCCTAAAGGTACACCTGTTACTCTCTTAAAACCCCTATGGCATGGTTTTCTTCTAATTCTTGAACAATTCATAACTTGTGAGGGTAGGTATGGCTTAATGTTTTTGTATCACATCTGCCTGTTGATGATTTTTCTAGGGTTCAAGATAAATATGTCATTCTATCTGTTGATGAGCCTGCATAAAATGTCTAAGAATTATCAGAAATAGAGTTTAAACCCTATGTCTAGCCTTTTCCACCATGGTCTTATTCAGATTTTGTTGTTGTCACATTTAGCTCAAACCGGGGATACCTAGGAAGATTTCCTATCTAGGAATAACTTCACCCTACCCGAGAACAAATTTGAACTACCTCTTCATTTAAATATGAACCCTAGTCCCTATAACCCTACCACCAAAATTCAAGGTGTTGATCCACACGGAGACCATGCGACCACTGAACCAAACTCCATTGTCATGCAAAACCCTTTGGGAAAAAAACCACGATATAATTTCATTCCCAGAAAATAATTGGAGGAGGTAATATATGTATTAAAGGAGAGGGTTTCTCCTAGTCCTACTGTTGAGCTGAATTAGGGTTTTATTAACAAAACAACTATTAATAAAAATCACAAAGAGAAGAAACAAGGTAACTTATATTTGAGTTTTGTAAACAAGAGACCAGGCAGGTTAATATCTAGGAGTCTGAGAAATCGACAACAAGATCATATAAGCTCGATCTCAGTGATTGAGGTCGATGATCACTTGAACTATGATGAGGTTAATAAACTCCTTTCCCGAGAAGATGTGGATAACCAGTGTCTCGGAAATGAAACTGGTAGTGAAGCTATATAATGCGATTTTGTTTCTGAACTACCTATGTTCTTAAAAAATCAAGAAGGCTTTGCTGGCATAATCCATGATTTTAAGCAAGCTATAGAAAATACCAAAGCACCCATTGTAGAGTACACTCAACCTCTTCCTACTATAGCACCTGTACACTGCAAAAATTGTCTTGACTAGGTAGAACAATACTACAGAGACATGCCATATTTACAGGCATAGTTAAAACATTTGGCAGCTCGAAATTGATTTCTTGAAAGGGAAAATAAAGAGTTCAAGACATGCATAGATCGAACAAGTAAAAGGCCCAAACGAGTCGGTAGTGTGATTATCAAGAATGTAACAAATTTCAATGATATCATTAACTCAAAATTATCAGACCCTTCATTGTCTAATCTCTAAAGCGGTAAAAATGGTTTTGATTTTTTTTTATTTGATTCTCTTGTAAAAGTCAAATAGATAGATTTATTTTGATTTTCTTTGTTAATATAAGACTAGCTATAGAATCACGCGATTTTGTAGCTAGTCTATTTCTAAATGTTTTTTTTTTTGTATTGGAGGAATCAGCAACGGGCAGTTCTCGTACTCATGTGACATGGGGTCGATACCTGTCAGCTACCACTATAACCCCAGGTGCAACCACCCAGCCCGCAAGAATGGTGCACAAGTAAATCCGAGTGAGAATCAAACATGAGACCTCTTTACAAATTTCCTTCCATTTACACGCACTTGTCAATTTGTCTACACTTGTGCGGGAGTCTATTTCTAAATGTTAGTTTGTATTGTTTTCTAAAATTCAATTTTGTTTTGTCATTTTTAGGAAAATAACAGTTATGATGATATTCACAAGGAGAAGCAATCATGGATCATACACGTCATAGTTTAGTAGTTTCTCTTTTTGTTGATAAAACTATGTCATTATGTAATTAATTTTGATAAACAAACTCCTACATGAGTGTTTCTTTGTTGTACTATTTTTGTAAGAAAATATATTTTTCTGGGATTACCCTCTATCTTACATGATAAGAGGTTGTTAATCCAAGACAAGTTTAAATAGTGGTTGTTGTTTAGTAGTAAGGAACTTTTGTCGAAATACAGTATGGACATGTGATTTTGGAAATGGATAGGGGAAAGAAATTCATCGTTGGCTTTAGACCTATGTGATGCCTATTCCATTGTGTTCTTCTATTACCTCTGTATTATGAGATATTATTATGGTTTATTTATCTTTAGCCTTGTCATCATATGGTGTTTCATATTGTTAAATATTTAGATGTTGTCCATAATTTGTCATTCCATTTCGTATGTGTGATCAATTGTCTAATTAACCCAAGTCGTTTTGTATGATCTGACCCGACGGGTTTAATGGCTCTGTTAGCCAACTAAAGTCCTAAAAACAATAAAATAAATAAACTAATCTAAATCTATGATTCTAACAAATGATATATTACTTACTGATGTTTATTAAAAAGAAACATGAATATACAAATGATTATAAACAATCTATATACAGTTTACAAGGTTTACTCGAAATCTTGCAAAAATGAATGTTCATAATAATGTTTCAAAATAAGATAAAGTAAGGACAACAATAATTTTTTTCTTTTAATGTTTAAATATTTTAAACTAATAAATACTAAGCAAATACAATGGAAACAATGACACATAAACAGTCAAAGCTAATTAATGCAATCATCGTCTCATTCATATGTAAACAAATCTGAATAAAAGAAAGCAATGCACCTACTAACCTCTCACTGATCAACAACGCTAAGCTAAATTCATCTCTTTGTATTTGTATGAGCTCCTCTTAACCTGTGTCAAGTGTAAACCTATGACAAAAACAAGAATAATACTTCCTGAATAAATTCACAGAAGTGTTTCATATTCTGGAGCGAGCTTATAACGATAAAATGACAAATAATTATATATCTTGTGACCTTGAAATGTCCAATAACTGAAAATGAAAGAAATTCCAATTCTCGGGAATGGTGTTACCAACAATCTAGCATCATATGTAAACTCAAAATACTTGAATAGATGATCAGTCAGAGATATAAAATAAACCAAAAGATAATGAACAACATAAAGAAAAGCATGATATAAAATATTATGTGCAGAACTGACTAAAGCTAATTCGACGCAGATAAGATTTCACATCAATAAATTACATGAGAAGATAATGAAAAAACACTGCAAAGTCTACATGGGACAAAATCCAAAGAGTAAATTGTTTTCTCATATAGTTTCAAACAAAATATGTTCATCATATGGTCCTGGAAGAACTTTTGGGATAATAGACTCTTAAAGATTGAAAAAATTAATATATAAATGATAGCAATTAACCATGTATCGATAAAACAAACTAAAACTAATTTAAATCAATGCATAATCAATTATTCAAAGAATATGAAGATATTATAATGAAAACAAAACAATTTTACTCACAGGAAAAAATCCATTAAGCAACCTGGAATTCCATATTCTTCTTTGAAAATACTTGTCCATTGTCCCAAAGATTCCAACCATCTGTTACTCCATTTGAAAAGAAAAAAAGTTTACAAAAAAAATAATGTACAAAATATAAAGGATCAAAATCCTCCTCTCCATTTCTTGGATCCTTTGGCTCCAAACTTTCTCATGTATTTATACAATGAATGAAGAGTCTGGGCGTCACTAATAATTTCTACCACCTGAAATTTTCCTCGTAAAGAGACACAAATATCTTTCAAATCGTGCCTTTGTTTGGGAAAATTCTAGCAAGTAAGCTAACTTGGTCCAATTTTGGAAATGGGATTTCAATCATTTCTTCACATTCCTCACGGTTTGGCTACAATCAGTCCTACAAAATAGTCTATATGTTCTTGGCGCATTTCCAAATTTTATCTTTTGTTGCTCATAAATTTATTTGCAGCAATCCAATATTATTTTTAGATCAATCATCTTGAACGTATTTAGATAATAAAATCAAGCCATGATCATATCTATACCAAATAACTGATAATAGAAACGTGTGAAACAAAAATAAACCTAAATTAATAACCTAGAAATTGTGAATAAAACAAAATCTAAAACAATAAAATTTAAATGAATTTAAACTAACTATAAATTCTAAACAAACATTGTTTATATTTTCCTTTCAAATATGATTTTAAAATTTTAGAATCTTCAAGTTGATGCAGAGGAGAAAAATATTAATTTTGGGTTTTCACAAAATCAAACAAATGATAAACAATTCTTTTTTTATTATTATTTTTATTTTTATTTTGAAATGAGATGCAAAATGAAAAAAGAATTTAATTAATTAATCCCACCAAATGATTTTGTGAAAATGAGAAACCAACTAAGATATTATTTGATGAAGTATTGAACCCATTATTCAAAATATTCAAACTTGCTAATGAGCAAAAGAATGAACACATAATCATAATTTAAACGAAAGTAAACAAATGATAAAAATTAATGTTTTTGTTTAAATTGAGATTTCTATGCTTATTTTTAAATTTTGACTTATACTCTTGTAATGAATGTCTCATACTATAGTGAATGTATTAAGTTTGTCTCAAAGCAAGCTAAGGTATGGAACTATTTGAAAAGGTTGATTCTGTAGCTCATTATAATTATCAATATTCTAATGGGGACCCTTTAAATTTTGTAAACATTTAGGGAGAGTTGTTGGGGCCCAACAAACGATGACTTACTGGGTGAAGCATTTATCTCTGATCTGGTAAGCTTTCATCTCAGGAAGAAAAGAATAAGACTTGAAAAAGGATTTAAGCTCCCTGAAATAAATTCACTTTGAGACCATATAGTATTAGGATAAGCTCAATGTTATAACCATACAATAGAATTTGCTTTGCAGGGGATTATAACTTGAAATAATGTCTTAATCAAAGATTCATGATGTTTATAAAAGAACTTCAATGCCGTTGACAGAGCCACTACTACTAGCAGGAGTCCATAACCTCAGTAGGGATGTCATTTAACCCACTCAAGTACTTTAATCCCATCCAATAGTTGTCTATCCACATGATGTATACTTCCATAAAATTTAACTTAAAATCATATACCTGCTACCTCTCGACCCGACATTGCTTCGCTGCTAGCAGGCCTGTTCAGTACCCCAATGAAGTTGTCTTGGTATCATGCGTGCATTTACCCGCTGCCAGCAAGCCTGTTCAGTACCCCGATGGGTTTACACACACTTCCCACACTTAAGTGCTTCCAACCCTCTTATGCCACTTTTAAATAATAATACAGTTATAGATTTATTGATGACAAAGAAAGCAAGGTGATATTCGAGGTTAATTGCAATACATGTGAATAGTTCATCATGTTATTTATTTTCTTTCAAAACTGGAAGTTTTATCATGGTTTAGGGATTTTAGATTTCATTTACGAAATTATCTAGAGAATGGGGAAGCAATTAAAACTGAATCCTTAAGAATATGGTCGGCGTAAAAAGTTTAAAGATCATCATAATTCTCAAATATTTAAACCATATCTCTAGTATAATACTCTGGCAAAGACAATTCGAGGACAAAAGGAAAGTGACAATTGAATTAAAAATCAATTGTGTGAGTTATATCTTAATATCAGGATCTTTTTGAAATATTTCAAATTGCTTGAAAAAAACAAGTCTTTAAATGAATGCTTCATTCCAATGATTTCTCTTGGCTCAACAATATAATGGTTCAAAAAGATAGACAAGAAGAAAATTCAGTCAAATCAATCAAAGAAAGAAAAAAAAAAACACAACAAACCAAATCAGATTTTATTAATGGAATTCAAAATCGGAAGTGCATAAAAAAAAAAATCAAAATAGAAAAAGAACACTTTCAAAAACAATTTTGGTCAAAGACAAACCCAAGCTTTGGGATCTACTAGCATATCACTGTAAAATAAAGGAAGAACTAAATCATATAAAATATCATGTGCGAGCAAGTTCTTTTCTTAAGATAGTGATGCATGAGATGTTACTTTGACCAAGAATTATTATTAAAAATAAAAGAGACTAAAAGAAAATAGAAAAATCCTTATTAAGATGCGTACAGTCCTACTCGTGGCACCTTGGGTCAGGGTTGAATTCGGGTGAATTGATAGTTCAAATTTACTTATCTCTTTACTTTCCATTTTAAAATTTCCATGATGATAATTCTTTTTTGAAAAGAAATATTCAACGAAAAACCAAAGAGAAAAGGATTAAAGTGGACTTCCCTGACAACTTTCATATTATGGTTCTCTTGGTGTACCCACTTGTGTTCATGGCTGCATTCTTTAAAAAAGAAACATTGAGAAATACAAATAAAGGAAAACTACTCCTAAACCTACTCTAACTACTAAATAGATCAAAACGTTAAATAAAATCGTATTTCCAGTGCAACAACAAGAGCATCTTCAATCCTGCAAGGCTTAGAAATTCGAAAATCAGAATAAAAGAATGTAGTATTTGTAGACACAAAAGAAATATCTCATGCTTACCTCCTATATATTCTTTTAAAAACAAAAAAAGAACAACCTTACCATTCTTTTGAAACTTCTTGATGTATGAATCCTCCAACCATTCTGCAATATTGTCGTGATATGGGTCATAATGGCATGGAAGAGTGTAAGTAAGTTTGGAAAACTTGTCAATATTATGGGGACCTGACATAACCATCAGCCAAGGCCGAAGTGTCACATCCTCCTGACAATTATCGAAGTGTTAATCAATTTATTCACATGGAGGATCTAAAAAAATCATGCCATGCTTGCTTCCTAGATATTTAGGTAGAAACAAAGCAAGCACAACTTTATCTTTATTATGAAGATGTTTTAGATATGATCTTCAAGCCATTCTAAGATCCTGTCATAAAAATTAGGATGCAAACTATAACTTTGATGAAATGGATATATCAATGGGGAACACATAATAAGAGGATTCATGACATCAATTAGATTATTGGTTTGAACGCTTCTTTTGATGAGATTGATTGTTTCAAAATGTAAAGCATAAACATCAAAATTCAAACTAATCAAAGAACGAATATGCAATGTAGAATATTTGATCTCCATAAGAATGAGTGCATTCTCTTTTTCAACAATAAATCGTGTAAAATCATCTTGCAACATGTCATTTTTCCATGTGAGTGATGAAAGTGAAAGAGCATCAAATCCGACTTCATAAATGTTATGTTTGGAATTAATTTCACCAAATTTTGGCAAATCGAAAAGATTTGATTATGATGGAAAAGAGTAAGATATTGTGGGTAAAGTATCGAGTCCACCAGAATCTAAGAAGAGATTGGGATATAAAGAGTAAAAGGAATTAGAAATGAGCACATAAAAAGAATCTCTTGAGCTATGATTTTTAACAATGGTATTCTCAAGATATTCCTCGTTACATTCCTTAAAACTTTCACTTTTTTTTGGTGATAAATTCTTCAATATAATATGATCATCTAAATTTTCCTCTTGTATGATAGATAATTCAAAACTTTCATGACAAACATCTAATCTTTCCTGTGGATAAGGTATGATTTGTGGATGAAGGTTTAAGGTTTCTTCTTCAAATTGAAGATTTACATCTCTAATCAGTTTCATAGGAATGTTAGAATGCTTAAGATCATTTTCATCACCTAAGTGTTCTTCAATAACTGAATTTAAGT
>ML779865.1:1512133-1530204 GCA_009831015.1 Picea engelmannii | reverse complement strand
CCCCCCCCCCATTCTTCCAAAAAAATCCATGCAATTGTTTTTGGGTAAAATTAATTTTGTCAGATGATTTGTCCTGAGTTTCTCTGAAATGGTTAGACTGCTGCAAATTCTAATTAAAAAGGATGTTTTATACAAGTGGGGACCACAATAAATTCAAGATTTTGATTCAATTAGAAAATCCATAATAGAAGCACCTTCCTTGATGAGCCCTGATTTTTCTCAGGATTTCACTCTATACACTTTTGCATCTAACAGATCCTATGCTGCAGTGCTTACATAGAAAAACGTTGAAAGCAATGAAATACCCATTACCTTCATGAGCTCTTCTTTTAAAGGATAAGAACTTAACTACCCTGTGGTAGATCAGCAGGCATATGTTGTTTTTAAAGAAGTGAAACACTTCAGGTCTTACCTGTTGAAATCTAGAACCAAAGTTGTTGTCCCTTACCCTACTATAAGAAATCTATTAGTACAAAAAGAGATGGGTGAGAAAAGGGAAAATTGGATGACATCAGTTCAGGAATATGATCTTGAAATATCCCCTGCCCAAATTTCTAAAGGTCAAGGTCTGTGTAAATTAGTGGTTGATTCAGTTGAGAAACCAGAAAGTCAAATAAACACATCAATTGCAAATCATCATAATGAAAAACAGATCAGTTGTGCACAAACTATGACCAATTCATGGCATGAGAATATCGGATTTTATTTACTGCATGGATCTTCTCCTCATAATATTGATCCCAAAAACAAAAGAGCACTTAGGATTAAATATGCATATTTCCAATTAATCAATGATATATTATTTTGAAAGAACTTTGATGGTGTTTCTATGCATTGTTTAGAAAAAGAGGAGTCTGAAATACTGGTGGCTAAACTTCATTCCGGTGGTGCTGGTGGTCATTTTGGTGGAGATACCACTATCCAGAAAGTGATAAGGGTTGGACACTATTTTCCTACCTTGTTTAAAGATGCCCATACACTGTCCTGCAAGTGTATAATCTATCAAAAGGTTGCAAGATGGGTGAAAAAGGCAGTTTTTCCTTTGCAACCTATCACTGTAGATGCACCTTTTTAGCAATGGGGCTTGGACATTATAGGACCAATCAATCCCCCTTCCTCACAACAGCACAAGTACATTCTCACGACAACATACTATTTTACAAGATGGTCTGAATATTTACCTTTAAAAGTGGTCAATACTAATCAGGTAGTGTCATTTCTGAACTCCCATATTATAACTCAATTCAGAATTCCTGAATGTCTGGTTTTTAACAATGCTTTGTATTTTTCTTCCCTAGATATGAATGTTTTTTCTCTGGAAAAAGGGATTAAACTGATGTATTCTACCATCTACTACCCTCAAGGGAACGGTCTAGCTGAGTCAACAAATAAGAATTTAATAAAGATTATAAAAACAATAGTTTCAGAAAACCACAAGAATTGGCACAATGCATTGTACAAATCACTTTGGGCTGATAGGGTAACTCCAAAGGCCTTTGTTGTTAATTCTCCTTTATTCCTCATTTAGGGAAGAGAAGCCATCATCCCCCCACATGTCTTGCTCCCTTCTCTGTAATTATTGCAGAAAATTCAAGAATAGGAATGTCCCCCTCTAGAAAACTGGATAAATTCTTTATTAAAATTAGAAGAGGTAAGGATGCAAGAAAAACAAAAACTTGATCAACACCGGCAAATTGTGAAGAGTTGGTTTGATGTGATTTCAACATCTGATAGGAATTTTGATGTTGGGGATTTGTTTCTCAAGTGGGACAAAGTGCACGAGGGTAAGGGAGAATATACCAAGTTCCAAAACCTGTGGCTGGTAAATACACACATGATACCAAGGCAACTTTGTCGGGGTACTGAACAGACCTGCTTACAATGAAGCAATGTCGTGTGTCGAAAATCCTCAGGTATGTTGTAAATTGATCAAGTATCAATATTCTTTTATCATGAGTGGATGACTCTTGGATGGGATAGAGGTACTAGAGTCGGTTAAATGACATCCCTGTCGAGCCTATAGACACCTGCTGGAAAAAGTGGCCCTCTCAACAGTATCGAAGTCATATGTATAAACATCGTTATACCTGTGATCAAAATGTTATACAATATTACAATTTTTGGACAGAAATGCATCCAATACTATGACTGTTTTATTATTTTTGAGTTATTGTCGAAAGGCTTGATCTTTCTTCAACTGTCTCTAAAATCTAGTGCTCAGCCATATGTGCCCCTGATGTAAATTTTTGGTAATGCATAGATAACTGCTTCGCCCAGCATGTCGCCATTGTTGGCAGCCAACCATTCTGTCAAATTTTATCATAATAAACAGTCATCACCAAGGGATAAATATTTTTTGTAGTTGCCTCCTCCTTATAATTTTAAATGTTTCTGTCTTTTGGTTTTGAGGAGATTTGTTGGCTTAGCTAATTGTAAGAGTGTTTTGTTTTTTCTCTAGTTTGTTTTGTTTAATTTCATGACTGCAAGCATGAAATTAAAACAAAAGTTTGGCTTGGGTAATCATTTTACATTTTGTAATTTATTTTTGTTTCTTTTGATTATACTCAAAGGGCATCTATGTGTTGATAAATCTTAAAGTTTGTAAGCTAATTGATGGATCTATTTCCATTGATATTATTCATTATGGAAAATATGACTTGGTCATATATATGGTTAACTATATGTTTTTGATATTTGATATGCCTATTTGTGCAGAACCTTGGATTAAAATTTAAATGCTTCTTGCTCTTACGAGTCACAGTGCTATCAGATCACCATGGTACAAGACTAATGTACTCACAATTCCACATCATCCTATTTGTCCTGCACATTTAAGACTCTCATTCATTATTTGAATAGGTAGTTGATAATGGTTTGGGTTTAATGTTCATTGTGCATAATAGTTCACAAGCCTACGCATCCTCTGGTTCTTTGTCACTCAAAAATCAAATTACCAAGCATGATATCTCCCAAGTCCATAGGTATCAGGCCTCCTCCTATTTTACAGACATCTCTCTATTACTTGTGTATTGGAAAATGAAACCTCCCTCTCATTGCCTTTACTGTGTCTGTGTGATAACACCCATGGCTCCCATAGTCAAAATTGAACCTAATGGCTCTCAAGCCCTTCTCTCCCACAATGATGCCATAAGCGATTTACAGGCACATGGCTAACACATTTTCATACGAATTTTTTAGGGTTATAACCTAGCAGTTGCACAGGATTTTTCTCAATCGTTTGATGTATCTAAATCCAAAATTGGGGATCTACAACTCAAAGTAACCAATGATTCTATAGCACAAGCTACAAGATTGTCACAGGAGGGAGAAAAATGGTTCAAAAACGCCAAGCTAGAAGGTGTGCCTTGGAGTCTGTTCATGGTCTCTAGGAAATTGACATGCTTCCCTAAAGGTACACCCGTTACTCTCTTAAAACCCTAATGTCACAACCTACTTCTAATTCTTAAATAGTTCATAACTTGTGAGGGTAGGTATGGCTTAGTGCTTTTGTATCACATCCACCTGTTGATGATTTTCCTAGGGTTCAAGCTAAATATGTTGTTCTATCTATTGATGAGCCTGCATAAAATGTCTAAGCATTATCAGAAACAAAGTTTAAACCCTCTATCTAGCCTTTTCCACCATGGGCTTATTCGGATTCTATTGTTGTCGCATTTAGCTCAGACCGAGGATACCTAGGAAGATTTCCTGGGTAGGAATAACTTCACCCTACACAAGAACACAGTTGAACCGCCTTTTCATTTAAATATGAACCCTAGTCCCTGTAACCCTACCACTAAAATTCAAGGTATTGATCCACATGGAGACCATGTGACCACTGAACCAAACTCCATTGTTATGAAAAACCCTTTGGGAAAAAAACCACGATATAATTTTGTGCCCAGAAAATTGTTAGAGGAGGTAATAGATGTATTAAAGGAGAGGGTTTCTCTTTCTCCTACTGTTGAGCCAAATCAAGGTTTTATTGACAAACTAGCTATTAAGAAAAATCACAAAGAGAAGAAACGGGGTAACTCAGACTTGAGTTTTGTAAACAAGATACCATACAGGTTAATATCTAGGAGTCTGAGAAATCAACAACAAGATCATCTGAGCTCGATCTCAGTGATCGAGGTCGATGATCACTTGACCAATGATGAGACCAATGAATTCCTTGCCCAAGAAGATGTGGATAAACAATGTCTCAAAAATGAAACCGGTAGTGAAGCTATACAATACGATTTTATTTTTGAACTACCTCCATTCTTAAAAAATCAAGAAGGCTTCACTGACATAAGCCATGATTTGAAGGAAGCTACAAAAAAGAACAATGCACTCATTGCAGAGTACACTCAACCCTTTCCTGCTATAACACCTATACACTACGAGAATTGTCTTGACTGGGTACAATGATACTATAGAGACATACCATATCTACAGGCAATATTAAAACATTTGGCAGCTTGAAATTCCTTGCTTGAAAGGGAAAATCTAGAGTTGAAGTCATGCACAGATCGGGCAAGTAAAAGGTCCAAATGAGCTGGTAGTGTGATTATCAAGAACGCAACAAATTTCAATGCTATCATTAACTCAAAATTATTAGACCCTTCATTGTCTAATCTCTAAAGAGGTAAAAATGGTTTTGATTTTCTTTGATTTGATTCTGTTGTAAAAGTCAAATTAATAGATTTATTTTGATTTTATTTGTTAATATAAGACTAGCTACAGAATCTCATGATTTTGTAGCCAGTCTATTTCTAAATGTTAGTTTGTATTGTTTTCTAAAATTCAATTTTGTTTTGTCATTTTCAGGAAAATAACAGTTATGATGCTATTCACAAGGAGAAGTAGTCATGGACCATACGCTGCATAGTTTAGTAATTTCTCTTTGTGTTGATAAAACTATGTCATTTATGTAATTAATTTTGATAAACAAACTCCTACGGGAGTGTTTCTTTGTTGTACTATTTTTGTAAAGCAATCTATTTTTCTGGGATTACCCTCTATCTTGCATGATAAGAAGTTGTTAATCCAAGACAAGTTTAAATAGTGGTTGTTGTTTAGTAGTAAGGAACATTTGCCAGAATACAGTATGGACATGTGATTTTGGGAATAGATATAGGAAAGAAATTCATCATTGGCTTTAGACCTGTGTGATTCTTATTCCATTGTGTTCTTCTGTTACCTCTGTATTATGAGATATTATTATGGTTGATTTAGCTTTAGCCTTGTCATCATATGGTGTTTCATATTGTTAAATATTTAGATGTTGTCCATAATTTTTCATTCCATTTTGTATGTGTGATCAATTTATCATTTGATTATTATTGAATTTATTCCTAATGTTAAATGATGGATAATATCAATACTCAGAATTGAATTTTCTCTCGTTCTTAAATATTGATCATATTAATATCACACCATTTTAATTAGTTGTCTTTTTGTTGTTATTAATTTACTCCAAATATCAAACACTTCTTTGAATTTATTCTGGAAGTACTAGTATTGTTCTGTTATAGGTTTCCCTTAAAAGAAGGACAGGCTGGAGATCAAACAACACAGAAAGATAAGCTTAGTTTCGTTGATCAGTTACAGGTGAGTCTATGTGTTATTTAATTAAATTATTCATTAATGAAACAATGATTGCATCAATTAGTTCTGGCTATTTATGTGTCATTGTTTCAATTGTTTGTACTTAGTATTTATATGTTTAAAACCTTTAAACATCGAAAAAAAACAAAAATATTTGTGTTCTTTCTTTATCTTAGTTAGAAACACTCTTATGAACATTCATTTCGCAAGATTTCAATGTAAACCTTACAAGTTGTATATAGATTGTTTATAATCATTCGTATATATTCATGTTTCTATTTGAACACTAGTAATTAGTATACAGATTGTTAGAATCATAGCTTTAGATTAGTTTATTTATTCTATTATTTTTAGGACCTTAGTTGGATAATGGAACCATTAAACCCGTCAGGTCATTTCTTTCCAAACAACTTGGGTTAGTTAGACAACCTCGGTCTGGATCTGACCTTCCAATTGACAGTGTGTCATTTACTCTCGTCAACAAAGTTCAAGTTCATGGCTGAATTCTTCGCTTGGTGGAGAAGGCATTTAATTTTTATCAAGGACTTCCCATATACCAGAATGGATTTTCGGGGTAGTGTGGACTTAGTGCTTCCAGAGGGTATTGATTGTTATGTGTCAGGTATGAAACCAAACCTTGTCATGTATTTTAATTTTGAAATTTATATTATTTTTATGTGTACAAAGAGGGATTTTAACAGATGTATTGTTTCTTCATGCAAATAGAGGTGCATCACGTCTGGTAGAGATGCCAACACTAGGGCATCGGGGAGACATGCATATAGTTTTGGAGCACAAGGCGACAGTGGGAGGTCTCCGGGAGATTGATAGGAACCTCCAAAGTATTACTATGGGTGTCCCACCTCTCAGGAGACGAGATGTGGCTCTTCATCTGCAAAGGCATACAATAGGGGTTCCTGAGAGTTTGAACCACTTGCTCTGACAACTGGTCCATGCAATGGTGTGCTTCTCAGAGCACAACATGGTGCAGGAGGACTAGGGTCCTCTATATTTTTTGTAGTCATTTCATGATGATATCATGGGCATGAGGGCCCATATTTTGCCCTACTATGTACTTTTTGATGTAAAACAAACTTTTTCTATTACACATTTTATATATACATATATTTCAGTTTTTTCATGCCAATGATGTTACAAATTATCTTGTGTGATGTTTTTAATGTACATGTGAGTCATTTCTTTTTAAAAGTTTTATCTATGTGCAAGATACCGATCCAAAATATAATTTGCTAGTGAATCCGACATTGTGTTGAGTTCTCTTGGTATGTGCATGTATTGTGTAAATTCAAACCTTCTCTCAAGATGAGAAACTCGTAGGTGGAGATGCAATAGGATAGGGTTGAAAATGACATAGACTTGATTAATTTGACAAACCACAAGTTGATAGTCTATGTTGATGATTATATGAGATATACCTAGAGAGGAGGCCTCTGTTAAAATTCCAATGATAGCGTGATATTCTACCACGTTATTGGTTGTCAATCCTAAGAAAATGCCTCCAAAACTCACCAACTCATCAGAGTGTTAAATGACCCAAGCTACATAAGAAATGTTCTAGGTGTGCCGCCTAGTGCCATCCACAAACCCAAAAAATACGAGAAAGGGAGATGTCATCTGCGCACGCAATAACAAGAAAAAGTACAAGCGGCTAAAAAAAAACTTGTACACGCAAGAGAAATGACACACCAAATAAAAAATATCATACAATAGTGTACAAAGCACACATGCCAGATGTTCTATGCATAGTACTTCTTGAGGTAAATCCCATTTCGGGATTCACCGAGAGATATTCCATCGTAGTCAACTAGCTTGTAGGATCCTCTATTCAATACACATTTTACGATATAGGGTCCATGCCATAGAGGTTGTAACTTTCCTATCCCTAGATTATCGTGAGCCTGGTCATAAACAAGGACTAGGTCTCCTTATGTGAAAGTACGGGGTTGAATGGATTTGTCATATTGACTCTTCATTTTTTTTTTATACATCTTGTTATTGAGAGAAGCATCACGACATGTTTCGTCCAACTTAGTCAAATATAGGAATCATTCCTCTTCATCAGAGGTGTGAGGCAGGAGTGTTACGGTGAGTTTCAACGAAGGGATATCACACTCGATTGGTAACACTTCTTTGATGCCATATACCAACTAGAATGGAGTGAATCCAGTTGCATTTTTCATTGAGGTACGGTAAGCCCAGAGGGAGGAAAAATTTTTCAAGTGCCAAAAAGTTTTGTTTACCCCCATCATGCATTGGATCATGGTTTTAAGGATTTTTTTTATATCTTCAACTTGTTTGTTTTCTTGAGGATAGTAAGGGAATGAATTTTGATGGAGAAAACCCAACTTGACATGTAACTCACTCATCATCTGGTTTTGAAAATGTGAACCATGATCAGTGACAATGGCTTGTGGAACACCAAAGCAAGTGATGATGTGTTTAAAAATGAAGAGGTTTGCAGTACGACCATTATTAAGAAATGTAGGCATAGTCTCATCCCATTTAGTGAAATAATCAATTACCACGATGATATAACCATGCCCCCCCACTGAGGTAGGGTTACATTGCATAAAATCAATGCCCCATTTGGAAAAGGGGCCAATGGCGATAATGGGATGCAACGGAGAAGGGTGGGTGCATGCCTTGCTGTGAAAAACTTGGCAGGGTGGGCATTTTTTGACAGCCTCAATACAATATTTGAAGATGGAGGGCCAAAAATAACCGGCACGTAAGATTTTCTGGGTTGTAGCCATCCCAGAAAAGTGACTACAACAAGCTCCTAGGTGACAGTCATCCAAAACATGTTCATCCTCATCGTGGGTTAAATAATGTCATAGGATAGTGTAAATACCATGGCGATACAAAGTGTCACTGATGATAAGGTAGAGTTTAGAATGGTGGTGAATACAACAACGTTATTCATGGGAGATATTGGGTTGAAAATGTTGGGTTTGAAGATAGAGAATAATATCTCCATACCAAGGTTTTGACATGCTAATGAGGAACATAGATTCATCGGGAAGAGAATCAATAGGCTCAGTGTCTTCATAAGCATGGGGAAGATCGTAGATAAGTTTCACAAAAACCAAGGACTTTTTAGCTTTTGAATTGGCAAACTTGAGATCAAATTCTTGAAGAATAATGATCCATTTGGAATATTTTCCCCCAAGGACTTGACGTGTCAGAATATGGTACATGAGGTTCAAGTCTACAATGACTTGGGTAGTGCGTAACAAGATGTAATGGAGAAATATCTAGACGGAAATGATGGTCTCCAAAGCCAACTTTTAAATGTGTGAGTATTGGAGCTTGGGACCAGATAGACTCTTGATCAGATAGTATATCACATGTTCATCATCGTTAGGATCCTCTTGAACTAACACCATAGAAATAGTGGAAGTGGAGGCTTCCAAATAAAGGATATAGTCTCGTGCATAATTTGGAGGATGCAAGAGGGGTGTATGGGTCAATGCATGCTTAAGAGCATCGAAATATCATTGAGAAGTATCATCCCAGATGAAAGGAGTGTCTTTCTACAAAAATCACAAAAATCCTTTAGTAAGCTCGGCATAATTACATATAAAACGATGAAGAAAGTTTTATTTCCCTTGCAAACTTTGTAGTTGGCTCAGATTGTTGGGAGGAGGTAAAGCAAGAATAGCTTTGATTTTTAAGGGATCCACCCTAATCCCATCTTTGGAGACAATGAAACTGAGGAGTCAACCTGATTCAACAATGAAGATGCATTTGTGAGGGTTCAAACGGATACAATAGTATTGACATCGAAGAAAAATGGCCCATAAATGACCAATATGTTCTTGGCAATTAGATGAATGGGTAGGTAAATCATCGAGGTAAAGTTTTTCAATATGTTTGATATCGTGGAAAGAATATGGCATTGCCTGTTGGAATGTAGCACCAGAATTTTTTAGACCAAAAGGTAGTTTTCTATAAAAAAAAATCCCCCATGGGAAGATGAAGGTTGTCTTATGTTAATCAACTGGAAGAATGTCAATCTGGTTATACCCTGAAAATCCATCCATGGAAGAGAAAATAATGTTTCCAATGCAATTATCAATGATTTGGTCAATGAAGGATGTAGGGCAATTGTATTTTGGACAAGCCTTGCTGAGATCCCTATAATCGATGCAAACATGAATGGTTCCTTGTATTTTAGCAACAGGAACGATGTTAGAAACCCATTCTGTCAAGGGGACAGGATAGATAAATCCAGATTTCAATATCTTTTTAACTTTTACCTTGATGGTCACGGTTTTCTTAAGATGAACTGGGTGAAGTTTTTGTCATACAGTTTTAACACCTGGGTAAGTTTTTATTTCATGCACAATGATCGATGGATCGATCCCTGGAATTTCTTTGTAGCTCCAAGTGAAGACATCATGAAATTTTTTAAATAAAGAGGTGTAAGCTTCCACTTCTTCGAGCAAACAATTAGCACTAAGATGAACATTTTCCATGATATCTTCTTTGATCGAGATATCAATAGTGATGGTGGAAGAGATGTTTTCTAAATTCCCCTTGGAAGTAGTATCTTGGGTAAGGATAGGAGATTGGGGAGAATGAACAACATCGGGGGGGAGATAGAGTGTATATCTTCTTAGAACTTCATCTAAACTAGGAAGAAAATATGATCGATGATGGTTTTCATCCCAAGTTACCTCATCAATACTAAGCATTTGCATAATAGATTTGTCTGACAGAAAAATCTGTAAGATGTAGTCAAAAGTAGAGGACAGGGAATTCAACCAAGATGGCAATGAATAAGTTTCAGATGCCAATAGATGTTGGTCATCCAAAAAGGGAGAGGAATATTGGATCGCATCGTATGAAGCCTCATCTAGAATAAGTGGCATAACGTCACCTAGTGCATCGAATTCTAGAGGACTAGGCACAAACGAAGGATCATATGATTCAAAAGATTGATAGGCCATAATCGATATCAAATTGATCGTGGTGATATGTTGTGTACTGGAAGGAAGTGGTGCAAAGAAAGTACCCATAAGGGAATAATCTTTTAAAATACCTACACCAACACTTTCATAAGTGATATAACTATCTCCCAAGAAAGGAATATTGTTGGTGGCGGGAGTGCGAGCGTCGGGTGTGCAGTAATCTAACTGGTCAATAGTGACAATTTTACCTTGATGAGGGAATTGTACATATCAAAACACCGATGAAGCGACGGTAGTCATGGCATAGAACCAACTTCTTCATAATAACAATTTTTAATCAAGGGGAGCATTGACTACCTCTACATTTACAGAGATGGTCTTACCCCCCAACTAAATGACTAAGGACTGCAAGAGTCCATGAGGATGAAAACCTCACCCGTAGAATGCGCATAACATTATAGGGGATTGGTTAAGAGCATGTGATTTTAATCCTTTCCAACAAGCTAATGACATGACACAAGTGGAAGCTCCCTCATCCAATATGGTGTGGTGAATGTGTTGGTTATGAACAACTACATCAATTCGAAAAGCAAGCTAGTGATAAAGTCATGACTTGAAGTTGTCGAGGTTAAATGTGATATTATTTGACAACTTAGGATCAATGGCACCGATGGTGGCCAAGAGAGTTCTACGTTGACTTGGTAAATGTTGTAGAAATTCAAGAGAGGACATAGCACATGGTGCTTGAGCCAAATTGTCAACAATGTTGTAGTTTTGGGCGGCATGTGAACTAGGATTGAAAGTTGATTTGTGAATAGTTCTCTTGGGAGGGCGTAAAATAGAATCGAAAGTAAGTTTCTCAACCTGAAGTAACCTAGATGGACGACTAAAGGAGGTAGGATATGCATCTGGTGGGGTACCATTAGTGATATTTTCTTTATCAAGTTTAGCTGATGTGTCATACTTCGTGGTGTGAGTGGTTAAATAAATCCCATTAAACATATAAATGTGAGCACTTGTCGAGGCTTCATCACTAAGAGGGTGGTTGTAACTACCCCTTGTGAGAGGAGCAAGTGCTTGAGAAACCATTTAATGTTGTTGAGTAAAATCCAGTGTTTTACAACTTCATCGTGATGTGGACAGTCTCGAGTGAAATGATCCTCACCACAAATAAGACATGGGAATTTCAGTTTTTGTTGTGGTTTCTTTTCAGCAACATGCGGTGGAGTTGTGTTTTGGGATGTTCATTATTATTATTATTATTCTTTCTGATTTTATTTTTTGTTTTCTTCTTACTCTTGGATTGTTGCAAAGAGGCAGATTGAACTGCATTCACCTCAGATATTTGATTCGGGAGGGAGGTAGAGAAGAGAGAATTTAAAATAGTAATGGGGGAAGAAATAGAGATAATTGTCATTCCGGTCGACTATGATGATGATTGGGTTTTGACGGTACCGATAAATCCATCCACATGTGTCATGGAAGAAGGTTTGGATGGATCAGTAGGAGTATGAGTAGCATTGGGAATCAACTCATATAAAGTACAATATTAGGAGTACACCAAATCTAAGTACTAAGCTCGGGTAATTTCTTCTTCCTCAATGACTACACCACCCATGGCGATGTCACGAGAAATTGGGGGTAAAAGAGATTTAGTAAACCATTTTTCCAATAGTTGGTCAGGAATGGTCACTTTAATCAATATTCGTCATCGTCTCCATTCATGAATGTGATCAGAGATATGTACGAAGTTCATTTGATGAAGGGAGGTTAAAATTTCAGTACCCATCTTGTAACGAATGGGTAATTGAAAATGTGTGAGAAAATACATAGCTAGGGTTTTGAAATCTTGAAAGGAACCACGTTGAATTTCAATGTACCATTTGGTTGTAGAGCTCGTGAGTGTGCACTGGAAAAGACGCAAACGTATAGAATCATCCATCAATGATTTTGATGAACACCATAAATGGAATGTCATCACATGGTTTTTTGGGTCTTCCCCAGGTTTACCAAAACATTTGGGGATGTCAAAAGGTAATTTAGCAAAAATTACTGGCCAAAAAGGAAAATGCAATATGGGATCATTTGTCAATCGAGAAAAATCTGGTAGATCCAGTGTAGCTAGAAAGGGTAGTTTTCAGTTAACCTGTGGGTGATAATGATGCAGCATAGGGACACTAGTGGGCCCATAAACTAGTTGAGGTGAATAATTGTATCCAGTAGGCCCTCCCATGTATGGGTGTTTTTGACCAGTATATGCAGGTTTCGATTGTTGTTGAGGAATGTTCATGAGTGGTGGGAAACCGAGTTGATTTTGAGGAGAACAAGTCGGTTGATTTGGTTGTGGGGGATAAATAGTTTTCCCTTGAGGAGGGTAAAAATTTTATCCCTGAGGAGGGTAAACATTAGACCCTTGGGGAGGATAAGGTTGTTTTCCTTAAGGACCCTAGGTGGGATTTGGGACACCCGGATAAGGTTGTCCAAAAACTAATCTGGAAGGAATAGGATTTGATACTCCTCCTTGTGGGTTATGGTATGATTTCCCCCCATGGTAAGGTTGATTAAATGTACCTCCTTGAGGTACTCCCCAGGATTGTGAAGGTTTTATGGAAAAATATGGTTGCCCCCCTGCCATAGGTTGATTGACAATTGTGGTTTGACCAATAAAGGGGGGTTGTTCCCCAAAAGGAATGTTCAAAGGTGGTTGTCCCCCAGGAGGGGTAGGCCCACTAAAGGATGGTTGTCCCCCATGAGGTATAAGGCCACTAGATGGTGGTTTCCCCCCAGTAGGGATATGTCCCACAGTTGATTGAGTATGTCTGGAAATGTTCTGCATTCTCTGTTGTACAGGTGTTCCAATAGGATCTTGTGGAACATGAGGAGTTTTAGTATGAAGAGGTGTAACGATGGGAGTAATGGTTGAAGTACCTTTTGTGTGATTAGGTGTTACAATGTCATCATTAAGGTGGATTTGTGTTAACGTAGTAGTAGGATTAACGACCACTTTGATGGGATGATCAATAGTCTTACCGAATGGTCCCGCCTCAATGACAAGAGGGTCATTAGGATAAAGAGGTTGTCAAATAAAGTCAAGATTTTCATAAATATCACGTTCCAATGGATTCCTCCATATGAAATGAGCAAGTGTTTGATGTGGATCTTCTACATCAATATGACGAATGAGGTTTCTAAACTCATTATTAAAAATTGGTTATGTGGATCCCATGTATGTCTCGATAATTCGTCTCGACGGAAAACGAGGGACTTATTCTTATATAATATTACCAAACGAATCCAATCGATAAAGGAGTGTTTCAATAGGATCTTTTGACATAGGTTTATTGTGAGGAATGGGATCCTCAACCGTAACCAAATCACTTTTAGTATTTTCTAACAAAGGAGTAGCAACACTCCTAGCGTCGGAGCGATTTTCTACTTCCTCACAATAAATATCTTCTAGTGATTTAGGAGGTAAGGGTTCGTAGCCTTCTTCTAGAGGAAACCCTTGCATCCTACATGATCTATGAATACCTTTATTGTCTACAGTATCAATCTTGAAAAATTATTAAATCAATAGAACACGCTAAAAAATCTAGAAGAAACAACAAGCAAACAAACCTTCTCACAATGACTGTACTAGTTGGTGATGAAATACAACATCACGTGATCAAAATTAGAAGGGGATAGGATATGAGCGGGTGGAACAGTTACGATGGTGACCTACTTAACAGACTTATGCCTTGGTGAAAGCTTCCACACAATAATCATGGATTTACCCTCCAAGGAGCCCGAGTGAGTTTGACCAATGTTTGTTCCAGGTACATCGAAGAATTCCCTTCACCGTCACCTTGTGTAAAGACCCTAAATATTATGGCTACTAAGGACACCAATTCACAATTAGCCTTTGGGTAGGTACAGTCGACAGTCCATTCCAAACGTACGGGCAGGATAACAAGTCTAAAATCCTTCAAGAGAACTAAGGACAAGTGGACCGGTAGAACTACAGAGGACCCCAAACACATTCAGAATTCAAGAAGCACTGAGACCAAATGAAGACAGTTTGAACTCAAGAAGAACCCCCAATATACGATCTTACTAATACAAACGGTTAAACTGCAGAGGGATAATCCCATGGCTCTCCCAAATGCGACCTTATGTGTAACCCCTGTGTGAGAGGGGGATCCCAGCTATGCTTATATGAAAATAGTATTTGCTCTCCCTATCACAAGATGCTAAGTTTGTTTTGAATTGTTTGGAGAGTTGTATTCACAGCCTAATCCAAAGAGCTAATCCTAGTCTACTGTTGGTGGAAGAATCTAAAAAGAAAAAGTTCCTAGATCAATTTTAATTAGCGTTGATTTTAGTGGTTGTTCTTTACTCAGAGGTGAATGAGAATGAAACTGATGATATTATGACTTGAATCCCAAAGAATCAAAAGAAAAATTATAAGCAATTGTTTATTTCAATGAACTTATGTTTATGGGAAGGAGAAGAATTTTGTTTCTTTCACTATCAAACACAAAAAATGTAGAAATTTCATGCAATCGCTTTCAACAAGAATCCAATTCAATGCTAAACTATTCATAAATTGATTCTAATATCCAAAATCCAATCATGAAAAAATATATTTTTGTTTAAATATGAACATAAACTGATTTGATTCAATTCTTCTTATGCCAACAAGATTTCACTATTTGCAGTTTTAGACAATCAGAAGAAAGTATCGTATAAATAATAAAGAACACTCTCACAACAATCAAATAAGAAGTGAAAAACAAATCTAAACTTTTCAAAAAGAAAGCCAAAATAACAAAACTCAATCAAGAAATTTTCTTGCAAAGATACAAATCAAAGACCAAATGGAATAGTACAAAGATATATGACCTTCCTTGTAACAACTTTCAAACAATCAGATGAATGAGAAAGTATAAAAAATGAACGCAAAATTTTGAAGAGAAAGAGTGATTTCAAAACAAGGAAATATCTTTTTTTTAAATCCAAACAAAGACCAAAAATTTTAGAAAGAAACAAGTTTCAATCTTTATAGAAGACACAAGTTGATAGAAAAAGTCCTAAGAAAAAGAAGAACCCAAAAAATCACGCCCAGTTTTATAACCCTAAATTGCACCATACATGCATACTTGGCATTAGGCCATCTTACTTAGTATTTTTTCCAAGCCAACACTGAACAACTCTTCTTAAAAACATTATTTTTGAACATGTATGTGCCCTGCACCACTACAGCCCACGTATGTATGCTAGCTCCACCACTAATTCCCGCGTACGCTATCTAGCTACACCATTACAGCCCGCATATGCCCACAAAAGTTGAAAAAAATAAAAAGTTGCAAGGGATTCGTTGATATTATGGGCTATTGGGTGGTTTCCTAACCAATTGACCGCCTATATCCCATCACCCAACCAAATAACCATCTTTTTGACATATAAAAAGAGGTTTTGGGGTCTCATTCCAGGGAGAAATATAGCAACAATGAAACTTTGCCCATTTCATTTTCCCCCCTTGCCCCAAGAATTTGCAACCACATTGTGAGTTTTGAGCCAGAATTCCCTATTCTTGACTTTTTCCTCATCCATAATCTTATGACCATTCTATAAAGAGAAGTGTGAGAGAAGAAGGATTCGTGGAAGTAGTTGGAGCTTGGTGAAGAGGATCCCAGGACCGGGTTCGAGGAGCAGTCGTCGATCTCATTTTGTAAGTAACTTTGTGAGATTAATATAAAGAAGTACCTTTTCCATCCCACCATATGATGTGTTCAATATTTATGCTTGATTTACATTTTGTTATGACATCTAACCCACTAATTCATATATAGAATGCATGTTCATAGTTTCTTGTTTGTCTTTTGGTGAATGCAAGTCAACCTTGGGAGGAGATATGTAGTCCAGAAGTGACCGAACGCAAAGGAATCGACATTGGATGCAGAGTTTAAGGTAAGAATATCGGATCTCTATACTTTGTACTTTATGCATGAATGTGGGCTACTGTCGGGATAGTTGTTAAAAGTAGGAGACTTTAGACAGTTATCTATGCCTGCACTTTAGAACCCTAGTGTAGTCCGTAGGGGGGTTTTCCCATTATAGTACCCAGTACATATGTCAAACAATTTTTCAACAGAGAGAAAAATCGGCGCTCTAGTTGTATAAGCACGAGATCACTATAGCACTCCCTAAAGAACTACAGGGGAGCACCGATACTAAAATCAGCGCTCTGGTTGTAAAGGAAGAGGGAAGTTGTTTTATGAAAATGAAAAATCATCAACCCAAAAAAAAAAAACTCAGAAAATCTTGATGATCATCCTGTGTAAGATGACTTCAGGACTGACAACACATGTATAACAGAGGAAAAATACAGTGAGTAGGATCTAAATATGAGAAAAAGATAAGACAAAACCAAGGAAAGAAACCGAAACTAAAAGCTTATGTCCCCAATGGAGTCACCAATTTATGTTGTAGGAAAATTCCCCTACAAATAGGTGAATGTCCTCTTAGATCTTAGAGCCCTATGACCAAGATAGAAAAATGCTAACATTGAATACTAAAATTCCTTTAAACATAGCTAAACTAGTCAAAGGAAAAGAGGAATAAATCATGATGTACCTTTTTTCTGAAGTTTTTCCTTGCTCGGTCCAAGTTGAACTTGATCTTCAATCCATTTAATAATTTATGCAATTCAATAGACAACAAATACAATGCATGCTTCTTATTCTACCAAGATTAGTTTAAACTAGATTTATCAATAAGAGACAAGCTCATGCAAACATACACAAACTTGAAGGAAACAAGCCAAGCATATATATTAATGAGAAAATAAAAAGGTCATTACAAATCTGTAGATGCAGATGCAACAGCCTCACCAAGTCTTCCTTGTCCAACCCCTTGCTCGCAATATCCATGATCACAATGAAAATACTTTTCACTGATATTCTCCTCCTTTCACCATGATAATGCCTCCTTATATAGGCATTGAGAGGCTCAACCATCTTATCTATTTTTGGAATAAGTTGAGGATATGACTCCATTAGTTGTGAGATTTCCCTTAGATCCAACCTATAACTTGAATTCAAGACAAACTAACTCAGTGTTAGAAAAACAGGACCGCGGAGCAATAAAATAAAACAAATGTAGAAATAAAACACAGAAGACACACAATACAAGAGAGACACAGATATACGTGGTTCACCCAGTGTGGGCTACGTCCACCAGAGAAATTGCCAGGTCCTTCCTTTGTTATTATCCAGCAAATGAAGGGATACAACCTACAGCAAAACCTGCTGTAACTTCCTCTTCTTTCTCTCATAGTCTCCTCTCTCAGAGATACAATATTCGCTCTCATACATAGCCGCAATACATTTGCCTCATAAAAGAGGGTTGCCTTCTAGGCCAAAAAACCCTAACATAATCTCTACCGTTAGATCTGCGACCTTATAATGAATGGTCCAGATTTACAATGAAATTACAATATACTTTTATAAGGCAATTTTTGCTTCGGGGGCTTCGCCCCCGAACCCCCGCTGGGGGCCCGCT
>ML779865.1:1455421-1508165 GCA_009831015.1 Picea engelmannii | reverse complement strand
AAATAAAACACAGAAGACACACAATACAAGAGAGACACATATATACGTGATTCACCCAGTGTGGGCTACGTCCACCAGAGAAATTTCCAGGTCCTTCCTTTGTTATTATCCAGCAAATGAAGGGATACAACCTACAGCAAAACCTGTTGTAACTTCCTCTTCTTTCTCTCACAGTCTCCTCTCTCAGAGATACAATATTCGCTCTCATACATAGCCGCAATACATTTCCCTCATAAAATAGGGTTTCCTTCTAGGGAAAAAAACCCTAACATAATCTCTACCATTAGATCTGCGACCTTATAATGAATGGTCCAGATTTACAATGAAATTACAATATACTTTTATAAGGCAATTTTTGCTTGAGGGGCTTCGCCCCCGAACCCCCGCTGGGGGCCCGCTTGCCTCCAGACCCCCCAGCCGGGGGGATGGACCCCCCGGACCCCGCAGAGGGGGTACCCCCCCCTCTGCACTCCCCTGCGTGGAAGAGTGTACATACTTCTGGGGTGTAAATACTTCATGGGGTATAGACACAGCTGAAAGCAAAGGACCTCTGCATCAGGAAGATAATCAAGCTCCGCAACCAACACTCAGATGCTTTTTAGTTGTCCTTAGAGATAAGGGGGATTCCTCCCCAAGATTCCCTCAATAGATCAATTCTCCCTTAAAGATGGCCAGGGAGCATTATAGCACTCCTTGATAAGTAGATAAGGAGCACTAGTTCTCCTTACATGTGAGCAGGGGAGCGTTGATCTCCAAAAATTCGTTTAAGATGATATTTCTTCAAGGAAAAATGTTTGTAAGATTTTCCAAATGACATGTTTTCCTCTTCTAACAAGTCTTAGAGGGTGTACTAAGTATTTTTATGATTTCATCTGCAATGCGACACATGCGGGACGACAATATGATGTTTGCGACACCTGCGACACTTGTGACACTTGCAACAATGACAATGATACATTATCGAAGTGAGGAATTTTGACGTGTAACACACATCGATCTCTCATTAGGACAAGTGGACCCCTTTCTAGGTGTCACATCACCAGCAGGAAAGGTTTGAGTTTGGGTTCTTGGTGCTGGTGATTATGATGAGATTAGTTAAACTAATCCCATGATTATGAGATCATTAATCAAGTTTATCATGGGGTTACAACTCCCATTCCATACTATGATATCTATGGTGGAGATCTAATCACCATTAGATTCAACAACTTATATTTGTCATGCATGTCACAGACCATAGGCCTACATGGGTCCACCCCCTTACTCACTAACCTACCAGGTGACGACAAGTGTCACTTTCCAATATGCGATCCAATCCCTGGCCGAACACGTGGAATAAATTCCGAACGACACGTTGCCTCGAACATCAGGACACCTAAAACTCCAAATGTAGCATGGACCTCGAGAGGTCCCAGTCCATGGATTATGATAGGATTAATTAACCTAATCCTAGTAAATAAGTTGCAACTAATTTGGTTAAATTCAAGGATACGACCCCTGATCTTTACCGTGAAATATATGGCTAAGAATTCTTGTGGGTACATCTGATGGATGTAATTTAAAGGCATCATCACAGGGTTTTAGGCTCGACTCGGCCCACACACGACCCATGGTTGAATTTAACCTTCACCATGTGACATCCTTGGTTGTGTTGTTTTCCTATGTAGTCTCTACGTCACACATGATGTCACCTTCCTATTCAAATCCAAATATATATAAAATAAAGAGGTTTGGAACCCCATGTGGGAACCTTGTCGACCAAGCACCGGGCCACCATCCCGTACCAAATAAATTGAGGCTAGAAATATTTCGAGGCCCTGAAGTTCAATTGACCTCCCTTGACCCAAATATACAATGGAGACCCATCCACCTTTAGATCCAATGATCTAGGGATTATAAACTATCCCAAGGCTCACGCCTCCAACTCCAAAGGAACACATGGCCCAAAATGGAATGACATGTATTTCCTACGTGGCATGATTATGGCATGAAACTTCATGAAGCAACTAACCTAGAAAGATATGTGGCACTTGTATAGATGGCCTCATGGCATCATTTTTCTGCTTGGGTCTTCATCCAAAAGTACTAGAACTAAGTGAAATGTGGCACCACTAAATGATGACATGTGGTCCTCTCTCATTACGACACTACATGGATCAATATTAGAGTGAGACGTGGAAACCAGACTTCGAACATCAACCTTATGTTAAGTATTTCTACTTGAACCCTTTCAAATTCTGAGATTTAGTGCACAATCAACACTCTAGGCATGTGTCCCTATCCATACATACCACCTAGTGTGCTATGTGACAATGCCACAATGGGGCACATGAATTATCCACATTGTGACATGTTATCACTGGGCATCGATCATCGAAACCTTTCCTATGGTATGGGCTTCCATAAACCCCTAATACCCAATACTACAATAGGATTAAGTTAATCTAATCCCATTAATTATGAGGAGGTTAACTAGGTTAACCTTGGTAATTATGATCCCACAAGATCTATGGTTGAGGTATATGGAGGACATGCATTGTCGATGCGTTGTCTTAGACATTGGGTCCTCGACTCCTTCCAAGACTCATGTACTTAAATACTCCTGAGGGTTTGGGGTATGATATATCCTCCTTGACCAAGATATACGGTGGTGATCTATCAACCTAACCAAATCCAATGACTCATAGTTAACATTCCCATTCAACAACTTCAACCCAATGTGAACTCACTCTATACTTGCTAGTGAATCAAATGTTGACAAGTGTCGATCCCTTAACATCCTATCTTCTAGGATAGTGTGACACATCATACTTGAAATCACTCTCTCTCTCTCTCACCCTCATTCTTATGCAATGAGGTATGGAACCAGGGGCTAGAACCTTGGTCCCTAGATATCGGGTATCATAATTCCAATTTGATTTGGACTTAGGATTTCTTCTGGGGTGTGGTGCTCCATTATCCTAAGACACCAACCTCCCTCCTGAGATTTTATGAAAATCTATGGCTATGATATCTTGGTCGATAGATCTGACGGCTGAGATTCAAGGATCTAACCAAAGCCTTCATGTTGACATACAAAGAACTTCGACGTGTAACTAACCCATCTTTGGATGATCAGGATCTACTCCAGCTAGGGAATCAACCACTGTTGAGTCTCTTCGCTCATATAGCAATATACATGCATAAATTTGATTTATTTTTCCTTAGTAAGCATACATATATGTTTATTGTTGGTAGAGTGAATCATACACCACTTTTGTAATTCCACTATCACTCGGAATGCAGAGACTCGTTAATGAAATGACCTCTGAATTGCTAATCAAGCTCACACATTCACAAGCAATACAAATATTTCAGTGATCAAATCCATTTACAAACACTCTTTTTCACAAAAAAAATATAGGCCTAGATCATTCAACTACGTGAGTCTCCAAGAAGACAATATCAATCCTATTTACCAAGAATGCACATTTACCATACAATCACAGGTACCCAACTACTTATTTTAAATCAATTACACAGGGAATAAGGAATATTTATCTGTTACAAGATTGTAACTAGCCAACCGATTGTGGGTGTACACCTTTCCACCCTACCATAGGCTCATAATCTTTCATTCTCTACATTCTAGCCACCCCTGTGCCAAGCCATGATACCATCAGGGTATTTCTCTACACTCCTTTGTGCGTTCACTTGCAGCCACCCATTCGTGTGTTCACTTGCAATCGCCAATTCGTGTGTGTCTCTATCTGTCCCTATGCCCCCTTTTCCTTCCTTCACCTCCAATACTTCATGGGTCGTGCCAGAATTTTCCTGAAGGTACTTTTCCCATCCTTACTTAACTTCCAAAAGAACTGTTCCAACTACTATCATGACTGATAATTAGTTTTGAGGGCTCGGGACTATCTAGTTTTGCACCATTTTAATTAGGCACATTACTACTTGGCAGAGTAAATTAAATCAGTAATTATGTGTAATATCCCTAGGCCGAACCCAATTGTAATGTAAATGAAAATGTACTTAAGACGGTGATTTTTTTTATATCATTTTTTGTATGCACCTTTCATGGCATAGTGCGTGCATGTATTGCGTAGTAAAATGATGAAGTGTGCACATTCCAGGATATCGCGCACATCATCTTAAGTGTGCACGATATTGAGGCCAGCGAGATTTTTTGTATATGTTGTGTTTTATAGGGTGGTGAGCTAGTTATTATAAGCTAGGATGCTTATGTTTTGATTAGGCCAGAGTGCCTATATGTTAAATGCCAGTGCACCTATTTTTGTATATGTCTCATGATTAATATAAAATACATCGTTGCATATAGACAGACCACGATAAAAGATATGGGGGACTAAACTCCACTAGTTATGGAAAGGAAGGGATAAAAATTAAGTAAAAGGGGCCAAGTTAGGGATCTTAAGCCAAAAATAAATATTATATTAATATTTCTTAAAGTATAAAGTATGGATAATTATTTTATCCTAAGTTCCAAAGTTGGGGATAAGTAGTTCAAAGTATCTCCCAACATGACAAGTGTCAAATTGGGGACATGCATACATATTGTTGGGACTTAGTTCATTTTCCAACATTCTTACCATCATTCCTTCCATCATCCAATCATCCATACCAGGACCATTCACTCACACAGTCAACTATCCTTCATACTTCCTAGCACTATACCTGAACCTGTATCCATAGCCATACTTGTTGGTGTAGTTGGTTAGCTTGGGAGTTGGATTGAAGAAGCGAATTGTTAGGCCCATGGGATATTGAAGAGGTGGGTTGTCAGGCCCGTGAGAAATTTCTCTTTGGGTGAGAGAATTGTTGGGAATTTATTTCCTGAAGGTGTTAAACTACAGCTATAGGTCTTTGACACTTCCTCTTTGGCTTGTTGTTGAAGCCTTGGAAGGGAAGTGGGTTAGCCGAGGGACTGTTGAGTAGAGAAGGGGTACACTTCCTGGGGTGGGACAGCCATGTGGGGAATGAGGGACTATAGGTTGTTAGTTGAGAGAGCACATGTGACAAAATATTTCTTGTTGTCTACGAGCCATTAGCCTGGTTAGGAACCCCTTTACCCGGGTGGAGTTTAGTCCCATCTCGAGGGTGACCCACTGCTAAGAGTGATGAGCAGTGTGGTCTAAGGCTGGGAGGTTCGTGGAAGGTATGCACACAAATGGTGATATTCTTACTAAGATAAGTGTCAATTGTGTGATAAATTTACATGTTGCATTGTTATTTACATGTTCAGTTTTATGGGTTTATCTTATGCATGATTATAACTATCTGTATGTTTATGGGTATTTCATGTATATGTTGCATGTCTATGTTTACTTTTATTTCAGTATGAATTGTACATTTACAGAACGTATTTGTCTATTTACATTTTATATATAAAGATTATGCAAGAGTTTTGTGTGTGCATATGCTTTAATTGCATGCAGTTCGAAAAAATTTATGTGGCATAACTCAGTTTGGATGATGGGTATGTTACAATATGTTTCACAGAGAGAGAACAAAAGAGTTATTTGGCATAGCATGGCCCGGCATGGATGGTCGGGGATGTTACAATATGGTATCAGAGCTTCAGTTTTCAACGTTGAGCCTAGATGGGCCGAGCAAGTTGAGTTGAAGAGAAATTTCATAGAGAATCTATTTCGAAGTGACCAAATTTCAAGTTGCAGAGCGTCCATGGTAATATTTAGAAGCAACGACGCGGAATTGGGAAAAAGCCCCAATTTTTGTTATTAAATTCATGAGAAAATTGAGAAATTTGGATGTGGTGAGATATTATTGATTTAATACCGTTTCTATTAAATCCAGACCAAGAATTAGTCGAATTTGAAGTTGCAATGAAGCCATGTTAGTTGGAGCGAGTTTTGTAATTAAAATTCCCAATTCATGAATTGATTTTGGGTAAATTCGTTCCAGAAATGTCAACCCACAGCGATTTGTTATTGCAGAGGTTGAATGGGTGTTATCGAGGTGAAATTGAGGAAATTTCATAGTTGCAGAATGTCTATGGTAAATTGGGAAAAACTTAGGAAAAATCCCCAATTTCTGCACCGGAATTCACGAGGAATCGATGCGCATAAAGGTGAATGTGCACAGTTGAGCACACTAAAAAAATGCATGTGGCACAATGAAAATCTTGTGAAATGTAAAAATCAGCATTGTGCGGAAAAATGTTAGTGTGGGGGTGCGTGCGATAAGAATTGGGTACCGCACAAAAAAATAGTGGTCTGCTGGTGCGCGCACTAAAAATTTGACACCGTGCAGAAATATGTTGGTGTGCAGGTGTGCGCACTAAATATTGGGCGTCACGTGAAAAAATATTGGTGTGCGGGTGTGCGCACTAAATTTTGGCATTGCACAAAAAAATAATAATGGTGCCTGTGGTGTGCACAGTATTGGCAGAGCGCAGAGGAGTTTGGTTGGTGCACGTGCAATGTGGGTATATGTTGTCGCATGAAAATTTAGTTAATGGTGCACACAGAGTATTGGTGCGTGGTGGGGCATGATAAAATTTGGCATGGCTTAGCGCATCGAGTGAAATGTGTGCGGTACAAAAACTGTGTGCGGTGGATATTGGCGCGCGACATAAAAGTAGTGTGCACAAGTTATTGGCACGACAGAGAAATGATACAAAGTGGTTTTAAAGTGCACGAAGCACAATTTACCTTGTGTTGTTGTTGCACATGGTAAATATGGGTTACAGGTTGCAATTTTTTCCCGTGAAGTCGTTTGGAGGGTGAACAACATTAGAAAACCAACAATTTTCTGTGACGTTTTGTATCATTTGAACGTGATCTTTTTTGCAACGTGTTTTTGAGGCCCTTAAGAGTGTTTTTAGCAATGAAAAAACAAGAGAATAGAGTGTGCCAAGGCACACTCTATCTCTACAGCTCAAATAAAAGAGCTCAAAGAGAGATTTCTAATGGTGTAAATCGTTCGTCAAACGGAGATTTTATGAGAAAGTTACAACACAACCCGTGAAGGGTAAATTTTAAGACCCAACTAACTTCAAAGAGCCATAACTTTCTGCTCCCGAATCAGATTGAGGTGCATGAGTAGTCAATGGAAATACATTGAACTATAGAAGACAGTCTCGGAGATGAATTGAATGTCTAGGAATTTTAAGGATGTTTAATATGGCAAGGAAGGTACCTGTAGCATATCAGTTACAATATGGTATTTTGGCCTAGAATTTCAGCCGATTGTAACTAGCAGCCTGGAACCCAGAAAAAAGGTGAAAATTGGATAGAGTGTCCATAATATGTATATGAAGAAACCCAATTGAGATCCTATGAAAAATTCCAGAGCAGGTGAAAAAATTCATATTTACAGCACAGAGTTGCGCCAACTTGAAGTATGAACAGAAAAATTAATGGTCAAATTTCAAATAACCATAAATTTCTGCTCAAGACTCACAATTGAGCGTGGGAGAAGGCGTTAGAAAGGTATTGGAAAGTAGAATATATGTATTCATCTATAAAATGGATCTGGGAATTCAATTTTCTAGGAAATTAGAAGAAATATTTCTGATATATTATTGAACCAAAATGGTTCATATTTTTATGAAATTATTGAAACAAATAGCCTGACAAAGTTTTCTTGACTGCACATTTTGCAGACTCAACAAAAAATAGATCAGATAAGGATCAACATAGATTCCAGAGTAATGGAGGAGTCACGGGGTACTTACAGCCAGGAAGATGAGATAAGAGGGATGGATGTCCATTTGGGAATTGAAGGAACAAACTCCAATGGACATGGAGAAGGAAGGGATGATAACATGAATATGGTAGAGACCATCAAAATTTTGTATAAGGATGTCCAAAGCCATAAATCTGATAATGAAAGGCTTATGAGAGCCAAGGAGTAGTAGGATGACTTCAATGTAAATTTAATGCAAATATTGAACATAATAGAAAAGAAATTGGATAAGGAGAGTGGCTCATGCAAATCAAGAAGTCATAGGCTTCCTAATGAGAAAACAAGAGAAAGAAGTGTTAGCAAACATCATCGAAACTCCCTAAGGAATTCCCATGAGAGAGAATAAAACAGCTCAAGTCCATCCCCTATCAGGAAGAAAAAGAGTTCTGGGGTGGATAAGCTATGAGGAGAAATGAACAAAATCAAATCTCCTACATTTGATGGTGAGCACAAGAAGGATGAAGATGCAGAGACATGGCTGATGGGCATGAGAAAGTATTTTCAATTGCATAATTATTCTTCTCATGTAGAAGGTAGAATTGTCATCTATCAATTCAAGGGAAAGGCATCCATGTAGTGGGATCATCTTGTGTAGGTGAAGCACATTAAAGAGAAAAGTGTTACTTGGAGGGAATTCAAGAAGTATTTTGAGAAGAAATACTTAACTAAGAGATACTATGACAAGAAAATGAAATATTTCTTTGAACTCAATCTTGGGAGTATGACCATTGATGAATATGAGAGAAGGTTTTTAGAACTACTGAAGTATGTCTCTTTCATCAAGGATGAGACAGTTAAGATTCAGAGGTATTTGAGTGGATTACCATCATTCATCAGTGACAAAATACAATATGATGATCCAAATATATTGGAGGAGACCATAAGGCAAGCTAAATTCCTATATGACCAGTAAAAAGCAAGGCCAAATTTCCAAAAAACTTGGGAAGACAAAAAGAAATTCAAGGTGGATCAAAGGAAGAAGGGATCTAAGCCACCATTCTTCAAAAATAATCCTCAAGGAAAGAAAACTCCTAGAGAACCTAGAACAATTGAGACAGGGGGTCAAAAGCCAAGGCAACCACCTATTCAAGGTTGGGTTTGTAAAGGAGATCATATGTATAGAGATTGTCCCCATAGAGGTGAAAAAGTGAGAACTATTCACAATGTTTAGCAAGCTGAAATAGTGGAGGACATGGGAAGAAATGTACCAAGGATATATGCAGCCCTAGACAACAAACAAGTAGAGTATCAATGACATATGATTGAAGTGGAAGGTATGATAAAAAACCAAACCATTATTATTTTAATTGATTCAGGAGCTATCCATAGTTATATAGATCCTAAGATGGTGGAAATTTTTCATTTTCCAAGAAGCAAGCATGAAAAATCTTGGTCAATGCAGCTGGCTACTGAAGCCAAAAGAAAAGTTAATGATATGGTTAAGTCATGTCTTATGGACATGAATGGACTGAATACCAGGGCAGACTTGAACATATTGCCTTTAGGTTCCTTTGACTGTCTAATTGGGATGGATTGGTTGGACCAGCATCATGCTATGTTGGATTGTCTTAACAAGATATTTACTTGCTTGTATGAGGAAGGGAGCCTAAGAAAAGTGCAAGGAATTCCTAGGGCAGTAACCATAAGATAAATTTCAACATTGCAGCTGAAGAAATGTTACAGAAAAGGGTGTCAAATATTTGCAGCTCATATGGAAGAGACACCTAAAGATAAGGTTCCAAAATTGGAATATCATGCACTCCTGGAAGAGTTTGAAGATGTGTTCAAGGAGGTACCAGGACTACCCCTAAAGAGAGATATTGATTTCTCTATAAATTTGATGCCTGTAGCAGTTCCAGTTTCAAAGACTCCTTACAGAATGAGTACACCGGAGTTGAAGGAGTTGCAAATGCATCTTGAAGAACTTCTGAAGAAGGGTTATATACGCCAAAGTGTGTCACCTTGGGGTGCCCAAGTCTTGTTCGTGAAGAAGAAATATGGGACATTAATATTGTGCGTTGATTTCAGACAATTGAATAAAGTGACTATGAAGAATAAATATCATTTGCCAAGGATTGATGATCTCTTTGATCAATTGAAGGATGCAAATATGTTTTCAAAGATATATATCATGTCAGTATACCATCAGGTAAGGATTGAAGAGGAATATATAAGCAAGACCTCCTTTAGAACAAGGTACGGTGATTATGAGTTTATAGTGGTGCCATTAGGGTTGTCAAATGCACCAGTTGTTTTCATGTGCTTAATGAATGGTGTTTTCCGACAATATTTAGACAAGTTTTTCATTGTCTTTTTGGATTACATCCTTGTATACTCCAAGTCATAAGAAGAGCATGAGCATCATTTGAGGATGGTTTTGCAAGTATTAAGGGAGCTTCAGTTGTATTCCAAATTGATCAAGAGCTCATTTTATCAGAAGCAAATTCATTATTTGGGACATATCATTTCAAAGGATGGGATAGTAGTGGATCCTAAGAAGATATAAGCCATTAGAGAATGGTTAGTGCCAAAAATGTGTAAGAGGTAAAATCATTCATGGGCCTTGTAGGCTACTATAGGAGATTCATTGAAGGATTCTCAAAGATTGCACAACCAATCACTTCCTTTCAAAGAAAGGGTGTGAAGTTTCAATGGACATTGGATTGTGAAAAGAGTTTCCAACACTTGAAACAATTATTAACCAGTGCTCCAATACTAAGGATTGTAGACCCAAATGAATACTTTGTTGTATGCACATATGCATGTAATGAAGGACTTGGTGGAGTCCTCTTTCATAATGGGTTGGTTATATGTTATGATTCAAGGAAGTTGAAGGAGCATCAAAGACACTATGTCACTCATGATTTGGAGTTGGCAGTCATAGTGCATACCTTGAAGAAATGGAGACACTACCTCATGGGGAAAAGGTTTCAGCTGAGAACAGACCATAATGGTCTGAAATATTTATTGGATCAACCAACTCTAAATGATGGGCAAAGCAGATGGTTAGAATTTCTATGTGAATATGACTTTGATATAAAGCATATCAAGGGGAAAGAAAACAAAGTGGTTGATGCACTCAGCAGAAAAGTGCATGAAATGCATGCTACAACCATTATCATGTACCAATCATATTTGAAAGACATAATTATAGAGGCTGCCAAATCAGATTTTCAATACAAGGAATTAGTGGCAAAATTACAGCAAGGTAATTTGCAACAAAAAATTGAAGAATAAAAGCTAGATAATGATGAAATTCTCATGTACAGGGGAAGATTTTATGTACCAAATTCCCAGGAATTGAAAAATCTGATATTGGGAGAAATGCATAATGTACCTTATGTTGGGCACACATGTTATCAGAAAACTATTGCAGCTGTCAAAAGCCAATATTATTGGCCAGGCATGAGGAAAGAGGTTGTTGATTTTATTGCCAAATGTTTGGAATGTCAAAAGGTAAAGGTTGAGCATAGACACCCAACTAGTTTGCTACAACCATTACCCATTCCTAAGTGGAAATGGGAAGTTGTAACCATGGATTTCATTACCAAACTGCCCAGAACAAACAAACAACATGATTCCATCATGGTAGTGGTGGATAAGCTTACTAAAGTTTCCCATTTTATTCTGGTTAAGCTCACTCAGAAGGAAGCCAACATTGTTGATGTTTATATGAGATAAATATCTTGATTACATGGCATACCCAAGACAATTGTGTCTGACAGAGATCTAAAATTTACCTCAAAATTTTGGAAAGGATTATTTAATGGATTTGGCACAAATTTGAATTTTAGTACAGCTTATCATCTAGAATCAGATGGAAAAACAAAGAGGGTGAATCAAGTGATTGAGGATATGTTGAGGATGTATGTGATAGATAAACCATCAAAATGGGAAGACTACCTACACTTGGTAGAGTTTTCTTATAACAATGGGTACCAAGCATCTCTAAAGATGAGCCCATTTGAGGCACTTTATGGCAGAAAGTGCAACACACCAGTAAGTTGGGATAACCCAGCAGATAGAGTAGTGGTGCAGATAGAGTAGTGGTTGGGCTAGAATTACTCAGGGAAATGGAGGAGAAAATGATAAAAATAAAACAAAATTTAAAGGCTTCCCAAGACAGGCAGAAAATCTATGTTGATAAGGGCAAAACTCACAGGGAATTTAAAGTGGGAGACCATGTATTTCTGAAAGTGAAAGCCAACAGAAGTTCCCTGAAGTTGGGAATAGTTCAAAGTTGGAAGCTCGCTATTATGGGCCATTTGAAATCCTAGAAAGGATTGGTCTAGTAGCTTATATGATTGCATTTCCTGAATCATGACTGTTCATAATGTATTCCATGTATCATTTCTCAAGAAATATATACCTAATGCTAATCATGTTATTGATTGGAATGTGATTCAGGTGGAGCAAGAAGGTGCTTTTCAAGTGCATCTGATACGCATTTTGGACAGGAAAATCAAATAGCTCCGGAATCAAGCCATAAGGATTGTAAAGGTCCAATGGACCTTGTACGGTCCTGAGGACGCTACTTGGGAGCATGAGGATGCAATGCAAGTAGAATACCCGCATCTTTTTGAGGATTTTTGAAATTTTGTTGTATATGTGTACATGATGCACTGAGGACAGTGCATAAATAAGGGGAGGGGATTGTAATATCCCTAGGTCGAACCCAATTTTAATGTAAATGAAAATGTACTTAAGCTGGTGAGTTGTTTGATATCATTTTTTGTATGCACCTTTCATGGCATAGTGTGTGCATGTATTGCGCAGTAAAATGACGAAGTGTGCACATTCCAGGATGTCATGTGCATAATCTTAAGTGAGCGCGATATTGAGGCTAGCGAGCCTTTGTGTATATGTTGTGTTTTATAGGTTTATTATAATCTAGGATGCTTATGTTTTGATTAGGCCAAAGAGCCTAGATGTTAAAGGCCAGTGTGCCTATTTTTGTATATGTCTCATGATTAGTATAAAATACATTGTTGCATGTAGACCGACCACGATAAAATATATGGGGGACTAAACTCCACTAGTTAGGAAAAGGGAGGGCTAAAAGTTAAGGAAAAGGGGCCAAGCTAGGGAGCTTAAGCCAAAAAGGAATATTATATTAATATTTCTTAAAGATAAAGTATGGATAATTATTTTATCCTAAGTTCCAAAGTTGGGGACAAGTGGGCCAAATTATCTCCCAACATGACAAGTGTCAATTTGGTGACATGCATACATATTGTTGGGACTTAGTTCATTTTCTAGCATTCTTACCATCATTCCTTCCATCATCTAGTCAGCCATACCAGGACCATTCACTCACGCAGTCAGCTATCCTTTATACTTCTTATCACTGTACCTGAACCTGTATACATAGCCATACTTGTTGGTGTAGCTGGTTAGCTTGGGAGTTAGATTGAAGAAGCAGGTTGTCAAGCCCTTGGGATATTGAAGAGGCGGGTTGTCAGGGTCGTGAGAAATTTCTCTCTAGGTGAGAGAATTTTTTTGGGAATTGATTTCTTAAGGGTGCTAAACTATAGCTACAGGTCTCTGAGACTCCCTGTTCAACCTGTTGCTGAAATCCTGGAAGGGAAGTGGGGCAACCGAGGGACTATTGATCAAAGAAGGGACACACTTCCTGGAGTGGGATAGGCATGTGGGGAATGAGGGACTATAGGATATTAGTTGAGAGAGCACCTGTGATAGAGTCTTTCTTGTTTTCTACGAGCCATTAGCTTGGTTAGGAACCCCTTTACCAAGGTGGAGTTTAGTCCCATCTCGCGGGTGACCCACTGCTGGGACTGATGAGCAGTGTGGTCTAAGGCTTGGAGGTTCATGGAAGGTCTGCATGCAGTTGGTGATATTATTACTAAGATCAGTGCCAATTGTGTGATAAATTTACATGCTACATTCTTATTTACGTGTTCAGTTTTATGGGTTTATCTTATGCATGGTTATAACTGTCTGTATGTTTATGGGTATTTCATGTATATGTTGCATGTCTATGTTTACTGTTATTTTAGTATGAATTGTACATTTACATAATGTATTTTTCTGTTTACATTTTATATATAAGTCTTCCGCAAGAGTTTTGTGTGTGTATATGTTTTAATTGCATGCAGTTCGAAAACATTTATGTGGCATAGCTTAGTTTGGATATTGGGTATGTTACAGTATGTTCCGCGAGGAGAGAACGGAAGAGTTATATGGTGTAGTGTGTCCCGACATGGATGGTTGGGGATGTTACATTACCTCCCTCTTGCACCACTTTCTCATGGTATCATGTCTCATAAATTCAGGGCTTCACCCTGCAATCAGTTGTTGGTGTTTTTAAATCATATAATTACAATGTTTATATGCCACTACATAAAAATCTTGATTAATTACTTATAATCAGAGGTTTTGGAAAGGGGGTGTTACAATTGTGGTAATTAAGTTTTGGTGAGATGATTCTTTGAACCAAGTCTTATTTTTATAAATGTAATCATTCAACTTAATGATATAAATTCAATTCTTAACGTATTTAAATATAAAAATTTAAAAAAAAAATCGGTTTCTTAGTTTTATAAAATCCTTTCAATGATGTGAATTTCATATCCACTTGATTTCCATATATAATGTATACATTGTAAGAATCATTAGAACTCTTATAAATCCCTATAATTGAATCCCTTAAAAGTGTATTCAATTTTTGTTGCAATGAGATGAAAATGATAACATATAAGATATAAATCAAATCATTCCTTATGTGATAACTCTAAAAAATGTATATCATAATTGTTTTGTGTTGACATGTCATAATAGTGTGTATCTTAGTAGATGAAGTGAGTGCACAAGAGTGTAGTGTTAAGTTGTCATATTCTATTAAGATAGTAGTTGTGGGTTGAACTCCCAACTACTTACTTTAAAGTTTTTTTTTTTTTTTTCTCAAATAGATATGGTTTTTAAATTGTGTATCTTATTGGATGGAGTGTGTATAAGAGTGTAATGTTAAGTTGTTGTATTATATTAATATAGTAGTTGTGGGTTCAATTCCCAACTACTTACTTTAAAGTTTCTTTTCTCAAATAAATGTGGTTATTAAGTTGTGTATCTTAGTGGATGGAGTGAGTGCGCAAGATTGTAGTCTTAAGTTGTTGTATTCTATTAAAGTAGTAGTTGTGGGTTGAATTACCAACTACTTACTATAAGTTTTTTACCTCTTAAAAACATGTGGCCATTAAATTGTGTATCTTGGTGAATGGAATGAGTGCACAAGTGTGTAGTGTTAAGTTGTCATATTCTATTAAGGTAGTAGTTGTGGGTTGAATTTCCAACTACTTTCTTTAAAGTTTTTTTTCTCTCAAATAGATGTGGTCATTAAATTGTGTATCTTAGTATATGGAGTGAGTGCACAAGAGTGGGTGAACAATAACCACTCTGCTTGGAAACATTTAATGCATTTAATGTTGTAGCGGGGGGTATATACACCATTGGATACATCTTGGGGTATATACCAAGGCAATCCAACAGTCTATATACCAGCCACCACAACATTGAATGCTTGTTGTAGGATGATTATTGCTCTACCACAAGAGTATAGTGTTAAGTTATCTTATTTGATGAAGGTAATAGTTGTGGGTTGAACTTCCAATTACTTAATTTAAAGTTTTCTTTTGTTTCTCAAATAGATGTAGTTATTAAATTGTGTATGTTAGTGGTTGGAGTGAGTATACAATATTGTAGTGTTAAGTTCTCATATTCTATTAAGGTAGTGGTTGTGAATTAAAATCCCAACTATTTACCTCAAAGTTTTTATTTATTTAATTTTCTCAAATAGATGTAGTTATTAAATTGTGTATGTTAGTGGTTGGAATGAGTACACAATAGTGTAGTGTTAAGTTGTCATATTCTATTAAGATAGTGGTTGTGAATTTAAATCCCAACTATTTACTTCAAAGTTCTTTTTATTTAATTTTTTCAAACATATGTGATTATTAAATTTGAGTAAATATATCATTTTGTAAATATTATATTTATACATATAAATATTCAAATAAATAATGTCAAGCCATAGTATCTTTAAGTTATAGAAATTCTTAGATTTTTAGAAATGGTTGTAAACTTTTAATGAGTTTTTTTTATTTAATTTTTTCAAATAGATGTGATTATTAAATTTTAGTAAATATTGTTGGAAGATTGGTTGTTGTCATTGATGTCAACCTTAGTCATGGGTTTTGGACCGCAAGATTGATGAAGGTATTTGGACATGAACGACAATGCACATGCAGATACAACACCCATGGATGGATACTATACATCATGTTGTTTCCGGTGGTATGTGGCACGTCACATGGATCCTCATGGTTGAGGAGAAATGAATTTTTGAAGATGACAAAGTGAATTGAAGAAGGAAGTACATGTAGGCCCTGAAGATAATTAAAGAGTAGAATTACAAAATAAGAAAGTGTCAGGTCGGCCCTAATGTTAAAAGGAAGTGACATAAATGGTATAAATAAATATCATTATACATTCATTTTATATAAAATTCGAATTTCAGATGAAATCAGAAGTAAAGAAGGTCGGATTTCAAGGGAGGATGGACTCTTTTGGTGATGTGTTCTAAGGTATGTTATTTTCAGGTCATCTTACCATTTTGGCTATAACTTTTTTTCTAGAATGATTCAGATGGTGAAATTGATATGGTATTGAGAATACATATCAAGATACATGTGGTAAACTTTTTAGCTCTTGATTCACTATAATTATGGATATACACTCTATGGAAGATAGGGTTTTTGACCAATCCTGAAGCTAGTCAATAAACAGGTGTTCCGGGTAAAATAGTCATAACATATTCATAGAGACTCCAAATGAAGTGGGACGAATTGCATTGGAAAGAGTACATACTTTGGTTTCTTCTGTGCGAATTTGCAAATCTGATGCTAAATATTGAGCACAGGGCATTATGTACAATTTTGGTCTCCTGAATAAACTAGAATTGAACAAAGTCTACCATTCTCTCTATAACTTGTTTTTGGGTGGAAGGAAGGGCAAAGCATGGAGAGTTAAATCGTCTCTTGATATTTGAGTATTGTATATTCCTCTTGGATTTTTATCCCTCCCTTTACATTTGGAAGTTGTAGCTACCTTTGGAAGTCATTACTTCCCTTTAACAATAACTATTGATTATTTCTCATATATTGTGCAAGGTTTATTGTGGTGTATTGGTGTAACTCTTATACTATTGTTCATTTCTCATTGGATATAGTTGAATGGTTTAAGTATAAGTTGAAAAAGGTTTTAAATTGATACTTGATACTGATTCACCCCCCTCTTAGTATCAACAATTGGTATCAGAGCGGGTTGCCTTCAGAACAGTTTAACAACTGGGAGGAAAATCTTGAGCAGAGATGGATGACCATGAGCACATTTCAAATGGGATTCAAAAATTTGATGGAAGAAATTATGCATATTGGAGTGATAGAGTGAAAACTTACCTAACGGCTTTGGGAGTAGACATTTGGTACTCAGTTGTGAATGGCTATGTAATCCCAAATAATGCTCCAACCAATCCAAATGAGAAGAAGCTTATGAGTTGCAATTCAAAAGCCAGACATGTTATTCTAGTAACATTGACACCAACCATTGCTAGCAAAGTGATGGGATGCAGCACTGCTAAAGAGGTATGGGAAAAACTCAAGAATATCTACGAAGGTGATCCAAAAGTTAAGCAGGTCAAGCTTCAATGATATAGAGCAGAATTTGAAAATTTGAAGATGAATGAAATGGAAGATATTGCAACCTATCTTCTTAGAGTTGATGAAGTTTTTAATGCTATTAGAGTATTAGGTGAAGAGCTCGATGAATCATTGGTTGTACAAAAAGTGTTGAGATCACTTCCATTGAAGTATGATGCTAAGGTCTCCGCCATTGAAGAAACTAGGGACTTGACCAAAATGACAATGGATGAATTACATGGGTCTCTTATAGCATATGAAATGAGAAAAGGTATAGAAAGTGACCAGCCAAACAATGAAGCAACCTTTAAAGCCATAAAGAAGATAAAATACAAGGATAACGACCTTGTTGAAGAAATAGCAAATTTTGTAAGAAGGTTTCAGAAGGGAAGTGGAAGACACAAAGGTAAGTCTCCTCTCAAATGATTTAACTGTGGTAGAATAGGACATATTGTTGAAAACTGCTACTATAAAAAGAGAAGTCTCAACAATAAAAAGAGATTCTACTCCAAGGATGATGACATCTCCTCATATGAGAGTGATGAAGAAGAGAATGATGGAGGAGAAGTCCTCTTCATAACCCAAGAAATCAAGGATGATGATCACAAGAATTCTAAAGAAGAAGAAATCATTTATGAAGAAGATTCAGATGAAGAAACCAACCTTGATTCCTTTGGGGGATACAAAGACAATGCAGATCATGAACAAGAAGATGAGAATCTTGAAAAGTTGAAGCATGTTGAAAATGAAAATAGCAAGCTTAGAAACACAAACATAATACTAAAAGTTGAATTGAGTAGTTGTGAAGAAGAGAATTACAAGCTTGAAAAGACCATTAATAGCTTGAAGGAACAATTAGAAGATTATGATAAATTGAAATCAGAATTGGATCACACAAAATGGAAGCTACTATTGACAACAAAAAGGTTGAAGAAGTTCGAAAAAAGCACTGAAAAATTAGAAGAGATCCTTAGCAATCAAATATATCCAAATGAGAAGACAAGACTAGGATACAATGACAGTTTGAAGACAAAAAAACTAGAGAAGGAAGATGAAAATGATAAAACCAACACTCCAGAACAAGTTGAACAACAAGATAGAAGACTAGAATTCAGAAGGAATGAGACATCAAGAAGATCCTTTCCCATCAGGTATGAAAGAAATCATTATGAAGGAAACTACAAAAGAATAGATCGTGAACCCAAATGGACCACACCACAAAGAAGATCACTTACTCCCAAGTATCAAAATTTATTTCTTGGACATTGTTATACTTGTGGAAATTTTGGACACAAGGAAATCAATTGTAGAATCAATGAAAGGAATAACTATGCAAGCTACATGAATGGTGAAAATAGTAGATATGGAAATGCTCGTAGACCTATCAACAGATATTATAATCCATTTGACCCATTAATGGATCAAAACATTGTATGTTACAAGTGAAATAATCTTGGTCATAAAGCACGAGATTGCAGAGAGATGAAGGAAGATAGTCATATGCCAAATGTCTGTATACCAACTACAACATGGAAAAGGAAAGAAATTCCACAAAATGAAAATTGTCAAATAACATTGGTCGCTAAAGAATGCAAAGAAGAAGATGAATGGTTCATAGACAGTGGGTTCTCATCTCATATAATCGGAGATCAAAGAAAATTTGTTAGCCTGAAGAAAAAGGGTGGAAATGTTACATTTGGAGATGACTCATCTACTAAAATACTTGGAAAAAGAATTGTAAATCTTGGAAGTGAAAATGTAAAAGCAGTAAAAGTCCTATTGGTTGAAGATCTGAAGCATAATCTCCTCGGTGTTAGTAAAATGTGTGATCAAGGATACACTCTTACGTTTGAGTCCCAGAAATATAAAACCATAGAAAATAACTCAGGAAGATTGGTTGCAACTACAACAAGAAGACCGAACAACATATACATCCTAGACATGAAGAAGAAAGAGAAGATACAAGCCACAGAAAAAGATTCCAAGGAAGAAAATGTCCCAAAGACCAAAAATAAGGATGAAGTATTATTGAGTGCCACATGTTCAGGGGGAGCAACCCCAAAGAAGAGAGTTACCTTTTGCCATTAAACTCAAGGGGAGAAGCCCTACCCTTTTCCATTGATGTGAAAGGGAGAGACAAATTGGGATCATGATGATAGGGGGAGCATGAGTGTTTCCATCAATGAAAAAGGGGGAGATTTTTGGAAGATTGGTTGTTGTCTGTAACGACCCTGCTTAAATAAATGTATAAGATTATTAATTATAATTAATTGATAATCTGATTGTCCTAAGATGTTAGCTCAACAATAATTATTTCTTATATAATATTAACTAATTAATTATCATTAATTATTTGTTCATAACTATCAATGGTTAATTAATTATTAATCGACTCTTTAATTATGTGAGTAAAGAATTAATGGGGTTAATACTTTAATTTATTAAGACTTACGTATACGGGAGAGGATAGGACATTAAATGTAAGGATAAGATAAGATAAGATAATAAATACAAGGGGATAAGGTAATAAAGAAATGGATAATGAAATTAATGAAAGGAAGAGTCGGTGAAGGGGGAATATGATGGGGAGAGCCTTGCGGTGGAAGGCATTCTTTTGGAGGAGGATTTTTTATTTTGGGAGGAAGCATTTTGGAGGGGGACGAGAGCACTGGTTTCTTGGATTAGTTTTTTTCTAGTTCTGTGGGAGATTTCTGCAGACTATGAGTATCATTGAAGGGGGCAACGAGTTGCTAGGGGTTTTGGGCACGGGGGCCAGGATTCCTTTCAGTTTCCTGGGGCTAGGGAGTCATACATGTTGCTCCTAGCTGGTTGGGAGGATAGTTGGCTTGGGCAGTGTTGGTCAGTGCATCATGCTAGGCAAGATAGCAGCAAGGAAACAGGGAAGGGACAGCCATATCGATGGGAATTAGCATCAGAAGTAGGTATTTTATTGTGAATTGTTGAGTTATTTCCATGATGTAGATAGATTTTAATTTATGCAGAATACTTATGCTTATGATGTGAATGAATAATTTACGTATGAGAAGGCAATTATATGTTAATTGAATTAAAAATTTGTATTTAATTAAGATGGGTCTCTGCAATTGGTATCAGAGCTTTTGTTTGAAATCTGGGCCTAAGGGCCAAAACTCCAAGCTCTAACTCTAGCTACGCTTAACCTGTAAACAAAACACAGAAATTTTAAAACAAATATAAAAAAAAATAAAGGCAATACGAATTGAAAAAGTAAAAACAAATTTACCAAAGTAAAACAAGCTACTAGGGCTGTTACATGGAACATTACTTATTATTTATGACACTAATAAGGTTCACCTTTTTTCCCTTTTCACTGAAAGTATTTAGAAAAACGCACCCCGAGGAGCTGCACCACAAAAAAAAGACTTCCATTGGCTTTAAGTGCCAACTATGAGGGGTCTGTATTCAGTCAAAATCGCCCAGGACTAGCACCTGCCCTCATCCTTTTTGATACTCATGTCAAGTGGGTGGGGCAGACCTTAGTAAAATGTAACTAAGATGAATAGCTTGACATATTGTTGGCCTTACTGGTGAACCAACTCCAGGTTGAAAGGAAAATGACTTCATTCATTGAAATTGAATCAGAAAACTATTATTGTTCACATTGTAATTTATAATATTTATCAACAAAATAGTTTATGGATAACTATTGTAAATTATAATCAAACAGAACAAGCTTTCTGGCACTATATTTTTCTGACCAGTATCTGAGAACAAATTACAATAAATAAAAGAGGCGCCTTCATAACTAATTGTGCCATTCAAAACGGTAATCATCGTCCTCATCTCTCACACACACATATATAACTAAGAAAAAAATTATCCCATACCCTATCAAATGTCAGTACACATGAGACCTTACTTCTCCACTCTGCAGTCAATTGCTAAGCCTCCTTGCTAAGATTTCTTACGAGAAAAATAAAAAAATAAAAAAATCTCAATTGGGGGACACTTTAAAACAAATGTGGGCACCTTATAGACCTTCTCTTTCATATTAAATCCAGTCATATGGAATTCAGAGAATCAGAAGAACTTGAGAACAAATAACTGAGGCATGAAGCATGGACAAGGCATGAATTTGGCATCAATGACCAGAAAATTCATTAGTTGGGCTATGACAGATGATCAATTAACATAATTTCCTTCCTGCCCATTTACAATTGATCTGGATTATTTTCGGCACGAAATGAGAGCGGAGATATAATAAAGAAATGCATAGAGATATTGCAGATATTCAATAACATAACAGAAATGTATCAGAGATGCAACCATAAACACAGATATACAGTAATACACGATTTCTATTAATCAAAGAAATGCACAGAGACTGTAAAAATACAGAGTGAAAGACTCGCTAGAATGGTGGCATCCTATATCTGAGAAGAGATGTGACAGCTACTCGCATTCGCAAGAAGATGATTAAAATGAGGCTCTAGAGGCCTTTTTACAATAAACAGGAATGCCAAAAGTCCTAGACATCCAAAAAACTAACCCTAGGAGATGAAGCGCCAAAAGTCATGTGGGCCCCATTTGGGTAAGTCAGTACATCAACTTCCCGAGGTCGTAAATTTTGCATACGATCTTTGTTTTACGTGTGTGATAGCTCGTTGGAAAGGTATTTTCAAGGAGATTCATTTTGGGGGATAAATAATGCCTTTGGCTATCAATGAGAGCCTCAATCTTTAAAAACCTTCATTTAGGCCCTCAAAATGGCCTTGAAAGTTAAAACCTGATAAAAATAGTAAATTGCCAAAATTGCTAGAAAACTGTTTTGAGCCAGTCGGAAAAGGTGGGTGGCCACTGATATCCATCTAGATCAATCCTCCCTCCTTAGGAAGCAATGGTCTCCATTGCGTTGAGTTCTCGGGGGAGAGGGAAAATCGTTTGTTGGATCTGCATCTGGGTGAGCTGCTTGTATTGTTGGAGACATCGCGCTGCTTAGTTTGTGGAAGTCTATCATGAACCTGTTGAAGTTGAGGCTGTTTAACAAGTCAAGCTACATGAGAGGAAGGTGTGAAGAAGGAATTTGTGTTCTTTGCTGCAACCTTATCGACCTGCTTCTATTGGATAGAAGGTGCAGGGGGAGAAACTGTAGTGGTTGCAATGTCCTTCTATTCCCCTTTCGAACAGATTGTGAAGAAGCTGAATTTTGCAGTATGAGATACTACCTTGCGGCACTTTTTAGGTGGAACAATAGTTGGAACTACCTCTGGTATTCTGTAGAGATGACCCCCCAAAGTAACAATGACACTATGGGGTCAAGACTCATAAACAACATGGAGCTTCCACATATATGGTTGGCCCAAGAGAACATCACAGACATCCAGTGGGGCAACATCACATAATACCTCATCCTTGAAGGGTTGGATGCCGTATGAAAATTGACATTGTTGGCTAACACGAAGATCTCATCCTTGGCGAAGCCACCTGATGTTGTATGGTTGCGGGTGTGGTATTGTCGACAATCCCAACTATTTGACAACCTCTGCTAAGATGAGGTTCTTCTGGCTTCAGCTATCAACAATAAAATGCAGCGGAGTCCCCTTCACCCACATCTATGAATGAAAAATGCGCTCCCCCTCTTTAGGATCTGTTGGTTCTTCTGGTTGAATTGTTGCGGTCATGACAATAGCAGTGGGGTCTGTGTCAATGAAAAATCCTTTACCAGTATTTTCAGAATCATATTTAGAATCAGGGTTCGGCTCCTTGTATTTGATCTCGGCCACCAATGACTATTTTGAGCGACATTCATCGGTGTTGTGCCAGGGGATTTTGTGGAAATCACACCATTTACTGGTGTCCTTCTTTGTCTTCCTGTGACCCTTCTTTTCCTGTGTCTTGGACTGGTTTTTGGGAGACTGTTTGTTAGGGCCGTCTTTGTCATACTTTGGTTGTTGTGGATTTGTAGACCCGAATTCCCATTTTTTCTGGTGCTTAAATTTCTTCTCAATTTTAACAGCATATCGATAAGCAGAACCAAGTGATGAGATGTCCAGAAAATCCATTTCAGTATGGATGTATCTATGTAGAGCCCCATGGTATTTCAGAACTAAATTTCGCTCGGAGTCTTTGATACCCAACTTGGTGCGCAAGGTATGGAAGGTATTGGTGAACTCTGGAACTTCTTGGCCCGTCTCTTGTTGCAGTGTGGTCCATCTCATGTACTAGTCCTCATAGCTGCAAATAGGGTAATACTGTTCTTTTACCGCATCAACAAAAAAATCCCAAGTGGGATCGGCCCCATATATTCCAGACTCCTCTATGGAACTTTGCTCCCAGTAAGTTTCCCACCAATGTTTGACATGAGGGAGAGCTTTAAGGAGTGCGAAGGTGATATTTTCTTTGTCGAAAAAGTTGTGAACAGAGAAATAACCTTCTAGCAGAGTTAACCATTTTTCTAGGGCTTCTGCATCTATCTGTCCTTCAAATACAGAAATATCAAAATTAACTTGTACCTTGAAAGGTGAGGTGCCTCCAAAGTGGTTGTTTGATGAAGATGCATCTGATCTTATCGGTAGGCGTTTAAGGATGTGGGAAAAATTCTCCATCATTTCGTCCCTCTGTCGTGTGAGAGCTTGCTCAAGAAACATATTGATAGGATCGTCTGCTCCGTCGATTTTCTTTTCTTCCACCATTGAGGGTTTCTTGGGTGTGCGAGAGAAATTGTCCTCAAGAGAGACAACCTTGAGACCCAACTTTCTATACTCGGACCTCGTCGAGGACATGCAGTAAAAAAAAAAAAAAACGATCAAGAGTAGTCTGCTCTCGTACCACTGATCCGGATTATTTTCGGCACGAAATGAGAGTGGAGATATAATAAAGAAATGCATAGAGATATTGAAGATATTCAATAACATAACAGAAATGTATCATAGATGCAACCATAAATACAAATATACAGTAATACATGATTTCTATTAATCAAAGAAATGTACAGAGACTATAAAAATACAGAGTGAAAGACTCGCTAGAATGGTGGCAGCTTATCTCTGAGAAGAGATGTGACAGCTACTCGCATTCACAAGAAGATGATTACAATGAGGCTCTAGAGGCATTTTTACAATAAACAGGAATGCCAAAAGTCCTAGACATCCAAAAACCTAACCCTAGGAGATGAAGCACGAAAAGTCATGTGGGCCCCGTTTGGGTAAGTGAGTACATCAACTTCCCGGGGTCGTAACTTTTGCATACGATCTTCGTTTTAGGTGTGTGATGGCTCGTTGGAAAGGTATTTTCTAGGAGATTCATTTTGGGGGCACAATAATGCCTTTGTCTATCATTGAGAACCTCAATCTGGAAAAACCTTCATTTAGGCCCTCAAAATGGCCCCGAAAGTTAAAACCTGCTAAAAATAGTAAATTGCCAAAATTGCCAGAAAATTGTTTTGAGCCAGTCGGAAAAGGTGGATGGGCACCGATATCCACCTGGATAAATCCTCCCTCCTTATGAAGGAATGGTCTCCATTGCGTTGAGTTCCCGAGGGAGAGGGAAAAGTGTTTGTTGGATCTGCATCTGGGTGAGTTGCTTGTATTGTTGGAGACGTCGCGCTACTTAGTTTGTGGAAGTCTGTCATGAACCTGTTGAAGTTGAGGTTGTTCAACAAGTCGAGCTACATAAGAGGAAGGTGTGCAGAAGGAATTTTTGTGCTTTGTTGCAACCTTGTCAACCTACTTCTGTTGGATAGAAGGTGCAGGGGGCGAAACTGTAGTGGTTGCAATGTCCTTATGTTCCCCTTTCGAACAAATTGTGAAGAAGCTGAATTTTGCAGTATGAGATACTACCTTGTGGCACTTTTTAGGTGGAAAAATAGTTGGAACTACCTCTGGTATTCTATAGAGATGACCCCCCAAAGTAACAATGACACTATGGGGTCAAGACTCATAAACAGCATGGTGCTTCCACATATATGGTTGGCCCAAGAGAACATCACAGACATCCAATGGGGAAACATCACATAATACCTCATCCTTGAAGGGTTGGATGTCATATGACAATTGACATTCCTGGCTGACACGAAGATCTCATCCTTGGCAAAGCCACCCGATGTTGTATGGATGTGGGTGTGGTGTTGTCGACAATCCCAACTATTTGACGACCTCTGCTGAGATGAGGTTCTTCTGGCTTCCGCTATCAACAATAAAATGCAGCGAGGTCCCCTTCACCCACATCTTTGAATGAAAAAGGTTCTCCCCCTCTTTAGGATCTGTTGGTTCTTCTGGTTGAATTGTTGCGGTCGCGACAATAGTAGTGGGGTCTGTGTCAATGATCTGTCCTTTACCAGTATTTTCAGAATCAAATTCTGAATCAGGGTTCGGCTCCTTGTCTTTGATCTCGTCCACCAATGAATGTTTTGAGCAACATTCATCGGTGTTGTGCCAACGGATTTTGTGGAAATCACACCATTTTCTGGTGCCCTTCTTTGTCTTCCTATGACCCTTCTTTTCCTATGTCTTGGACTGGTTTTCGGGAGACTGTTTGTTAGGGTCGTCTTTGTCATACTTTGGTTGTTGTGGATTTGTAGACCTGAATTCCTATTTGTTCTGGTGCTTAAATTTATGCTCAATTTTAACATCATATCGATACGCAGCATCGACTGATGAGATGTCCAGAAAATCCATTTTAGTCTAAACATATCTATATAGAGCCCCACGGTATTTCAGAACCAAATGTCACTCGGAGTATATGATACCCAACTTGGTGCGCAAGGTATGGAATGTATTGGTGAACTATGGAACTACTTGGCCCCTCTCTTTCTGTAGTGTGGTCCATCTCATGTACTGGTCCTCATAGTTGCCAACAGGGTAATACTGTTCTTTTACAGCATCAACAAAAAAATCCCAAGTGGGATCGGCCCCATATATTCCAGACTCCTCTATGGAACTTTTCTCCCAATAATTTTCCCACCAATGTTTGACATGATGGAGAGCTTTAAGGAGTGTGAAGTTGATCTTTTATTTGTCGAAAAAGTTGTGAATAGAGAAATAACCTGCTAGCAGAATTAACCATTTTTCTAGGGCTTTTGCATCTATCTGTCCTTCAAATACAGGAATATAAAAATTAACTTGTACCTTGAAAGGTGAGGTGCCTCCAAAGTGGTCGCTTCATGAAGATGTGTCTGATGATATCTGCAGAAGTTTAAGGATGTGGGAAAAATTCTCCATCATTTCTTCCCTCTGTCGCGTGAGAGCTTGCTCAAGCAACAGATTGATAGGATCGTCTGCTTCGTCGATTTTCTTTTCTTCCGCCATTGAGGGTTTCATGGGTGTGTGAGAGAGAATGTCTTCAAGAGAGACAAGATCAAGACCCAACTTTCTATACTCAAACCTCATTGGGGACATGCACTGAAAAAAAAAAAAAAAAAAAAAATGATCAAGAGCAGCCTGCTCTCATACCACTGATCTGGATTATTTTCGGCACGAAATGAGAGTGGAGATATAATAAATAAATGCACAGAGATATTGCAGATATTCAATAACATAATAGAAATGTATCAGAGATTCAACCATAAACACAGATATACAGTAATACATGATTTCTATTAATCAAAGAAATGTACAAAGACTGTAAAAATACAAAGTGAAAGACTCGCTAGAATGGTGGCAGCTTATCTCTGAGAAGAGATGTGACAGCTACTCGCATTCGCAAGAAGATGATTACAATGAGGCTCTAGAGGCCTTTTCACAATAAATAGGAATGCCAAAATTCCTAAAGATCCAAAAACCTAACCCTAGGAGATGAAGCGCCAAAAGTCATGTGGGCCCCATTTGGGTAAGTGAGTACATCAACTTCCCGGGGTCGTAACTTTTGCATACGATCTTCGTTTTAGGTGTGTGATAGCTCGTTGGAAAGGTATCTTAAAGGAAATTCATTTTGGGGGCTCAATCATGCCTTTGGATATCATTGAGAACCTCGACCTCGAAAAACCTTCATTTAGGCCCTCAAAATGGCCCCGGAAGTTAAAACCTGCTAAAAATAGTAAATTGCCAAAATTGCTAGAAAACTGTTTTGAGCCAGTCAGAAAAGGTCGGTGGCCACCGATATCCACCTGGATCAATCCTCCCTCCTTAGGAAGCAATGGTCTCCATTGTGTTGAGTTCCCAGGGGAGAGGGAAAAGCGTTTGTTGGATCTGCATCTGGGTGAGTTGCTTGTATTGTTGGAGACGTCGCGCTGCTTAGTTTGTGGAAGTCTGTCATGAACCTGTTGAAGTTGAGGTTGTTCAAAAAGTCGAGCTACATGAGAGGCAGGTGTGCAGAAGGAAATTTTGTTCTTTTCTGCAACCTTGTCGACTTGCTTCTGTTGGATAGAAGGTGCAGCAGGCAAAATTGTAGTGGTTGCAATGTCCTTCTATTCCCCTTTCGAACAGATTGTGAAGAAGATGAATTTTGCAGTACGAGATACTACCTTGCGGCACTTTTTAGGTGGAAAAATAGTTGGAACTACCTATGGTATTCTGTAGAGATGACCCCCCAAAGTAACAATGACACTATGGGGTCAAGACTCATAAACAGCATGGAGCTTCCACATATATGGTTTGGCCAAGAGAACAGACATCCAGTGGGGAAACATCACATAATACCTCCTCCTTGAAGGGTTGGATGTCATATGACAATCGACATTGCTGGCTAACACGAAGATCTCATCCTTGGCGAAGCCACCCGATGTTGTATGGTTGCGGGTGTGGTGTTGTCGACAATCCCAACTGTTTGACGACCTCTGCTGAGATGAGGTTCTTCTGGCTTCCCCTATCAACAATAAAATGCATCGGGGTCCCCTTCACCCACATCTGTGAATGAAAAAGGTGCTCCCCCTCTTCAGGATCTGTTGGTTTTTCTGGTTTAATTGTTGCGGTCACGACAATAGCAGTGGGGTCTGTGTCAATGATCTGTCCTTTACCAGTATTTTCAGAATTGGATTATGAATCAGGGTTCAGCTCCTTGTCTTTGATCTCGTCCACCAATGATTGTTTTGAGCGACATTCATCGGTGTTGTGCTAGGGGATTTTGTGGAAATCACACCATTTTCCGGTGTCCTTCTTTTTCTTCTCATGACCCTTCTTTTTCTGTGTCTTGGACTAGTTTTCGGGACACTGTTTGTTAGGGTTGTCTTTTTCATACTTTGGTTGTTGTGGATTTGTAAACCCGAATTCCCATTTGTTCTGGTGCGTAAATTTCTTCTCAATTTTAACAACATATCGATAAGCAGCACCGAGTGATGAGATGTCCAGAAAATCCATATCAGTCTAGAGGTATCTATGTAGAGCCCCATGGTATTTCAGAACCAAATGTCGCTCGGAGTCTATGATACCCAACTTGGTGCGCAAGGTATGGAAGGTATTGGTGAACTCTAGAATTGCATGGCCCCTCTCTTGCCATAGTGTGGTCCATCTCATGTACAAGTCCTCATAGTTGCCAACAGGGTAATACTGTTCTTTTACCGCATCAAAAAAAAAATCCCAAGTGGGATCGGCCCCATATATTCCAGACTCCTCTGTGGAACTTTGCTCCCAGTAAGTTTCCCACCAATGTTTGACATGAGGGAGAGCTTTAAGGAGTGTGAAGGTGATCTTTTCTTTGTCGGAAAATTTGTGAACAGAGAAATAACCTTCTAGCAGAGTTAACCATTTTTCTAGGGCTTATGCATCTATCTGTCCTTCAAATCCAGGAATATCAAAATTAACTTGTACCTTGAAAGGCAAGGTGCCTCCAAGGTGATCGCTTGATGAAGATGCATATGATGCTATTGGCAAGCATTTAAGGATGTGGGAAAAATTCTCCATCATTTCTTCCCTCTGTCGCGTGAGACCTTGCTCAAGCAACAGATTGATAAGATCGTCTGCTATGTCGATTTTCTTTTCTTCTACCATTTAGGGTTTCTTGGGTGTGTGAGAGTGATTATCTTCAAGAGAAACAAGCTCAAGACCCAACTTTCTATACTCGGACCTCCTCGGGGACATCCACTGAAAAAAAAAAACGATCAAGAGCAGCCTGCTCTCATACCACTGATCCGGATTATTTTCGGCACAAAATGAGAGCGAAGATATAATAAAGAAATGCACAAAGATACTGCATATCTACAATAACATAACAAAAATGTATTAGAGATGCAACCATAAACACATATATATAGTAATACACGATTTCTATTAATCAAAGAAATGTAATGAGACTGTAAAAATACAGAGTGAAAGACTCGCTAGAATGGTGGTAGTTTATCTCTGAGAAGAGATGTGACAGCTACTCGCATTCGCATTAAAATGAGGCTATAGAGGCCTTTTTACAATAAACAGAAATGCCAAAAGTCCTAGACATCCAAAAACCTAACCCTAGGAGATGAAGCACGAAAAGTCATGTGGGCCCCGTTTGGGTAAGTGAGTACATCAACTTCCCGGGGTCGTAACTTTTGCATACGATCTTCGTTTTAGGTGTGTGATAGCTCGTTGGAAAGGTATTTTCAAGGAGATTCATTTTGGGGGCTCAATCATGTATTTGGCTATCATTGAGAACCTTTATCTTGAAAAACCTGCATTTAGGCCCTCAAAATGGCCATGGAAGTTAAAACCTGCTAAAAATAGTAAATTGCCAAAATTGCCAGAAAACTATTTTGAGCCAGTCGGAAAAGGTGGGTGGCCACCAATATCCACCTGGATCAATCCTCCCTCCTTAGTAAGCAATGGTCTCCATTGCGTTGAGTTCCCGGGGGAGAGGGAAAAGAGTTTGTTGGATCTGCATCTGGGTGAGCTTCTTGTATTGTTGGAGACGTCGCGCTGCATAGTTTGTGGAAGTCTGCAATGAACCTGTTGAAGTTGAGGTTGTTCAACAAGTCGAGCTACATGAGAGGAAGGTGTGCAGAAGGAATTTTTGTTCTTTGTTGCAACCTTTTCGACTTGCTTCTATTGGATAGAAGGTGCAGGGGGAAAAACTGTAGTGGTTGCAATGTCCTTCTTTTCCCCTTTCGAATAGATTGTGAAGAAGTTGAATTTTGCAGTATGAGATACTACCTTGCGGCACTTTTTAGGTGGAGCAATAGTTGGAACTACCTCTGGTATTCTATAGAGATGACCCCCCAAAGTAACAATGACACTATGGGGTCAAGACTCATAAACAGCATGGCGCTTCCACATATATGGTTGGCCCAAGAGAACATCACAGACATCCAGTGGGGCAACATCACATAATACCTCGTCCTTGAAGGGTTGGATGCCATATGAAAATCAACATTGCTGGCTGACACGAAGATCTCGTCCTTGGCGAAGCCACCCGATGTTGTATGGTTGCGGGTGTGGTGTTGTCGACAATCCCAACTGTTTCACGACCTCTGCTGAGATGAGGTTCTTCTGGCTTCCGCTATCAACAATAAAATGCAGCGGGGTCCCCTTCACCCACATCTATGAATGAAAAATGCGCTCCCCCTCTTCTGGATCTGTTGGTTCTTCTGGTTGAATAGTTGCGGTCGCGATAATAGCAGTGGGGTCTGTGTTAATGATCTGTCCTTTACCAGTATTTTCAGAATCAGATTCTGAATCAAGGTTCAGCTCCTTGTCTTTGATCTCGACCACCAATGACTATTTTGAGTGACATTCATCGGTGTTGTGCTAGGGGATTTTGTGGAAATCACACGATTTTCAGGTGTCCTTCTTTGTCTTAACGTGACCCTTCTTTTCCTGTGTCTTGGACTAGTTTTTGGGAGACTATTTGTTAGGGCCGTCTTTGTCATACTTTGGTTGTTGCAGATTTGTAGACCTGAATTCCTATTTGTTCTAGCGCTTAAATTTCTGCTCAATTTTAACACCATATCAATAAGAAGCACCGAGTGATGAGATGTCCAGAAAATCCATTTCAGTCTGGATGTATCTATGTAGAGCCCCACGGTATTTCAGAACCAAATGTCTCTCAGAGTCTTTGATACCCAACTTGGTGCGCAAGGTATGGAAGGTATTGGTGAACTCTGGAACTGCTTGGCCCCTCTCTTGCCGTAGTGTGGTCCATCTCATGTACTGGTCCTCATAGTTGCCAACAGCGTAATAATGTTCTTTTACCGCATCAACAAAAAAATCACAAGTGGTATCAACCCCATATATTCCAGACTCCTCTGTGGAACTTTGCTCCCAGTAAGTTTCCCACCAATGTTTGACATGACAGAGAGCTTTAAGGAGTGCGAAGGTGATATTTTCTTTGTCGTAAAAGTTGTGAACAGAGAAATAACCTTCTAGCAAAGTTAAGTATTTTTCTAGGGCTTCTGCATCTATCTGTCCTTCAAATACAGGAATATCAAAATTAACTTATACCTTGAAAGGCGAGATGCCTCCAAAGTGTTTTCTTGATGAATATGTGTCTTATGCTATCGGCAGGCGTTTAAGGATGTGGGCAAAATTCTCCATCATTTCGTCCCTCTGTCGCGTGAGAGCTTGCTCAAGCAACAGATTGATAGGATCGTCTGCTTCGTTGATTTTCTTTTCTTCTGCCATTGAGGGTTTATTGGGTGTGTGAGAGTGATTGTCTTCAAGAGAGACAAGCTCGAGACCCAACTTTCTATACTCACACCTCGTCTGGGACATGCACTGAAAAAAAAAATGATCAAGAGCAACCTGCTCTCATATCACTGATCAGGATTATTTTTGGCATGAAATGAGAGCTAAGATATAATAAAGAAATGCACAAAGATGTTGCAGATATTCAATAACATAACAGAAATGTATCAGAGATGCAACCATAAACACAGATATATAGTAATACATGATTTCTATTAATCAAAGAAATGTACAGAGACTATAAAAATACAGAGTGAAAGACTCGCTAGAATAGTGTCAGCTTATCTCTGAGAAGAGATGTGACAGCTACTCGCATTCGCAAGAAGATGATTACAATGAGGCTCTAGAGGAATTTTTACAATAAACAAGAATTCCAAAAGTCCTAGACATCCAAAAACCTAACCCTGGGAGATGAAGCGCCAAAAGTCATGTGGGCCCCATTTGGGTAAGTGAGTACATCAACTTCCCGGGGTCGTAACTTTTGCATACGATATTCGTTTTAGGTGTGTGATGGCTCGTTGGAAAGGTATTTTCAAGGAGATTCATTTTGGGGGCTCAATCATACCTTTGGATATCATTGAGAACCTTTATCTTGAAAAACCTTCATTTAGGCCCTCAAAATGGCCCCAGAAGTTAAAACCTGTTAAAAATAGTAAATTGCCAAAATTGCCAGAAAATTGTTTTGAGCCAGTCGGAAAAGGTGGGTGGCCACCGATATCCATCTAGATCAATCCTCCCTCCTTAGGAAGTAATGGTCTCCATTGCGTTGATTTCTCGGGGGAGAGGTAAAAGTGTTTGTTGGATCTGCATCTGGGTGAGCTGCTTGTATTGTTGGAGACGTCGCGTTGCTAAGTTTGTGGAAGTCTGTCATGAACCTGTTGAAGTAGAGGCTATTCAAAAAGTCGAGCTACATGAGAGGAAGGTGTGCAAAAGGAATTTTTGTGCTTTTTTGCAACCCTGTCGACCTGCTTCTGTTGGATAGAAGGTGCAGGGGGCGAAACTATAGTGGTTACAATGTCCTTCTGTTCCCCTTTCAAACAGATTGTGAAGAAGCTGAATTTTACAGTCTGGGATACTACATTGCGGCACTTTTTAGGTGGAACAATAGTTGGAACTACCTCTGTTATTCTGTAGAGATGACCCCCCAAAGTAACAATGACACTATGGGGTCAAGACTCATAAACAGCATGGCACTTCCACATATATGGTTGGCCCAAGAGAACATCACAGACATCCAATGGGCCAACATCACATAATACCTCATCCTTGAAGGGATGGATGTCGTATGACAATCAAAATTATTGGCTGACACGAAGATCCTGTCCTTGGCGAAGCCACCCGATGTTGTATGGTTGCGGGTGTGGTGTTGTCGACAATCCCAACTGTTTGATGACCTCTGCTGAGATGAGCTTATTCTGGCTTCCGCTATCAACAATAAAATGCAGCGGGGTCCCCTTCACCCACATCTATGAATGAAAAAGGCACTCCCCCTCTTCAGGATCTGTTGGTTCTTCTGGTTGAATTGTTGCAGTCACGACAATAGCAGTGGGGTCTGTGTCAATGATCTGTCCTTTACCATTATTTTCAGAATCAGATTCTGAATCAGGGTTCGTCTCCTTGTCTTTGATCTCAGCCACCAATGAAATTTTTGAGCGACATTCATCGGTGTTGTGCCAGGGGMTTTTGTGGAAATCACACCATTTTCTGGTATCCTTCTTTGTCTTCCCATGACCCTTCTTTTCCTGTGTCTTGGACTGGTTTTCGAGAGACTACTTGTTAGGGCCATCTTTGTCATACTTTGGTTGTTGCGGATTTGTAGACCCGAATTCCTGTTTTTTCTGGTGCTTAACTTTCTACTCAATTTTAACAGCATATCGATAAGTAGCACCGAGTGATGAAATGTCCAGAAAATCCATTTCAGTCTGGATGTATCTATGTAGAGCCCCACGGTATTTTAGAACCAAATGTCGCTCAGATTCTTTGATACCCAACTTGGTGCGTAAGGTATGGAAGGTATTGGTGAACTCTGGAACTGCTTGGCCCCTCTCTTGCCGCAATGTGGTCCATCTCATGTATTGGTCCTCATAGTTTCCAACAATGTAATACTGTTCGTTTACCGCATCAAAAAAAAAATCCCAAGTGGGATCGGCCCCATATATTCTAGACTCCTCTGTGGAACTTTTCTCCCAGTAAGTTTCCCACCAATGTTTGACATGAGGGAGAGATTTAAGGAGTGTGAAGGTGATCTTTTCTTTGTCGAAAAAGTTGTGAACAGAGAAATAACCTTCTAGCAGAGTTTACCATTTTTCTAGGGCTTCTGCATCTATCTGTCCTTCAAATACAAGAATATCAAAATTAACTTGTACCTTGAAAGGAGAGGTGCCTCCAAAGTGGTCACTTGATGAAGATGCATCTGATGCTATCGGCAGGTGTTTAAGGATGTGGGCAAAATTCTCCATCATTTCGTCCCTCTGTCGCATGAGAGCTTGCTCAAGCAACAAATTGATAGGATCGTCTGCTGCATCGATTTTCTTTTCTTCTGCCATTGAGGGTTTCTTGGGTGTGTGAGAGCGATTGTCTTCAAGAGAGACAAGCTTGAGACACAACTTTCTATACTCGAACCTCGTCGGGGACATGCATTGAGAAAAAAAAACGATGAAGAGCAGCCTACTCTCATACCACTGATCCGGATTATTTTCGGCACGAAATGAGAGCGGAGATATAATCAATAAATGCACAGAGATATTGCAGATATTCAATAACATAACAGAAATGTATCAGAGATGAAACCATAAACACAGATATACAGTAATACACAATTTCTATTAATCAAAGAAATGTACAGAGACTGTAAAAATACAGAGTGAAAGACTCGCTACAATGGTGGCAGCTTATCTCTGAGAAGAGATGTGACAGCTACTCGCATTCACAAGAAGATGATTAAAATGAGGCTATAGAGGCCTTTTTACAATAAACAGGAATGCCAAAAGTCCTAGACATCCAAAAACCTAACCCTAGGAGATGAAGCACCAAAAGTCATCTGGGCCCCGTTTGGGTAAGTGAGTACATCAACTTCCCGGGGTCGTAACTTTTGCATACGATCTTCGTTTTAGGTGTGTGATAGCTCGTTGGAAAGGAATTTTCAAGGAGATTCATTTTGAGGGCTCAACCATGCCTTTGGATATCATTGAGAACCTCGATATTGAAAAACCTTCATTTAGGCCCTCAAAATGACCCCAGAAGTTAAAACCTACTAAAAATAGTAAATTGCCAAAATTGCCAGAAAACTATTTTGAGCCAGTCGAAAAAGGTGGGTGGCCACCGATATCCATCAATCCTCCCTCGTTAGGAAGCAATGGTATCCATTGCGTTGAGTTCCCGGGGGAGAGGGAAAAGCGTTTGCTGGATCTGCATCTAGGTGAGCTGCTTGTATTTTTGGAGACATTGCGCTGCTTAGTTTGTGGAAGTCTGTCATGAACCTGTTGAAGTAGAGGCTATTCAACAAGTTGAGATACATGAGAGGAAGGTGTGCACAAGGAATTTTTGTGCTTTGTTGCAACCTTCTCAACCTTCTTCTGTTGGATAGAAGGTGCAGGGGACGAAACAGTAGTGGTTGCAATGTCCTTTTGTTCTCCTTTCGAACAGATTGTGAAGAAGCTAAATTTTGCAGTATGAGATACTACCTTGTGGCACTTTTTAGGTGGAACAATAGTTGGAACTACCTATGGTATTCTGTAGAGATGACCCCCCAAAGTAACAATGACACTATGGGGTCAAGACTCATAAACAGCATGGCGCTTCCACATATATGGTTGGCCCAAGAGAACATCACAGACATCCAGTGGGGCAACATCACATAATACCTCCTCCTTGAAGGGATGGATGCCGTATGAAAATCGACATTCCTGGCTGACACGAAGATCGCGTCCTTGGCGAAGCCACCCGATGTTGTATGGTTGCGGGTGTGGTGTTGTCGACAATCCCAACTGTTTGACGACCTCTGCTGAGATGAGGTTCTTCTGGATTCCACTATCAACAATAAAATGCAGAGAGGTTCCCTTCACCCACATCTGTGAATGAAAAAGGAGCTCCCCCTCTTCAGGATATGTTGGTTCTTCTGGTTGAATTGTTGCAGTCGCGACAATAGCAGTGGTCTCTGTGTCAATGATCTATCCTTTACTAGTATTTTCAGAATTAGATTCTTAATTAGGGTTCGGCTCCTTGTCTTTGATCTCGGCCACCAATGACTATTTTGAGCGACATTCATCGGTGTTGTGCCAGGGGATTTTGTGGAAATCACACCATTTTTCGGTGTCCTTCTTTGTCTTCCTATGACCCTTCTTTTCCTGTGTCTTGGACTGGTTTTCGGGAGACTGTTTGTTAGGGTCGTCTTTGTCATACTTTGGTTGTTACGGATTTGTAGACCCGAATTCCCGTTTTTTCTAGTGCTTAAATTTCTACTCAATTTTAACAGCATATCGATAAGCAGCACCAAGTGATGAGATGTCCAGAAAATCCATTTTATTCTGGATGTATCTATGTAGAGCCCCATGGTATTTCAGAACCAAATTTCGCGCGGAGTCTTTGATACCCAACTTGGTGCACAAGGTATGGAAGGTATTGGTGAACTCTGGAACTACTTGGCCCCTCTCTTGCCACAGTGTGTTCCATCTCATGTACTGGTCCTCATAGTTGCCAACAGGGTAATACTGTTCTTTTACCGCATCAACAAAAAAATCCCAAGTGGGATCGGCCCCATATATTCCAAACTCCTCTGTGGAACTTTTCTCCCAGTAAGTTCCCCACCAATTTTCGACATGAGGGAGAGATTTAAGGAGTGAGAAGGTGATATTTTCTTTGTCGGAAAAGTTGTGAATAGAGAAATAACCTTCTAGCAGAGTTAGTCATTTTTCTAGGGCTTCTGCATCTATTTGTCCTTCAAATACAGGAATATCAAAATTAATTTGTACCTTGAAAGGCGAGGTGCCTCCAAGGTGGTCGCTTGATGAAGATGCGTATGATGCTATCGGCAGGGATTTAAGGATGTGGGAAAAATTCTCCATCATTTCGTCCCTCTGTCGCGTGAGAGCTTGCTCAAGAAACAGATTGATAGGATTGTCTGCTCCGTCGATTTTCTTTTCTTCTGTCGTTGAGGGTTTCTTGGGTGTGTGAGAGTGATTGTCTTCAAGAGAGACAAGCTGGAGACCCAACTTTCTATACTCAAACCTCGTCGGGGACATGCACTGAAAAAAAAAATGATCAAGATCAGCCTGCTCTGATACCATTGATCCGTATTATTTTTGGCACGAAATGAGAGCGGAGATATAATAAAGAAATGCACAGAGATATTGCAGATATTCAATAACATAACAGAAATGTATCAGAGATGCAACCATAAACACAGATATACAGTAATACACGATTTCTATTAATCAAAGAAATGTACAGAGACTGTAAAAATACAGAGTGAAAGACTCGCTCGAATGGTGGCAGCTTATCTCTGAGAAGAGATGTGACAGCTACTCGCATTCGCAAGAAGATGATTACAATGAGGCTCTCGGGGCCTTTTTACAATAAACGGGAATGCCAAAATTCCTAGACATCCAAAAACCTAGCCCTAGGAGATGAAGCGCCAGAAGTCATGTGGGCCCCGTTTGGGTAAGTGAGTACATCAACTTCCCGGGGTTGTAACTTTTGCATACGATCTTCGTTTTAGGTGTGTGATAGCTCGTTGAAAGGTATTTTCAAGGAGATTAATTTTGGGGGCTCAGTCATGCCTTTGGCTATCATTGAGAATCTCAATCTCGAAAAACTTTCATTTAGGCCCTCAAAATGGCCCCGGAAGTTAAAACCTGCTAAAAATAGTAAATTGCCAAAATTGCCAGAAAATTGTTTTGAGCCAGTCGAAAAAGGTGGGTGGCCACCGATATCCACATGGATCAACAATACACGTACTATGCATCAAAATAAATGGAGACTTACCCAAGCGAAGAAAACCCAAATATCCTCTGCAGTAGCCTGCGTCTTCGAGAGCATAGAAAGTTATAAACGATGAAGAAGAAATCCAGAGATTATTATCAATATAGGAGTATACCAAAACACTGAATGCATGCTTATTAACCACCTCACCCAAAACCCTGGTTTAATCATTTGGTGTGGACTTACGTTACGGTGTAGTTTCTACAACTGCATCCTGCTACTGCTATCGCATTTGAACCACAATTAGATAGGCATTGCCTGAGTAAAGGATTTCATACCTCCAACTCACCCAATCCATTTATGTTAAGGAAATGGAAGGGATTCTCTGTAAAGTAAACGGAAAGGATTCTTTGCCTTTAAAGTCCCCTCGTCCTCGTGGCCGACGACCGAAAAATGTTGTAACTTTGTTGTCGAGTTCCGACGGCATGAAGCCTGATCAATCGCCTTTAAACTTATCTTGTTCTACTGATCTAGCTACAGAAAATACTACAATGCCTTCAAACTTATCTTGTTCTCCTGGTCTAGTTGCAAAAAATACTACAATGTTGTTGCCATAGCCCAAGAACATGAAACTATATTCATTACCTTTGAAATGTTGTACCGTTAAATCAGATGCAAATCCCTGTATAGGACCTGCAGAATTTAAGCAATCAGGGAATTTAAATGAGCCTAAAGCATCTGAAGACCCCCCACTTCTAGACCACCACTGCTTGTCTGGCAACTTTAAAAATTCTAGAGCATGTAGTGAAGCTCCTAAGCCAGACCCTATATCAAGAGGTTGTAGCAAAAGAGAAAATAGCCAAGGCAACGGGAGCAGTTCAAGATTGAGTTATAGAGTCCATTTCAGGGCCATAGTTCATTCAAGCAAAAATGAAGGAAACATCGGAAAATCAATCAATATATATTAATGTGCATTATATCTACCCAAGCAGTGAAATGAAGGGCACTCCTGTATTTGATTATATTTGTATAGAGAAAATAAAATAAATTATAGAGCATTAGCATTAGTGACTAATAAGGAGTTCATTGTAAATAAAAAAAATAATGACCAGGGTTTGAACCCATCTGGTCGTTGTGCATGTCATCCAAGTGGATGTTGATCCACTGTAAGGCACGACCAGAGAGTTCCATTCCTAAACTGGTCTAACCGTGTCCTATTAAATGTGTGCAAAATAGTTCCAAAAAAAAAAAAAAGCAAGCAAGGGCTTGTTTCAATTAGTTCAGACTTGAATTTTCTGAAAGACAACGCATTGAATCCTGAAAAAGTACTCTAGAATCAAAGCTAGATGAGGTCGTTCTTGTATGGTCTCATCCCTTTCAGAGCCTTCAGTTCCTAAGATTTGATTATCATTTGCGAATAATCTCAAGTTGGAAAGAGTCCATATCCAACAAATAAACCAACACAAGCACAAAGCCCAACTTGCCATGCAGACCATGGAGCACATCCACCCAATACGGGGACGGTACAATATGGAGCAGGGCATGGTGAACGGAATTCTTTATTTATTGACTCAGGTTCAGCACTTTACCCTTGATGGGAGAGGAATAACCAAGGGCTGGGAGAAGCAATGAAATGGATTTTATTCTTACTGAAACATGCGGGACTGACTACCAACCGATAGATGGGAACTAACCAAGAGACAGAGCAGGACTACCAGTTACCGGGATGGACGACATCAGAAGGATAGGCGTAAAATCGGACGTATCAACTAGATCAATGGAATCATTATTAGCAAAGCCATGACAGAGGACTCCACGCGCACCACAAAAAATATATATATTAATAAACAAACAAAAAAAAAACCGCAGGTGCAAATGTCGAGCCTTTCCTCACAGCAGAGGGGCACCCAACAAAGCACCAGCACCAACGCCAGCACAATATGTCCATACCCATACCCACCAGGTGCACACAACCACCAGGGAGAGCTCACAGGGGCACGACTGTGCCGCACAGTGTATAAAAATAAAAGAAAAGAAAAACCAGCTGACATTACAGTGCTATCACCCAAACTATGAGCATCAAACGCCCGAGAAGCCATGGGAGAAGGCCATGGGCAGAGCGGCTAGAGTAGGAAAAACCCTTACCAGAGTGCAGAGAAGGGAGGCAGTCGAATGATAGGCGAAGGAAGGGTTGGGCGCGTGGAGTTAGGGTTAAGAAAGAGAGTTGGGAGGTGTGTCGGGTCTTGGGGGGGGATAAGAGCTTAAGAGGGCACGTGGGCCTCATGCGAGGACCCACTGCCCATATTTTATTTATTTTATTTTATATTTTCTTTATTTTATTAATTTTTATTTTTTTTTTAAATTTAGTGTAAAATTCTAAAGTAAGTTTGAATTAAATTTTATATTAAATTTAGAGAAATTTTAAAAAACGTTTTTTTTAAAAGGGGGTTAATTAATTAAAAAAAAAATTATTAATTATATAAAAATAAATAAATAAATTTATAAGTCTGGAGTCCATGGGTTTTGAACCCACAACCAGTCACCAAGCCCAAGCACCTTAAGAAATGACCAAACACCAACGCGCCACACATGAGTCTTTATAAAATAAATTTATATATATAAATAAGTCAATAATCAATAGTAATGAAGTACCATCCTGAAGTATAATCTCTGATTATCCAAGCGTCAGGCTCCTGAGACCTTACCCACAATTCATCAAGCTAATCGTCGAGCCCTTTCATTCCATTTCACCGGTCTTCAGTAGTAGAAGCAGTGGAGAATGCGTGCTACATAGGGGAACACATGAACTTGAATGGGGATATGAGGTCGACCTTTCCGCATTGTCTTGGAATCATCAGGAAGGCCCCTAGGACATTTCCTAGGGGAGGGGGTTCAAGGCCACTGCCATATGGTAACAGAGTCACGCCAAGGAAAGTAGCCACAGGGATTTCAATGGCAGTGAGTGCAGCATCTCGTTCATCGCCAGCAGCGCAGATAGGTCCACGACCATGTCAGGGAACAACTAGTAGGGGCAGGGGTTCCAGGGGAGGGAACTCATTTCGGAGATAGTCACATAACAGTGCACAGGTTCAATCTCGTGTTACCTGTTGGGGGTGTGGAGGACCCCATTACCAGCATGACTGCCCAGAGTTACAATCAGGGTTTGTGCATAGAGAAGGCAAGGCATCGATGGGGAGATCAAGTAGCAGCCACCATATTTACGCAGCGATTAATAATCGCCAAGCCGAACATCAATCCACAGTGGTAGAGTCATCAGGTACGCTAAATCATATCAATGTCAATATTTTTCTTGATTCGGGTGCGACAGATAGTTTCATTTCACCATCTGCATTAGAAAAGAGTGGGTTGGCAGCCTATGAGCTCGATGACTTTAAACAAGTTGAGATGGCTACGGGGGAAAAAAAAAAAACAAGCAGTAGGACCTAGTGTCGATAATTGTATAGTAGACCTGGGAGTGTGTACTACCAGGTTGAAGGTATGCGTCACTGCTCTCGGGTGTATGACCTAATAATTGGAATGGATTGGTTAGCAGCTCACCGATCTTAGGTAGATTGTTTCGCAAAGAGTGTGCTTTGTGTCGATGATGAAGGAAGACTAGTAGAGATCCAGGGTGTACAGAGAAAAGTGTTGTTACACTTTATATCAACTATGAAGGTTAAGCGATGCTTGAGGCAAGGGTGTCAATTGTATGTAGTGGAAGAAGTTAATGAAAGGAAGGGACCCTCATTGGATCAGTACCTGGTATTGTTAGAATTTAAGGATGTTTTCTGAATGAGTTACCGGGGTTACCTCCTGAGAGGGAGCTTGATTTTACTATTGAGCTAAAACCTGGTGCAGAAGCAATCTCCAAGACTCCGTATTGGATGACAGCGCTAGAAATTTTTGAATTGCAAATGCAGTTGAAAGAGTTACTGGACTTAGGGCTAATAAGGCACAGTGTTTCACCCTGGGGCGCGCCGGTAATTTTTGTAAAGAAGAAGGACGGATCCTTACGACTGTGTATATTCTATAGGGACTTGAACCATGCTATAGTGAAAAATAGGTACCCAATGTCGCGAATAGATGACCTTTTCGATCAGATGAAAGGAGCAGTGGTATTTTCAAAGATTGATTTGTGATCAGGGTATCATCAGTTAAGGATTAAGGAAGGTGATATCCCAAAAACTGCCTTTCGAACTTGGTATGGACATTACGAGTTTTTGTAGTACCTTTCGGATTGATGAATGCACTAGAAGTATTCATGAGCCTCATGAATGGCGTATTCCATAAGTACTTATACTGTTTTGTACAAGTCTTCTAGACAACATCCTCATCTATTCTAAGAGTGAAAGAGAACATGAGGAACACTTGCGAATAGTGTTGTCCTGCCTTAGAGAGAACAAATTGTAAGGGAAGTTGTCGAAGTGTTCCTTCTTCCAGAAAGAGATCCACTATTTAGGTCATATCATTTCCAACGAAGGAATCTCTGTGGACCAGAAAAGTAAAGGCCATTATGGAGTGGCCAGTGCCGAAAAATTCCCATGAGGTGAGAAGCTTCATGGGGATAGCAGGTTATTACCGGAGATTTGTAGAAGGATTCTCAAAAAATAACGAAATCCATCACCACCTTGCAACGCAAGGGGGGGTCAAGTATGAATGGACAGAAGAATTTGATAGTGCATTCATTGAGCTTAAGAGGTTACTAACCAGTGTGCCAATTCTACGAGTGCCAGATATGGAAAAGGACTTCACGGTCTACACAGATGCCTCGAAGCAAGGGTTGGGGGCCGTTCTAATGCAGGATGGAGGAGTGATAGCCTATGCATCAAGGAAGTTGAAGAAACACGAAGAGTTATACGCGACTCATGGTTTAGAGTTGGTAGCTGTAATGCCAGATCTGAAAATTTGGAGGCACTATCTTGTGGGGTGAAATTTTGAGCTCAAAACGGACCATCAAAGTTTAAAACATCTCTTCACTCAAAGAGATCTGAATGCCAGGCAAAGACAATGGAGTGAGTTTATGAGTGAGTACGATTTTGGTATTTCGTACATAAAGGGAAAGGAAAATGTGGTCGCAGATGACTTGAGTCAGAGACCACGTATCTTCTCCTTGGTAACCTGAAAGGTCAATCTGAGGGAACATGTGTTGACACAACTCCCAGGAGACAGTTGGTATTTAAAGGTTACTTCAAACCTCCAGAGTAGGAGGCAGTTGGATCCAAAGTACGAAGGATATAGTATGGAAATAGACGGACTGTTTAGATATCGAGGAAGGATGTACATCCCTGAGAATGGGGATATTCGAAGCATCATACTGAAGGAAGCCCATAGAGCACTTTATTGTGTGCATCCGGGTGTGAAGAAGATGTACGCAGATATGAGGAAGCTCTTCTTCTGGGTAGGCATGAAGCGCGATGTAGTCCATTTCGTCGCCAAATGCCTGGAGTGTCAACAAGTGAAAGCTGACCACCATCACCTGACAGGCCTCCTACAACCACATGATGTCCCTATGTCCAAGTGGGAAGTCATCTCTATGGATTTTGTTGTGGGGTTGCCGCTCACATCCCATAGACACAATGCCCTTCTTGTGATAGTGGATAAGTTAACTAAGAGTGCTCATTTTATTCCGGTTAGAGACACTTATGATGTCACTGATGTAGTACGTGTGTTTGTAAGCGAGGTTATCTGTTTTCACGAGATACCTAAGAACATCATTTCAAATAGGGACTCCAGATTCACTTCTAGGTTTTGGACAAGTTTGCAGTCAGCGTTGGGGACTCAATTAAACTTAAACACGGCTTATCATCCTGAAACATATGGGAAAACTAAGAGATTAAATCAAGTCATGAAATACATGCTTAGGATGTATGTAATGGATAATCAAACCCAGTGGGAGAAGTACCTACCTTTGGTAGAGTTGGCCTACAATAACAGTTATCATAGCTCCATCGGAATGCCACCCTATGAAGCCTTGTATGGAAGGCCATGCAGAATGCCATTGAGTTGGGATAGACTAGAAGAATGAGTAACAGTTGGGCCAGAATTGATTCAAGAGATGGAAGAATAGGTGATTCAGATTAGGCAGAGACTAAAGGAAGCACAGGATAGGCAAAAAAGCTATGCGGATGCACACAGGACCGACCGAAGTTATGAAGTGGGAGACCAGGTTTTCATTCGTATCAGGCCTAATAAGAGTACCATATGGTTTAGGAAGGGGACAAAGTTATCACCTCAATTTATAGGACCATTTAGGATCCAAGAGAAAATTGGACTCATTGGATGTCGTCTCATACTGCCACCCCACTTGCACAAAACTCATAATGTATTTCATGTATCTGTTTTACGTCATTATGTTGCTGATGAATCACATAAACTAAATTGGAAGGAATTGCAAGTACCAGACATGGGAACCCTCATGGTAGAACCATTACGCATATTGGACCGTAGAGTCCGACAGCTCAGGAACCGTCTGGTAAGCCAAGTTAAGGTCCAGTGGGACAAGTATAGTCTAGGATCTACTACTTGGGAAGATGCCGAGACACTACGACGAGACTATCCCTCACTTTTGACCACCTCGAGAATATGTTTCTCGAAGGTAGGGTGTATGTGACACCACCTTTTGACTTAGACAACCAGGATTATTTGAGACCTATATACTTTATTTTCTAGTCACAATGAAACTATTAAATGATACACTTAAACTTTAAAATGTATGAACTTTTATGAATGTTTAAATGTTATTGATGATGATGTATGTAATGTGATCTAGTATGAGAATGTAAATTGTACGAATGATTAAATGATATTCATAATGATGTATATGATGCAATCTATTTTGGTAAATGATAATCTTATGAATGGGTGTCGAAATTGAATTATGGGATATTATGAGATCTATTTCTAACTGCAAAAATTTGATGATAATTTATTGGTACAGGGATACCAAATTGAAATGATGATAGTATGCAATTACATGATGATAATGCATAGAAATGTATGAGTTTGTGTTATAGACTAATCTACAGGTTATGGGCTATGAAATAGCCAAGGGATAATGATGATGAATGTGGATATCATGACCACTAGCCAAGAAACATTATGGTATGAATATTGTATGTGAAATTATATTGGTTTGGATGCATTGCTATGATATGTGGACCAGTGCAGGATTTCAGGTGAAGAGACTGCCCAAAACTGAATAAACGATGACAAAACCCCAGCAACACGGTGCCACTGTGTATTACATTGTAGGGTGTGGACCCTAGTCCTGTTAGGAGGGGTGGAGGCATTTCCCACCGTGTATCCTCCATTGTAGGGTGTGGACCCTAGTTATGATTAGGAGGGGTGGAGGCATTTCCCACCGTGTATCCTCCGAAACCTAAAGTCATGGGAGGACGGTGTTAGTTCACGCTCCCCAAGACATGTGATGATGACTGTCAGATGCCTGCTGGGGAAGCTTGGTTGAGATAGTGAAACTTCCGCTTACGGGTTCTATTTGGAGTTAGGTCAATATAGTTGATTCTCCAAGATAGTCCAGCAGAGGAAGGATAGGAATGGATATGGAAGTAGGTTATGGAGGAAGGATGAGTAGAAATAGTTGAGAGAGTATGGAGATTTGTCTGATGATGGAATTTAATGTTTTCCCTTCAAAAAAAAAAAGAGAAATGTGTATATATGAATATTCATTATTACGTAACTAAACCACAATTATTTAAAATAAAATTGGTGAACCGGATAATAGTAATTAAAGGATTTCTCAAACAATTGACTGGTTTGTTGTCTTTTATAAAAGACTAGTCTTGATGACTGGATTGGATGCCTACATAAATTACTAAAGGATGGTAGTTTTGATTATTAGTACATGCACGAGACTTGTATGTACTAGCTACACATACATTTCTTGTACATATACACTAGTATGTATGAGTTTTCTTGACTTACTTACTGATAGTGTCGGTCAATTGTTATGAATGTGTGAACCATGTTTCTTTTCCTTTATACCATAAGATACCTTAACTTCGGGACGAAGTTTCCTGAAGGGTGGGTGTATGTAATGACCTTGCTTAAATAAATGTATAGGATTATTAATTATAATTAATTGATAATCTGATTGTCCTAAGATGTTAGCTCAACAATAATTATTTCTTATATAATATTAACTAATTAATTATCATTAATTATTTGTTCATAACTGTCAATGGTTAATTAATTATTAATCGACTCTTTAATTATGTGAGTAAAGAATTAATGGGGTTAATACTTTAATTTATTAAGACTTACATATACGAGAGAGGATAGGGAATTAAATGTAAGGATAAGATAAGATAAGATAATAAGTACAAGGGGATAAGGTAATAAAGAAATGGATAAGGAAATTAATGAAAGGAAGAGTCGGTGAAGGGGGAATATGACGAGGAGAGCCTTACGGTGGAAGGTGTTCTTTTGGAGGAGGATTTTTTATTTTGGGAGGAAGAATTTTGGGGGGGGACGAGAGCACTAGTTTCTTGGCTTGGTTTTTTTCTGGTTCTGTGGGAGAGTTCTGCAGACTGTGAGTATCATTACAGAGGGCACCGGGTTGCTAGGGGTTTTGGGCACGGGGGCCAGGATTCCTTTCGGTTTCCTGGGGCTAGGGAGCCGGACAGGCTGCTCCTAGCTGGCTGGGAGGATAGTCGATTTGGGAAGTGTTGGTTAGTGCATCATGCTAGGCAAGAGAGAAGCAAGGTAGCAAGGAAAGGACAACCATATCAATGGGAATTAGCATCAGAAGCAAGTATTTTATTGTGAATTGTTGAGTTATTTCCACACTGTAGATAGATTTTAACTTATGCAGAATATTTATGCTTATGATGTGAATGAATAATTTACGTATGAGAAGGAAATTATATGTTAATTGAATTAAAATTTTGTATTTAATTAAGATGGGTCTCTACATTGTCATTGATGTCAACCCTAGTCATGGGTTTTGGACCGCAAGATTGATGAAGGTATTTGAGCATGAATGACAATGCACATGTAGATACAACACCCATGGATGGATAGTATACATCATGTTGTTTCCGGTGGTATGTGGAACACCATGTGGATCCTCATGGTTGAGGAGAAATGAATTTTTGAAGATGACAAAGTGAATTGAAGAAGGAAGTACATGTAGGCCTTGAAGATAATTAAAGAATAGAATTACAAAATAAGAAAGTGTCAGGTCGAACCTACTATTAAAAGAAAGTGACATAAATGGTATAAATAAATATCATTATACATTCATTTTATATACAAGTCGAATTTCAAAGGAAATCAGAAGTAAAGAAGGTTGGATATCAAGGGAGGATGAAATCTTTTGGTGATGTGTTCTAAGGCATGTTATTTTCAGGTCATCTTACCATTTTCACTATAAATGTTTTTCTAGAATGATTCAGATGGTGAAATTGCTATGGTATTGAGAAGACATATCAAGGTACCTGTGGTAAATGTTTCAGCTCTTGATTTTCTATAATTATGGAGATACACTCTATGGAAGATAGGGTTGTTTACCAGTCCTGAAGTTAGTCAATAAACAGGTGTTCTGGGTAAAACAGTCATAACTTCTTCATAGATCCTCCAAATGAAGTGGGAAAAATTGCATTAGAAAGAATACAAACGGTAGTGTTTTTTGTGTGAGTTTCAGAATCTGATCTTAAATATTGAGCGTAGGGCATTCTGTACAAGTTTGGTCTCTTGAATAAACCAGAATTGAACAAAGTCTACCATTCTCTCTATAACTTGTTTTTGGGTGGAAGGAAGGAGAAAGGATCGAGAGTTAAATCCTCCCTTGATATTGGAGTACTGTATATTCCTCTTGGAGTTTTATCCCTCTGTAATGATCCCAAGCCATTATGCAAGGATCATCATTGTTTTGGTGTCTTTTTAAAACTTTTTCCGAGTGAGGTATTTCATCAAACACTTTGTTGATCTACTTTTTAGATGTGTTTATATGTGTGTATGCATCAAATAATAGAAAGATATAACCATGGAAAATACCTCAACCATATGCAATAAGATAGACAAAGAAAAACATCCCAATTCTTCTTTATTCATAAAATAGAGAAACCTGCTACAATGAAGACGCCAATCTGGAATGCTCAATGGATGGCCAAGAAGATAGAAAATAGATAAGAGCTGCTACAAAATGCTCCCACTAATACAAAAGATGCCTCCAAAGGCTGAATGAGAAATGAAGATCAATACAAGTAGATCTGAATGCCAAACTCTCCAGCTGAAGAATGCCACGCTCCAATAGAAGGCTAAAACCCTTAATAACTCGGCCCTGCTGCCAAAAGTGTCCAATCACTCTAATAAATATGCCAACTGATAGATCGGGTGATGGTAAGAACAACCCAAGTGACCGAATCTCCAAGATCCCTCTCAATCTCTGTAGATCTGAAATCCCCCACTGAATGGTGCACCCCACTGGATGACTGAAACCCTAGATAATTCGGCCCTGCTGCCAAAAGTATCGAATCACCCTAATAAATATGTCAACTGATAGATCAGGTGATGGTAAGAACAACCCAGGTGACCAAATCTCCAAGATCCCTCTCAATCTCTGTAGATCTGAAATCCCCCACTGAATGGTGCGCCCCACTGGATGACTGAAACCCTAGATAATTCGGCCCTGCTGAAGGAGGCCTCCAAATGCTCTGAAAATATCCAGAAGTATAGATCGGGACACTGCAAGTCACTAGGTAAAGTCTCAGGGTCATATATGAAGTGTAACCCCTCCAAACGGACTAGATATGGATCTCAAAAATGCCCTCCTTCTCTTCAATTCGCCCCACTGCTCAAGAAATAATCTGAGCCATAAAACTGTATCAGAAAGCACTAGATCTGATGTCCAAGGCCCTGCAATGAAAACCCAAGTGATAGAATCATCAACGGCCCTGCCAATATCCTACAACGAATCTCTCTCCAAAGATGGTGTGCCCCTCTTGCTAGAATCCCTCAACTGGTACGCCCTCTCTCTATCTGCACATGAGACTGATGTAGAATCCCCCTGCAACTGAGTAGATCTGGAACTAGAATGGTGTGGGAGAGTATTGCATCTCCGAGAACAAGCTTGGGACAAGATAGGTGGAATCTTTCACCACCGAATTGTCCTCTAGGGTTGGTTATGTCAAAACCCTCAAAACCCCCAATATTGGGCCCACTAGCTAGAAGCCAGAAATCAAAATAAGATCATACATGAATGAATAAGAAGAGGCCCTTGCCTTTCCTTTATACTTTTGTCTCACCTTGTCCCTCCAAAGTGACTTTCATTTTATTAATATTTAATTAATTAATTAAACCACTTTAATTAATTAATTAACCTTTTTACCTTTGAAAAGCTCTTTATCTCTCCTTGTGGCTTCCCTGGCCACTGAAAGTCACTTCTAGCCATCCCATCCTGTAGTGTTGCTCCTCCCGATTCCAATGAGCTATTACACTGAGAGGTTCCTCCAAGTAATGTGCCCAAAATGACCTCTTTAGTGAATTCCATTGACTTATAGCTCAAAATAGTCAAAATCATGGAAATCGTCGGAATGCAACGAAACCAAAGCCAACCTATGCGGAATGGATCATAATGATTGAATATGATGATCAATGCAATATGGACCCCACAATGCCTCTCAAATACCCCTGTACTCACTATAACATCCATCTGGCCATTCTAGTCATCATAAATCTCTACATTGGGATAATGTCCCAAAGTGGAGACATTACAGTCCTCCCTGCTAGAAAATTGCTTGTCCTCAAGAAATAACCAAATCCCTCCAAGTAAAATACCAGGATCCCATGTCCACCTGTGGGGTACATAGTAGAACCCATCAAAAGATGAACAATAGTATACTCCACCCCCTGGATCCCATATCAGGAAGTGAACTGCAATACTCTGCGAAGCATAGTCCTGAAAGATATCAACCCTGTGAACCTCATGCACATGACACATGGCCTCATCTCGAAGTGAGTCTATCCTCCAAATCTCTACCAAGATCCACACAGCCTCCATCAACTGCACGTGTTGATGCCCGACTAAGGTGATGCAAGACCTCTGTGAGGCACCTACAACTGATGCGCTCCTCTCAACATTGAAGATCAATGGAAAGTTAGAGTAACTTTCCCCTTCCATGGTCCACTCTCCCCTGTCGGTCAATGAACTGCTCAATATTGCAATCCCTGGGTCCCATGCTAACCTCTGTTGAAGATCCTCATGCTGACACTACGCTACTCTGACCATGACTGTCTGCCCCCTGAATACATCCTGAACCCTCCTCTCTTGGGTCCTCCAGCTAAAATACCTATGACCATTGGACCTGTTGTCCAAAAATTGTATCTGTATAGGCACCTCTGTAGAAGAAGTACCTATCCAAACCTCTCCATGCCCTATCATGATGGCCAAGCGGAAGAAAAGGTCTCGCCCCATAGAACAAGTACCTGTAGACCCACTCCAAACCAAACCAAGGTGGAGTGTGTGGCTCTCTGGTGCAACTTGGGTCAACATGAACATTGTGCTAACAAAACGGACTACAGGGTCCCATGGAAAACTTGGAAGTTTATCACTTCCAGTCTCCTCTAACTGCTCTTGTGTGAAGCTAATCACTATCAGAAACCCTCTATGCTCATATGTCGTCACCTGGTCTATGATGCTCACCATCATGCACCAAGTCTCAACTGTCTGTCTAACACGGTCCACCTCTGACCTGCTGTATGCCGTAAGAGTACTCCTATCATGAAGTCTCGAGCTACTCACTCTCCATGTCCTCAGCCATGGCTTATCCCTCCTCATGCTGCTGTCTATGATAAAAGTGTCAGGATGAGCTAATAGAAACATCTGCAGCTGACTGTAGGAATGAAAGGCGTCACATGCTTTGGTCAATCCCAAGGATTCGACCAGAAGCTCGTCCATCAGTATCCATGATAACTGCTCACCTGTAGTCATCACTAACCCCCAATCATCAGGTACAATCGGAAGCAACTCCTCCAATTGCTGGTAAACCACTCTCCATCTCCCATCACCCAGGCAACTACTGAAATGGTGAAGGTGATCTCTCATAACTAGGTGTTGCTGCAAAGAAGTGACATCTACATGCTCCCCTTGGTGTGTCTCCTCCCTGCAAGGCACTATACCCCTCTGAATTCCACCATACATCTCGGCATGACTCTGTGAACTATCCCTCATCATCGTATGCTCTGACATACTCATGTCATCTTCTGCAGACTCATGTTGTATCATCGATCCTGGGCATGCTGCTAGATCAATCTCTGTATGGAGATCAACCACTCCCAAGAAACAAATGGAAGTTTCCCCCATCAACTGGTGCTCCTCTACTAGATCATCAACATCCTCTGTCAACGTGACTGGCTGATACATCTGAGTGTCCACTAAGACAGATGAAGTAGATGTCTGATCGATCGCCTCAAGAGAGTCATCTGTCCTTGACTCTGATTCTTGAAGGGCGGTCTATGTGCCTCTCAAGGATCCTCGAGTGCTCTCCAACTCCTGGGTGAGTCGGTTCATCTTCAACTCCTGCTCCTGTAGGGCCTCATGATACATCTCACCAACCCTCAGTAGATAATCCCTATCTATCAACAATTGTCGGTAGTCAATCCTCATCACAGATACTCTCTCCCGGAGAGTGTGAAAATCATCCATGGAAAATCCTCCATCTAAACTACCATATGCCACTGGTGCTCTCCAGCAATAATCTTCCATCACTGCATACATGTCATCAATACATCTAGTGGCTTCCATGATCATAGCCTCACTAACTCTCAACTGTGCTGCTAAGTGGTGTGAATCCTGATCATGGTCATGCTGAGGTGCCATCTCAGACCCCTCACTGCTATTGTCAACTCTGGAATCCCCAAAAACACCCTCTGCATAAGAGTACGTGTTGAACTGTCCACTATCTATTGTGCTATTGGGTACTCCTATATGCCACTGCATCCCATCACTAGATGCCATCTCCCCCTGACTCACACTGTATCATGTATGAGTAGTTGTATCCTCCTGTGCACTCAACATGCTACTATCTTCTGCACCTGGATCCCATAGAGATGTATCCAGACACGTGCTATGGTCATCCTGACTGCTAAAAAGTGCATCCTCATTAATGCAGACCGATCCTGGAAGTAAGTGCTCCATCAACCTGTCATCCTCTGGAATCTGCTCAACCAATGGAGTCTCCAACATCTGTGACTCCATCTCCTCTGGCTGACCTGTATGTGTGAGGTTAACTGTCGGTACGTCCTGTACCTCCTCCTGGATCTGTGGGTCTACCTATCCATAGTGTGCATCCCTCACACTAGGCTCATCCATCATACCTGACATGCCACTGATCTTCTCATGTGACGTGGCTATCATGGATGCTTGAACATGTGACAGATGTGTCACGACTCCCATAGGAAGCTCATCATCTCTAGGTGCTAACACGTGTGAATCCTCACTAGTGTCACCACTCTACTAAGGTGTAAGGTCATCAAGGGTATGTGATAAGTCTGCTGAGACACTGATGCTATCATCCTGTCCATCCACCTACCTATCCACTACACAAGGGTCATCATCCTCCTCAAGCATGCAAGCATCGCTAGCCTCTATGCAAGAGTCATCATCACTATCCTCTAAGGTAGAGTCACTATTACTAGCCTCTGTGCAAGAGTCACTATCATCATTGGACTACCCCAGATAAGCCTCAATCGATCCATCCTCACATGCCTCATCATCACTATCCTCTCGTACCTCAACAATATGCTTCTTACCCTTACCCCTACACCTATGATCAGGTTCCCAAGGCACCTTGCAACTGTAGCAACGTTGTGTGC
>ML779865.1:1423451-1434907 GCA_009831015.1 Picea engelmannii | reverse complement strand
TAGTCAGGGAAAGCTTGAGTCTGTGTGTTGTTCCAACAGTACTCAGTCCGAAGAAAGACGGAGGCTGGAGGATGTGTACCGACTCGAGGGCGATCAATAAGATAACCATCAGGTACAGGTTTCCATTGCCAAGAATGGATGATTTGATGGATTGCTTGAGCGGAGCAAGGTACTTTTCAAATATTGATTTGAAAAGCGGATATCACCAGATTCGCATGAGAAAAGGCGATGAATGGAAGACAACATTCAAAACAACCGAGGGTTTTATGAATGGCTTGTTATGCCGTTTGTCTTAACAAATGCGCCAAGTACCTTTATGAGGTTGATGAATGAAGTCCTGAGGGAGTTCATCGGGAAATTTGTCACCGTATACTTGGATGGCATACTGGTTTATAGTAAATCAGTGGCAGAGCACTTGAAGCATTTGGCTACAGTGATGCAGAAACTACAGTAGGAGAAGCTGTTGATTAATATGAAGAAGTCATCATTAGTGAAGACATAACTCATTTATTTGGGATTTGTTATTTCGGAAAATGAGTTGAGGATGGATCCGGATAAGGTGGAAGTGATCAAGAATTGGCCATCACCGAGGAATGTATTCGAGGTGAGAAGTTTTCATGGTTTGGCTAGTTTCTACCAAAAATTCATCAGGAATTTCAGTGGAATTAGCGCAGTGATGATGGATACAGTGAAGAAGCAGCATAAGTCTTTTCACTGGACAGAAGAAGCTGAAAAGATTTTCAATCTGTTGAAAAGGAAGATCACAAAACAACCGGTTTTGGTATTGCCGGATTTTCAGAAAACATTTCAGGTGAAATGCGATGCAAGTGGATTTGCAATCGGGGCAGTCTTGAGTCAAGAAGACAGGCCAATAGCATATTTCAGCGAGAAGCTGAATGAAGCGAAATTGAAATACTCCACGTATGATAAGGAGTTTTATGCTATCATACAGACATTAAAGAAATGGAGGCATTACTTGATACCCAAAGAATTTGTATTGTACAGTGATAATCATGCACTGCAATTTGTGACTCAACAGGAGAAGTTGATTCAGAAACATGTAAAATGGTTTGAGTATATGCAGAATTTCACATTTGTGATTAAACATATTTTTGGTACTGCTCACAAAGTTGTTGATGCTTTGAGCAGAAAGTGTTTGTTGTTGCAGGAGTTCAGAGTCCGCACTTTAGGTTTTGATGATCTCAGGAATATGTACGCAGATGATCCAGATTTTCAGGAAGTGTATGAAGCAGCTGAGAATTCAGTTCTCATAGATAGAAGCCCGTGGATAGAATACATGATCCAGGAAGGATTTTTGTTCAGAGGCAATCAACTATGTATTCTGAAATGCTCCATGAGGGAGAATCTGTTGAAGGAACACAGTGGTGGATTGGCAGGACATTTCGGTCATGACAAAACATTCGCGAAATTGAATGAGTCATATTTTTGGCCGGGAATGCGAGCGGATGTCAAAGGATTTGTAGACAGATGCAGAATTTTCCAGCATTCGAAGGGAAGAAAGAAGAATGCAGGTTTTTATCAACCGTTGCCCATACCAGAAAGGCCGTGGGATGCGATAAGCATGGATTTTGTATTGGGGTTTCCAAGGACACAAAGAGGTGTTGATTCAATCTTTGTGGTAGTGGATAGGTTTTCCAAGATGGCACACTTCATCCCATGTCATAAGACCAGTGATGCAACTCACATTGCAAATCTTTTCTTCAAAGCGGTCATTCGACTTCATGGGTTGCCGAAAAGTATAGTTTCAGACAGAGACACGAAATTCATAGGACATTTTTGGAGGACCTTATGGAAGAAGCTGGGGACTAATTTGATGTTTAGTTCAGCTTATCATCCTCTGACGGATGGATAGACGGAAGTGGTCAACATAAGTCTGGGAGACTTGCTGAGAAGCTTGGTGACAGAGCACCATAGCAGTTGGGACAATATATTACCACAGGCAAAATTTGCGTACAATGACTCAGTGAATCAGAGCACAGGCCAGAGTCCATTTCAAGTTGTTTATGGCATGCAGCCCAGGGGAATTTCTGAATTGAGAGATTCAGGAAAGACTGCTACTAGAAGCGCTAGTGCAGAGGAATTCGTTGAGGCGATGAAGGAACTTCACAGCCTGGTGAAGGAGCGGTTGCAGAATTCAAGTCAGGAATACAAGCGCAGAGCAGATCAACATCGAAGACAACTTCAGTTTGAGGTTGGTGATCTGGTTCTGGCACATTTGAGGAAATAAAGGTTCCCGAGAGGAGCATACAATAAGCTGAAGATGAAGAAAATCGGGCCATGCAAGGTCTTGAGAAAATTTGGGGACAATGCTTATGAGATTGAACTACCCGATGGGATCGGAATTTCTTCGATATTCAATGTCTCAGATTTGTACCCATACAGAGCTAGAGAAGTAGAGATTGGAGATAAGCAGCCAGCGATCCAGTGGACGAAGCAAATGCCAGTTGCAGAGAAGCCATAGATGGAATGCATACTGGACAAGAGAGTGAGTAAGAGGACCAGGCGAAAACAATATTTTGAGTATCTGGTCAAGTGGAAGAACCATCCAGTTGAAGATGCCAGCTGGGAGATTGAAGCTGAGATACAGAAGCATGGACAGACCGTGTAGGAGCTCATGGACAGGAGCCCATGAAAGTTTTCAAGCGAGGGAGTATGATACAGGAGCATCGCCAACACATCAAGTGAGCCAGCGCGGAAGCGGAGGACAGCTGGACAAGCCAGCACAAATTTTGAAAACACTTTGGAATTGTTGCGCAAATCTTAAATGAGCCATTAAGATGAGGTGCACTTGTATATTGTAAATGGACCTTGAGCGGATAGCTCTCGTTCTTAGTAGGTAGACGTCATTTAAAATAGTTAATGTAAAGTAGATAGAATTTAATTCTAGACTAGATAGTTGTAGAGCGCAAGAGGGAAATGAGATATAGACACCCTCATTGTGCATTGTAACATTATTCAGAAGCAGAGAGCTGTGTAAAAACACCCATGTACAGACATTTTAATTAATAGAAAGATTTGATTCAAATTCATGGTTTGTGTTGTTCTCTGTGTATTGGTGCTGAATGATAGGCTCATGAGCGTTTGCTTCCTGTTATACATTTGTTTTTATATGTTGTGTATGTGATTTCATGTATGAATTGAAGTCTGAGAGGGATATGGAATGAGTTTCAATTGTTTCTCTATTTGAGCCAGAGAATTCCTGCAAGGAGTGCAGTTGAAGTGTCTGCAAGGAGTGCGTTGACAGACGGTTCAGATAGAGATAGTTTTTGTTCTCATTCATCCAGAAGTGCAGTTGGGCACAGGAGCCGTGCAAGGAGTGCGCAGGCCAGGTAAAAGTCTCAGGGTTGTGAACCTAAGTGAAGCATTTGACAGACTGCTGCTGCAGGTGTGCGCAGAGTCAAGTGACTTCAACACTTCGACGTTGTTGAAGGTTTTCCGCAAGGAGTGCGTGCAAGAGTTTTCTGGAAGGACTTGAGGTTGTGGGGAAAAGCTCAAGAGGGATAGGACCTTTGAATTTGTTGAAGGACAGCGTAGAAAATTTGTGCCTTGAAGGTTGGCAAGAAGCGTCGCAAGTTTGCACGCAGGTGGATAAGTTATGTGGAAGAACACTTAGTCATTTCGTGGATTGCATAAGGAAGAATGGACGGTCGATATCTTCCAAGGAAAATCAGCGAATCACCGTGAGCCGTTGGATCTCGCGGGGGTGCAGGGGGATACTGCAGATATTCCCATAGTGTTTAAAGCTCAGAAGGGGCAGAGCCGTTGATCTAAGCCAGCCAGGGGCGTTGGATTATTCACGAAATTGCCTATCAGGATTTCGTAAGAAAGGAATTGAAGATTTGGTAACGGGAGTTGCGAAATTGCAATACGCGATATCCCGACGGCTACAAGTATAGTGTGGGGCCACAAGAGTTGGTGGTGGACAGGTAGCACACTGTATCGGGGTTTGGGAAACGTAATGTCCCGAAACATTGGACATTAGGATTCGCGATCCCGCGAAGTCCGAAATCCCGACGAGGTGACAGGACCGTTGAAAAGTCAAAGTCGTGAGCTCATCGGAGTTTCGGCATATCGGGACTCGGGAGTTAGAGAACCGAGTTGCTTGACACCGCGATTGTCGAGATCCCGATAAAGAAAGTCCTGACAAAGGAACAGAAGGGTCAGCGTTGACTCATATCGGGTCTCGGAGATTCGAGAGTCCTACGCTCGATCACTGACCTCGCAAGGTTGTGAAGTCCGATTCCCCGATAAGTAAAGAGAGGGGGAGTCGCGCAAAGAGATCCGTGGGTGCAGATTTCCCGATAGGGAAATAGAAGGACAGGTTAGTGTTCTTCGGGCCGAGGAAAGAGAAGATCCTATGAGCAGGCGTGCTTGCGAGTGCGACACTGCATCACTTAAGTTGTCGTATTCTATTAAAGTAGTAGTTGTGGGTTGAATTCCCAACCACTTACTTTAAGTTTTTTTCCTCTTAAAAACATGTGGCCATTAAATTGTGTATCTTAGTGGATGGAATGAGTGCACAAGTGTGTAGTGTTAAGTTGTCATATTCTACTAAGGTAGTAGTTGTGGGTTGAATTCTCAACTACTTGCTTTAAAGTTTTTTTTCTCTCAAATAGATGTGGTCATTAAATTGTGTATCTTAGTATATGGAGTGAGTGTACAAGAGTGAGTGAACAATAACCAGCCTGCTAGGCAACATTTAATGCTACAACAACAGATATATACACTATTGGATACACCCTGAGGTATATACCAAGGAAATCCAACGATCTATATACCAGCCACCACAACATTGAATGTTATTGCAGGTTGGTTATTGCTCTTCCACAAGAGCATAGTGTTAAGTTATCTTATTTGATTAAGGTAATAGTTGTAGGTTGAACTTCCAACTACTTACTTTAAAGTTTTGTTTTGTTTCTCAAATAGATTAGTTATTAAATTGTGTATGTTAGTGGTTGGAGTGAGTACACAATACTCTAGTATTAAGTTGTCATATTCTATTAAGGTAGTGGTTGTGAATTAAAATCCCAACTATTTACTTCAAAGTTTTTTTTATTTAATTTTCTCAAATAAATGTGATTATTAAATTTTAGTAAATATATCATTTTGTAAATATTATATTTATAAATATAAATATTCAAATAAATAATATCAAGCCGTAGTTTCTTAGATATTTAGAAATGGCTATAAACTTTTAATGTATCCAAGGGAGGCAAGTATGTGGTGAACGATCTCAATAATTGCTGGGAAGGTTGTGACAGGAAACTAAAATAAATAGTACAAATAATAATAATAAGACTCGCTACCGCGTCCAGGCATGGAATTTGACGTTTCACAAGACGTATTTTTTATTTGAACTTGTATTTGATATGTGGATAAGAAATCCACACGTTATTATTGACAGAGATCAAAATACCAAAAACGTCAAATTGATGTTTAACAGTGTAGATTTCTGGTCAAAATCTGTTGTAGGTACTTACACATTAGAGGCTTATAAGTATATACTGCATAGGTTAATAACTATAATTCATGGCTTCAGCCTTCAAGGAACTAGGCAGGGGCACAACAGTGAGGTTGATGACACTTGGTACAAATTCCAATGCTCCAGTCCGGGTCTTCTGAAATTTACACAATATACAAAATATTTTGACATTTATGATTTTGGGTAAAACGTGAAGTGACAGGCATGAAAATAAAAATTCCAAGCCTGACCGCGTCCATAATGATTGAGATCATCGATGTAGATGGAGATTACGTGAAAGAGTGTGACGTAAGAAGATTTTGAAATTTCTCATAAGTCCAAATACATAGGGAAAGATGGAATCTGGAATCTCCCAACGCTGCATAAATCATAAGGACTCGACCTGTCGGTAGCATTAATTGATGAACTGACTCGACCTCTCAAATTATTTTCAATACCGATCATGCGATTATCCGAGGCATTCTGCCAAATTATGATGTAGATGGAGATTACGTAATGAATGAGATCATCGATGTAGATGGAGATTTGTGAAAGAGTGTGACGTCAGAAGATTTTGAAATTCCTACCTACAATTCCTACCTACTCCTAAGTCTAAATACATAGGGGAAGATGAAATCTGGAATCTCCCAACGTTGCATAAATCATAAGGACTCGACCTGTCGGTAGCATTCATTGATGAACTAACTCGACCTCTCAAATTATTTTCAATACCGATTATGCGATTAATCCTTACCCTTTTCGTATGTCATTTAATACCCTAAATCTATTTCTAGCATTTTCGAATCATCTTGAATTCATTGAAGGGTTCGGATCTCATGACCTTCATGTAGGTAACGCATGTTTTATCTCCTTACTTTGTTATGAATAAAATTGCGTAAGAGAATTGAGATGTATTTATGAAAGTTTAGCTCTCATTAGAATTTGGAAGGTTATAATTTTTAAGGAATTGAAAGATTATAATTGTACTAACATTAAACCTGGTAGAACAAAGATATAAAGAATAAACATGTTCAATTATATAAACATTAAAAGAAAGGTTTTCAGATCAAATTGGTTTTTAACATAACATTAAGATTTTAAGCACATATCTTAAGAGGAGATGCTCTTAACTTTGAAATGTAAGGGCATAACTTTTAACAACTAATTATTAAACGAGATTATATAAAGTACTATCTAACTAATTAGATTCAAAGTAAGGGAATAACTTTTAACAACTAATTATTAAATGAAATTATATAAAGTACTATCTAATTAATTAAAACTTCACACCTAATGGTCCAAATAACATACAAAGTAACTATTGAGATATAGTGCCAAATTCTTTTAAAATGGAAAAAAAACTCATTGATTTGACAAGATATAAGAGATTTGTTATTCGATGGATCTTATTAAAGATAATAGTATTCCAAGAGGACCATTAAAAACTTCAACACTGATGAACAACTTAGCACTTCCAAAATAGATGGTGGAGAGTCTTAACCTAATCATAATGTGGGAAAGAATCATAAGTGAATATGGACAGTGAGAAGCATTCCTTGAAGGGAAAGCCTTGGAAGACAATAAGATATGTAAAATCCTGCAATATGTAGGAGAGATTGAAGGACCATACTTGTTATGTGTCAAATACTTAAGATATCATAATATAGCAATATACACCACAAGGGAACGTGGAGCACAACTCCTAAATAGATAAAAGAAATGAGTTACACAATAACTCATTAAAGAATTGGAGAATGTGGTGCTCTTTATTAACAATCAAAATAGAGATAATTGAATATACCAAGATTTGAAGCAAAAATGACATATTATAACAACACTAAACAATTGTAGAAGAACTAGAATACCACAAATAACAATACCTTTATTGATGAAAGCAATGTTCGCTTGTCTCTTTGAGGGGGCAACCTCCAAATGAGAAGATCTCCAATTACAATATGATTCACTAGACGTCCTATTCCCTTCTTCCTACTTCATTATATAGTTTCTATCTAACCTCCTAGAAACTTTCTAGTAGGCAGAACCTTCAAGTAATCCTTCTTACAATTATTGTTTTCATACTATATCTACTACATCAACCTTATTTGATGGCCTCAATACATATCAACCTATCTATCTACTTTAGGTGGTTAGGTTAGGAGCCTAACATTATCTCCCCTTTATAAAGCAACAATGTCCTCAAGGCTAGAGATGAACAAATTGATGAAGGATGTCTGTTGGTTCTGTTGATGGGGAAAAATCCCGACTTCGACATGAGGGAGAATTTCCCGATGGTAGGTGTTGGTCCTGAGATTAAACTTAAGGCTCAAAGGATAATGTGAGGCATCAGGAAAGTTTTTTAAGAGTGTGTTTTAAAATGATTTTCCTACCTCGGTTGTATGATAAACATTCCTTAATGAAATTAACCTCGTAGCATCACAAAGGTCGTATTTCATATCTGAGTCAAAATCGAAATAATGAATAAAGTGAAGGAAAATTACAAAACTGTGAAACAAAGCAAGGCATCAATTACACAAGAGTCTCACTTTGTTGCAGTAGAAGAAAGTAGATTAGTATAACCTTGAATAAAGCATAAAAATACAATAATCCACATAGCAAGCAGGTATTGTATTACTCACAATAAATACAGAGGAAACGCTACTTACTCAATAAATTACTGATACAATAAAATTTCAGTAGTTGTAGTATTAAATTGGAATCAACATTTATTCAGGAATACATAAGTAAAATGAGTAATGAAAGACAAAGAGACACATAACCCAGATTTGAACAAAACTTGGAATCTTTGTCTGCACTTGTATTAATACTCTATAAGGAGAGTCTTCTCTATTACAATTGGCAAGAAGCATCCTGAAATAAGTTTTTGATTCATGTATTTATACAAAATGGTCTCAACCCAAAACGGTTGGACTTCTCATAAAAGTACTAAATATTACAATATGCAAAACTGAAAGGTTCCATTTACATCTCCTTTGTCTCTTCGCATGCATGTAGAGACGTTTCTTCTCCATATCCTCCATCTTGGAAACAACTGGCATCTGATTAAGACCCGTGTGAATAGTATGTTCAGATTATCTCATTTATTTCTAGATGTGTTGGCTTTCCCGTGTTCGACACACTGGATGCATCTGGTTACTAACCGCACTACTAACCCGGAAGGTTCTATTGTTTCATTTGCCTCGAAAATGTACAACTTCTTTTCTATATGAGGCAACCTATCATGTATTTTATTTGCTTCCAAAGATGTAGCCTATAGCTCTGTAAACTGGGATTTATTATCCATTTGTTAATCTGGATAAGGTCGATTTGTTTCAATTGTTGGATGGTCATATGGGCTTCTTCTATGCTTGTCTTAGAATTATGTTGATTTTTCTCTATGTCAATCTATCCCAGGGCCTCAAAGATATGTTAGAAAAAAAGGACCGTGGAGCAATAAAATAAAACAAATGTGGAAACAAAACATAGAAGATACACAATACAATAGAGACATAGATTTACATGGTTCACCCAGTGTGAGCTACGTCCACCAGAGAAATTGCCAGGTCCTTCCTTTATTATTATCCATCATATGAAGGGATACAACCTACAACAAACCTACTGTAACTTCATCTTCTTTCTCTCACAGTCTCCTATCTCAGAATACAATATTCTACATCAATCATAGCCGCAATACATTTCCCTCATAAAAGAGGGTTTCCTTCTAGGGAAAAAAACCCTAACATAATCTCTATCGTTAGATCTGTGACCTTATAATGAACGGTCCAGATTTACAATGAAATTACAATATACATTTACAAGGAAATTTTTTCCTTCGGGGGCTTCACACCCGAACCCCCATCAGGGGATTTTGGGGGCCCGCTTGCCCCCAGAGCCCCCAGCCGAGGGGATAGCCCCCCCGGACCCCGCAGAGGGGGTACCCCCCCTTTGCACTCCCCCGCGTGGAAGAGTGTACTTACTTTTGGGGTGTAAATACTTGATGGGGTATAAACATGGTTGAAAGTAAAAGACCTCTAAATTAGGAAGATAATCAGGCTCCACAACCAACAATCTCCCACTTGGAGACAGATCTCAACAACTCCACCATTGTTGTATATGCTGGACTTTGAACCTTCTTGGACCTGGCAAATTCCTCATCTTCATCTTCATTCTTGAAGACCAACTGAAACTGAGCAAGAACTCAGTTTCTCCCCGGTTACTCCCTTTGTTAACATGTCTACAGGATTTTGGCTAGTGTGTGTCTTTTCCAACTTCAAATGTCCATCTTCCAAGGCGGATCGTATGAAGTGGTACCTCAACTGTATATGCTTAGTCTTCGAATGGAAGGCTGAGTTCTTTGCAAGATGAATGACACTCTCATTGTCATAGTACAACCTGCTATTCTCTTGCTTCTTTCCCAATTCCTCCATAAACCTATGTAACCAAATCATCTCTTTACTAGCCTCTGTAGCAACAACATACTCTACCTCTGTTGTTGAAATTGCAACAACCTTTTGCAGTTTTGAAATCCAACTTACTGCTATTCCACCTATAGTAAACACATACCCTGTGGTACTCCTCGTTCTATCTTTATCACCTGCCATATATGAATCAACATATCCTTGTAGAACAGTTTTTGAACCTCCAAAACATAATGCATGATTAGCAGTACCTCTCAAGTATCTGAGAATCCACTTTACTGCCTCCCAATGTTCTTTACCTGGGTTTTTCATATATATGCTCACAACTCCCACTGCATGTGCAATATTTGGTCTTGTACAAACCATTGCATACATCAAGCTGCCAACTACTGATGAATATGGGACCCTGGACATGTATTCTATCTCCTCCTGTGTCTTGGGACACATTTCCTTAGTTAATTTGAAATGGCTGGCCAAAGGCGTACTAACTGGTTTTGCATTCTACATTCTAAACCTCTCCAACACCTTCTCTATGTACTCACTTTGAGACAATGTCACTTTGCGATTTTTCCTGTCTCTTGTTATTCTCATACAAAGGATTTTCTTTGCAGCACCCAAATCCTTCATCACAAATGAATTCGCTAATTTCTTCTTGAGCACATTTATATCCTGCATATTAGACCCTGCAACAAGCATGTCATCTACATACAATAACAAGATAATAAAGCTTCCATTTTCTAGCTTTTTAAAATAAACACAGTGATCAAAATGACATCTACTATAACCCTGTTATGTCATAAACTTGTCAAACTTCAGATACCACTGCCTTGGAGCTTGCTTTAGGCCATATAAGCTCTTCTTCAACCTGCATACCAAATTCTCCTTCCCTTTGACCTCATACCCCTGTGGCTGCTACATATAAATCTCTTCCTCCAAATCCCCATGGAGAAAAGTTGTTTTTACATCTATCTGTTCAAGATGCAAATCTTCTACTGCCATAAGACTTAAAATAGTTCCAATTAAAGTCATTTTAACAATAGGAGAAAACATTTCATCAAAATCTATACCTTTCTTTTGTGCAAACCCCTTTACAACAAGTCTAGCCTTGTATCGCTTTTCTTCTCCATCTTCTTCCTTTAACTTGTAAACCCATTTATTATGCAATGCTCTTTTTCCTGCAGACAACTGAACCAAGTCCCAAGTACCTAACTCATGCAAAAATGATAGAGCATCTCACCACAACTGGAAGCTATAAAAAGTTAAACAACAACCCGATATCCAAGATTATCAAGGAAGTCAAGAAAGCCATAAAAGATTCTAACCTGGATGAAAGAATGAAGAAACGACTAACTCCAAGCTGCCTAATCACTCCTAGAATATATGGACTCCCTAAAATCCACAAGGAAGGAGTTCCTTTGAGACCAATTGTCAACACGATTGGTTCCCCAACCTATGAACTAGCCAGGTACGTAGCAAGGATCCTAGGACCTTTGGTTGGCAAGACAGACTCATACATAAAAGATTCAAGAGACTTCGTGGAACTCATAAAAGAGGAGAAA
>ML779865.1:1377391-1392580 GCA_009831015.1 Picea engelmannii | reverse complement strand
GAGACAAGTAGTTGATGAGTTGGCACATACATGAGGTGTATAGTTGATGATGTTGGTACATATTGATGAGTCATAGTTGATGAGTAGTTGACACATGATTGGTACATACTTGGTACATGGTTGGTTGCACTTGTTTATGGCACTTGTTTATGGTACATGTTGATTACAATTTGTTTGGTAGAGGTTGGTGCATGGTTGATGCACTTGTTTATTTTACAAGTTGATTACAGTTTGAGGTATAGGTTGATACATGGCTGATGCATGGTTCATGTTTATTGGTACAAGTTTTTAGTGGTATATCTCACAGTGATAGTGTGACAGTGGTTCCATCATTCTATTTCTAATTCAGGGTGGTTGGACGGGGAAAGGACATGTGGTTGTAGCCACATTACGGTTGTAGCCGGAGAACATAGGTGGTTGTAGCCTCCTTCTAGTTGTAGCCAGAGAATAGGGGAGTTGGAGCTTCCCTTAGGTTGTAGCCTGAGAAACAAGGGGGTTGGAGCCCCCTTCTAGTTGCAGCTGGAAAACAAAGGAAGTTGGTGCTTCCAATGACTGTAATTCTTCAAGACATATAAGAAAAATCATTATGTAGTTTTCTATCGCTTTGGGTTTCCTCTTAAAACACTGGTGTACTGTGTATGTGTATGATTGTTCATTTGTTCATTGTTTATTTACTCTGCAGTTATTGGATGATAATGCTACATTGATATAACACTTGGATTATATGGTTAAAAATGATTAGATTACTCTATTACTGATTCACCCCTCCTCTCAATAATCCAACACATACATGAGTCGAAAGCACACCTATAACTTATTGTAATTTATTTTGATAATTTCATGAGCATGGGAATGCCCTCCTTATTTGTATAAAATATCATTCGGCATAGGCATGCTTGTTTATTTTTAGGTGGAGTAGGAAGTCATTTCTTCTTGGTTAAAGTTATTTCTCTCTAAGTAGTCTTTACAAGTTACAAGCATGTGGGATAGAAAATGATGATGTATTTTGACTATATGGAAGTTGCTAACTTCACACATCAGGGGTAAACTAGTATCACCTCAATTTCTCTCACAAGGGACATTTAGGAAATTCTCTAAAGACATCATTAATTGGAAAGCATACACCATAATATGTCTACCTCATGGCTACTTTACATCACCTCAACGAGTAGGGAAACAAATTACAAAGTGGGTTTTCATACACTTGCACAGATTTTCCTTCAAAATCCATAAAAGCCATCTTACATGAGTGGACTTGTCCTCTTCAACACATTTAAGGAGGAAGGATTAGCTCAGTTAGCTCTAGATTGATGTACATGAGAAATTCAATCTCCCATCCAATTTATGAAGTGTACTTTGGCCTCCCAAAGTCCCTTTCAAGCATTGGGATCTCCATTTTGAATGAAAAGCTTTCACATTGGAACTAGTTGTTCAAGAAGATTAGAATTTTCCTATAAATGAAAGTCACAGAGAAACGTTTGAAGAAGAAAAGAATTGCAAGGTTATGATGTAGGAATGAGAATGATGATCATATATCTTTCTCTCTCATCTATATTGTTCATCACCCTCATGCTTGTTTGAGTTCTTTCCTCAAAGAGCAAAGACTTCACCATTGTTATAGAGGGTTTTCAAGAAGCAAAATGACGCATTCCAAGGAGAGTGCTAAAGCTCATTTTCATCCAACCATTCTCCCTAGGCGTCGTTACTCATGGTAATGACTTTCCATGAGACTAATATATGAGTATCGTTGTTTCCCTTCATATTTTATGCTTGAGCAGTATACTTGTAGTTAATTTGTAGTTTGAAAGCCAATAAATTACATTAGATACTCAAATAACTACAGTGTACCCATGTAAAAAAATCCAACCATGCAAACTAATAACTTGCATTGAAAAGTCAAATAACTACAATCTTCATTGCTTAGAATTAATTACCACACTTATATGCTTATAAATAACTCAATCAATTATTGTTTGGAATCCATTTTCACACTTAAATGCTTATATTTAACTCAATCAATTAGATAATTTTTTTAGTTAGACATAAACACATTCTATTATACTATTACATCAATTATTGTTTGGAATCCGTTTTCACACTTAAATGCTTATATTTAACTCAATCAATTAGATAATTTTTTTAGTTAGACATAAACCAATTCTATTATACTATTACCTTCGTTATATATATGAGAAATACGACCACGATTTTTTAATACACAAATTCTATTATACTATTACATTAGTTATATATGAGAAATGTGCCTACGAATTTTTAATGTACGTTTAAATACAAATGATTTACTTTTTGGTAAACTATATAACCTATTTTTTAATTATATTTTTTATTTTTTAGTTGTATAGTATTTTTAAAGTAATCGTCATCTTTTTAATTGCTAAAAGATTTTTTATTTTTTTAAACTTTTTTATTTTATAAATAACAATTTTGTAATATCAAAAACTATTTCCATTTAATAACTAATTAAAATAATATAGAAAAGTATTATAAATATCATTATATTTTGTATTTTATTTATTTTTAAAAAACAAAAATAAAAAATATATCAAAATCATATATTTTTTAATAATGTAAATAAAATGTTTAAATTATTAAAAAAAAAACATACCATGAAAATAATTTGTACACAATGCCTTGTATATAGAAGGTAGTTTTGTATAGAATTAAAAACAAAACCAAGACCAAATATAAAACATCAAATTTAGAAAGATAAAATAAAATCTTTCATGCATCCAGGTGTTACAATTGAGTGATGAGATGTATAACTCTTTAATAATGGGGGCTATAGATCTCTCTTGGTACTTGATCTCTATGTATTTTCCAAATTTAACATAAATCTATATCTATACTAATATATGACAAAATTAAACATTACAATTAGATTCTGGATACTTAATAGATCCAAATTTAACATAAATCTATATCTATGACAAAATTAAATTTTACAAATAGATTTTGAAGTTGTACTATTTTTGAAAGCAGATTCTCAAGATTGCTGGTACTTCCACTTCCCTCGAATTCCAACGAAAATGGCATTGAGAAAGAACGTAAAAGCATACGGTAAATAGTCAGTACGGATTATTCCTCTTCGAGCCACGTCTTTATTATATTCTGGAAAATATTCTTTCAAAACAAGAGTGGTAATTCCCCACCTCATCCAAACCAGGGCTTGGAAAGCACCATAAAACCATCTCCCATGAACCTTGAAATGTCCTCTTGTGACTAATACAAAGCAACATATCTCACAAGCAGCAATTACATAACCCCCTACGCCACGAACCAGATACATCCAAATTAACGAATTCTTCCTTATCCAACCAAATCCCCAATGCCTGAGAGCTCCTCCATCCGCGGAAGGATCAATAACTCCATGTGCAAGGATGTAGATGGACTTATTCCAAAATGATATGCAATGCCGTTTAAGGGCATTCCTAAAACTATCTCTCCTCATTGATCTCCAAAAACCAACTCCATCCCCACCTTTTATACTTTCTCTAAACAAAACCAAAAACATGCAGGAACTCAAGCCCAAGTCTATAGCAATGGCTACCATTATCACATAAACTCTGGGTTTAGTGAGTGGCATGGCTTTCGGTTCATACCATTTGCCAGTGCCTCCTTCCAATGCAATAAGCACAGCCCAAGTGATAGAGCAAAGCAAGTTCACACAAATCATTATGATGGAAAAGGTTCGGAAGTTTAGAAGACTACCTCTAAAAGTCAGTACCTGGCAAAGATTGGTGTTTTCCGGATCAGAACGTACCAGAGATTTGGTTAAAAATGCATTGCCAGCAATCCCAGTTCCTCTGCTGTCGACAATATAGCCTCTTATGGCCCTCCTAGCTATCAGTGCGCTGGAGAAACCATCTACTCTCAACCAGGCAGTAACTATAATGTTGACTAATGCTTCTGCCAAACGTGGCACAATGAACGACACGGTGTCGTATTCTTCCTCGTCTTTGCATTCTCCGCACTGATCCCTGTAGTTTTGCAGGGCATCCGAAGCCAGGTTTATGACTCCTCTCGCGTCCTTATGTTTTGTTTTTAAACTTGTGATCAGCATCTCTGTCCACTTATCATTTTCTGCTGGATGGATTGGAATACAGATGCAACTACGCTCACTAAGCTGTTCAAAGACTCCCTCATCAAGTATTTGACAGACTGCAGCAACAGGCCATACCTTCGGAGCACCCATTGTCAATCTCTTCTTAGTATTCTCTTTGCAAGCCTCCCTTCCAGCCTCTAAATCCTCCCTTACTTCCTCCACATGCAACAGGCCCTGGTTGCACCCATGGCAGCCAGGGCCTGTTGCATGTGGTTGCACCCACGGCAGCCAGGTCTTGGTTGCAGCCAGGGCCTGTTGCACCCATGGCAGCCGGGGCCTGTTGCCCTGGTTGCACCCATGGCAGCCATTTCTGAGGCATGACAGACATGGGAGTAGGCACCTGGAGTCATACAGTCGCTTAAGAGTTCCAGGGATCCGTTCCGCAAGCATCATTGTGATGTCGTCGACTGTATGGAATACAATGCAGCGACATGCATGGTTGGACTGACAACAATAAAGGATCTCTCCATCGAATTCTCGAGAGCCAATTAAAGGAAAACATTGAAGTTGTATGGAGGGCACATCATAGACATGGGAGGTGTACTTCATGAATTGCCTCATGGTACAACTGGGCTCCTGTGACAACATTACTACTTCAGCAGCCCGTAGATTGAGTACAAATTCCTTGGCCTCCTCCTCCTTCTCCCAGCGACATGTGGTCAGTCCAAACCCACCAATGTCGTGCAGTTTGGTACCTGCGATGTAGTCGGGAAGATCCCTGGCACCCATCTCTGCATGAAGCCTTCCACTCACCAAACATGTTATAAAAAGGGCCAGATTTCCTAGACCGGTCATTGCCACGTCAGGAAAACTAGTGGAACCAGTTAGTGCTTCACTTACGTCAAATTGTGCTAAAGCAACATTACACAGCAATGACAACCAGAAAACCAAATGTATAATGAACAACTTCATTATGTATCCACTTACCAGCCAATCGTGGAATAAACCCATTTCAATAAACAAGGTGTCTAACGGCTGCTGTAACGAAACAAAACAAATGTTCACTTAATCTATATTCTGCGTAGCCCAGTTGCATATATATAGGGAGAGAGAGCCTCCTTCCCTTGATGGTTTTAGAATCATTAAAGTTATCCCTCGATGGTTTAAGTATCATCATAGTTATGGCGTGAGATGTGAGGTACACAAACAAAATTGAAAGAACGAGAAAATGGCGTGAGAAGTAAGGTACACAAACAATAAAAGTTATGAAAGAATGAGAAAATAATTGCTGTGAGATCATCGATGTAGATGGAGATTACGTGAAAGAGTGTGACGTAAGAAGATTTTGAAATTTCTCTAAGTCCAAATACATAGGGAAAGATGGAATCTGGAATCTCCCAACGTTGCATAAATCATAAGGACTCGACCTGTCGGTAGCATTAATTGATAAACTAACTCGACCTCTCAAATTATTTTCAATACCGATCATGCGATTATCCGAGGCATTCTGCCAAATTATGATGTAGATGGAGATTACGTAATGAATGAGATCATCGATGTAGATGGAGATTTGTGAAAGAGTGTGACGTAAGAAGATTTTGAAATTCCTACCTACAATTCCTACCTACTCCTAAGTCTAAATACATAGGGGAAGATGGAATCTGGAATCTCCCAACGCTGCATAAATCATAAGGACTCGACCTGTCGGTAGCATTAATTGATGAACTAACTCGACCTCTCAAATTATTTTCAATACCGATTATGCGATTAATCCTTACCCTTTTCGTATGTCATTTAATACCCTAAATCTATCCATTAACTCTTAGGAATTAAATCCGAATTTTAAAAATAGTAAATCTCATCCGCCTAAACTCCGCTCTCAACTAAATATTAAAATCTATTTCTAGCATTTTTGAATCATCTTGCATTCATTGAAGGGTTCGGATCTCATGACCTTTATGTAGGTAACGCACGTTTTATCTCCTTACTTTGTTAGGAATAAAATTGGGTAAGAGAATTTAGATGTATTTATGAAAGTTTAGCTCTCATTAGAATTTGGAAGGTTATAATTTTTAAGGAATTGAAAGATTATAATTGTACGTAGAACAAAGATATAAAGAATAAACATGTTAAATTATATAAACATTAAAAGAAAGGTTTTCAGATCAAATTGGTTTTTAACATAACATTAAGATTTTAAGCACATATCTAAAGAGGATATGCTCTTAACTTTGAAATGTAAGGGCATAACTTTTAACAACTAATTATTAAATGAGATTATATACAGTATTATCTAACTAATTAGATCCAAAGCAAGGGAATAACTTTTAACCACTAATTATTAAATGAAATTATATAAAGTACTAATTAGAACTTCACACCTAATGGTCCAAATAACATACAAAGTAACTATTGAGATATAGTGTCAAATTCTTTTAAAATGGAAAAAAAACTCATAGATTTGACAAGATATAAGAGATTTGTTATTCGATAGATCTTATTAAAGATAATATTATTCCAAGAGGACCATTAAAAACTTCAACACTGATGAACGTGGAGAGTCTTAACCTAACCATAATGTGGAGAGTCTTTATGGTTACCTTATTGAGTTGTCTATAATCTATGCACAGTCGGAGGGTACCATCTTTCTTTTTCACAAACAGGATTGGTGCTCCCCATGGAGACACGTTGGGCTAGATATAGCCTTTGTTCATCATTTCTTTTAGTTGTAGTTTAAGCTCAACTAGCTTGGGTGTGCTCATCCTGTAGGGTGTCCTAAACACTGGCACCGCTCCTGGTGCAATTTCTATCGAGAAGTCAATGTCGCTTCTCGGAGGTAGACTCGGTACCTCTTCCGGAAATACATCTCTATATTCTCTTAGTGTGGGGTGGTCTTCGAGGCTTGGTTTGTCATCTTCAACTGATTCCAACACCTGTATCGCATATAGTGGACATCCCTTTCTGCAATACTTTCTCATTTGAAGAGATGATATTCGTCTCACCGAGACAGGTTTTTGGATCCCTTGAAGGGTTATCCTTATTCCTTCTTCACTTACACATTCTAAGGTTTTATGGTAACAATCTAGTCTGGCTTTATATGTGGCTAGCCAGTCCATACCAATCAACGGGTCATACGATCCTAGGGGTAATATGTTAAGGGTTTCTTGGGTGGGGAATTCACCCATAGTGAATTGGCAAGCTGGTATGACCTCCGCTACCTTTCTTTTGGTGTCGATGGCTAACTATACCAACCATGGCTTGGCATGTTTATGTGGTTGTAATTTACACTTATCAACAACCTTAAGGGCTATATAACTCAAATTTGAACCAGGGTCAATTAGAATAGACACTAGATGGTCGGTGATCATACCTTCCATCTCCACCACTGAAGCTTGGTGGTCAGCTTATTTATTATCCAAGGCTGCATAAATTTGTGGCACACTCTTGGCCATGTCATTGACGGTGGTAGCTTCTTGAACGTTATAAATTCTCCAACTATTCCGTTGTCGGTGTGGGCAGTCCCTCAGTAGATGTTCTTCTCCACAACCCCAACATTTCAAGGGTTCTTTCTTTGGGTTATGAATCTTTCTTGGGGTAGATCCAAAGGGTTTATTTCTGCTCTGCTCTGGGAAATTTTGCTGGTGTACACTTTGGGTTGGGAAGCTCATCCTTGAGTCCTTTTTATAGTTTTTAAATCTTGGGGATTTAAATCCCTTTTTCTGGAATCCCAAATTATTCTTCTGCTTCCAGCCTTCACGAGGATTTGTCTGATGCCCAAGATGCTCATAACAATATCTTGCCTTTCGAATAGTGTCCTCTAGGGTCTTTGGCTCATCAAACTCAATCCTATTCTGATAGTCCTTAAGTAGTCCACTGATGAATCGTTGCACCTTTGCATTTTCTGCTTTTATATAGGGTATGTACCTCAGCAACTCGAGGAATCTGCTGACATATTCATCTATGGTGAGTTTCCCCAGCTTGAGTTCATAGAATTCTTTAGTCTTTTCGTCGAAATACTTTTCTAACAAATACTTCTTCCTAAAGTATTTCTCAAACCGTTCCTAAGATAGGTCTTCTTCGTGAATCCCTTTTACGTTCTTAAGGTCTTCCCACCAAGTGGAAGCCTTCCCATTCAGGTTTAAAGTGGCTACTTGGGCCTTCAAGTTTTTCAAGAAGTCATGGACTGTGAAATACTTCTTTAGTCCAAGCAGCCAGGCCTCCGCTTCCTCTCCCTTCTTTATTTCACCGTCGAAAGAGGGTGGTTTGGCCTTCTTGAATTCTTTGAGATTATGATTTTTGGAATGATTTCGCTTCTTCCATTTTTTTTGGGAATAAGAACTAGTTCTACTACTAGAAGATCCCTCCGAGTCACCAGTTTCCTTTCCAGAGGAATCATCCGACGCTTGTCCCTTATCTCCGGGGTGGACCTTTCTCGAGGTGCGCCTCCCAGTGTGGCCACTTAAAAGACCACGCTTCTGTATCCTAGGTGGGCTTCGACTTCTCTTTGTCTATCATTGGTCCGCGTGACTAGTGTCAGGTCCACATTGCAAGTGTCTTTGTATGTCGGATAAACTCTGCAGCAAGACTGCATTAATTTCTGTTTGCTTCTCCTGCTCTTTTATCAACCTCTCGTTGTCAGCCTCGCAGCTCTGTAGTTCGACCATGAGGCTTCTCACAATCTTAGCTAGATCTGGAGGGGTCTCTACCACTCTCCTTTTGTCAGACTCTTCGTCTCTATTGTGGGAGCCATCCCCCACTTCATGGTGAGTCACCATTCTATGCGTCTACAGTTTCCCGTGGTTGATGGTCCGCTTGTTGTGCAAGAAAAAACCTATTGTTAGTCAACATTATATTCATTCACAATCAACGCATAACTCATGTTTTTCAAATGCATACACACAATAGGAATTTTCATTCTTAACTTCATATTTTGATAACGGGGGTTAAGGTAGAGGGTTAATGGGGTGGACCTTTCTCGAGGTGCTCCTCCCAGTGTGGCCACTTAAAAGACCATGCTTTTGTATCCCAGGTGGGCTTCGACTTCTCTTTGTCTATCATTGGTCCGCGTGGCTAGTGTCAGGTCCACGTTGCAAGTGTCTTTGTATGTCGGATAAACTCTGTAGCAGGATTGCATTAATTTATGTTTGCTTCTCCTGCTCTTTTATCAACCTCTCATTGTCAGCCTCACAGCTCTGTAGTTCGACCATGAGGCTTCTCACAATCTTAGCTAGATCTGGAGGGGTCTCTACCACTCTCCTTTTGTCAGACTCTTCGTCTCTATTGTGGGAGCCATCCCCCACTTCGTGGTGAGTCACCATTCTATGCGTCTACAGTTTCCCGTGGTTGATCGTCCGCTTGTTGTGCAAGAAAAAACCTGTTGTTAGTCAACATTATATTCATTCACAATCAACGCATAACTCATGTTTTTCAAATGCATACACACAATAGGAATTTTCATTCTTAACTTCAGATTTTGATAATGGGGGTTAAGGTAGAGGGTTAATCCTTTTAAGAGTACTTCAAATGGAGTTTCTGCACAACTTGTTCATGAGCCCAAGTAGGCCAAGTACTCTAACCATGCTCTGATACCAATTTGACACACACCCACTACGACAGCTAGGATTTTTTTTTTTTTGGTCTTTTCTTAGAGGGACAGAATCCCTGAATTTCTATGGGGCCTAGCGTAGACCATCCCTTCCCTTGTCCTCCTCCATGTGATCGTTGGCTATGACCACAAGCCTTACCAAAATGGCGCTTCCGGCTTTCTCGATTCAGGGAATCGCAATGCAAGTGTTCCCTTGTTCTCTATCTTTCGAAATGTCGAAACCCGAAAGGGTCTAATAGATCCTTAGCTCCTCCCATGAGTTGCTTTTCATACGACCGTTCTTATGACCTGGTGCTATTCCTCTAAATGATTTCAAGGTTTCGTGATTCAGGGAATCACGATGCAAGTGTTCCTCCTTTCCCTTTCGAATCCCCGGGACTCGCAAGCCTAGTATCATCCAGATCTATGGTCCAGATCATCTACTTGATCAACGGCCCGAATTAAATCCTAGCATTCTACCTTTCAGGATTTTGGCGGGGTATTCATTCCTATTTCCTCGATCTTCAGAACCCCGATGGCTTTAGATCTTCGCCACGCGTCCCTACAAATGGACGGTCTAGATTCTTTCGGGACTCCTCCTTCCTACCACAAGACCTTGTCCAGTGACCTAGGTTTCATCCACAGAGCATGTCGGGGTTTCGCGTATCGGGATTTCACGACTTGCAAAAACGAGGGGTCTTGCCCTTGGGTTTCCTGGGTGTCGAAATGCCGAAACCCATTCATGCTAAATCGATTCACGGTTTCGCATATCGGGAATTCACGACTGGCGAAGATGAGGGGTCTTTCCCTTGGGTTTCCCGGGTACCGAAACGCTGAAACCTATTCACGCTGAACTGATTTGGGGTTTCGCATACCGGGACTTCGCTACTGGCGAAGATGAGGGGTCTTGCCCTTGGGTTTCCTGGGTGCCGAAACACCGAAACCCATTCATGCTAAACTGATTCAAGGTTTCAACGAGGGGTCTTGCCCTTGGGTTTCCCGGGTGCCAAAACGTTGAAACCTGAGAGAACTACTCTTTCTTGTACAAGGTTTCCAGACTCTGATCACATGATCCTTCAGAGGGTTCTTGGGTAATCATCCCTAGGCTTGGTGACCTGACTAAAAAGCCTTCCTAATTCACCGAGCTATGAACTCTATGACAGGGATAAGGTAAACTAGTGGGTTCACTATAACAATAGTCTTTTCAAGGAACTCACTCTGGCTCTAGAATGCGAGGAAACTTCCCGGGAGGAGGTGCCTTTGGGAAATCAAACCAAGACATAGCGTGAGTCAATAGATGGAACAAATCTCAAGGGAACTGACTCGTATTCTGAACTCGTTCCTTTTATACATAAACTGATTATGATCATATAAGTATATGTATGTGTTCATTATTTCCGATCAAAACACCGGGCAATCATTCCACACAGAAATCATTATGGGCAAATAAACATGAGCGTGTATTCATGGTATACAATTCAAAATACAAGGCATAAAATACTTATCAGAAACACCATGTGTGACGCGACTACTGAGAGGGTTTCTCGTTTCCACCCAATCGTAGGCTCAGTGACTCCAAACGGATTTACCACTAGCCACCCTCGAGCTAGACCACGATGCTTGGATATTCAGTCTCCCACTTCTAGTTCAACGGAAGTCAAGGACGAAGGTTACTCTCCTTCTCCTGATACAGAAAATAATTCAGGAAGAAGGTTACTTTTCCTTCTCCTATATTCATAACTCCCTACATTTTCAGAATTTTTCCAGTTCTCTTCTGCGATCCCCTGTCGCATGCACTTTTCTCTCTTTTGCCCCTTACGACACTTCCTCTCTTGCCTTTTCTCTACAAGATTGCATGTGGCGTGAATTTCCCCATCCCCGGTCAGGTATGGGAACTGTTATGGATGGGCGGTTCACCCCCATCCCCTCATTAACTCTTGAGGAGCCTCCCCACCTACCAATCTGACGGGAAATCCATTCCAGGGTCAAAGAGTTGCTTTGGTCTTTGAGAAAGTAAAACCAGTACGATACTGGCTTGGTGGAAGTTAACGCAACCATTCCAGGTCCCTTCCACCACCTCTCATTAGCCATCGTGGTTTCTCTTAGCACACCCCCCCCCTCAGCAGTCATGCAACATATAATCATAACATAATTTACATTCATCGACCTTTTATACAAAGGTCCGTCAAATCAAACATTCACATTCTTGAGTTTGCCATAGTTCTTGGCCAATATAGTTATTTTTACAGACTGGGGGAAACAAGGTGTTACAGTTGTCTTTCTGCTATTATTAATTTACTCCAAATATTAGACACTTCTTTGAATTTATTCTGGAAGTACTAGTATTGTTCTGTTATAGGTTTCCCTTAAAAGAAGGATAGGCTGGAGCTCAAACAACATAGAAAGATAAGCTCAGTTTTGCTGATCAGTTACAGGTGAGTCTGTGTGTTATTTAATTAAATTATTCATTAGTGAAACAATGATTGCATCAATTAGTTCTGACTATTTATGTGTCATTGTTTCAATTGTTTATACTTAGTATTTATATGTTGAAAACCTTTAAACATCGAAAAAAAACAAAAAAAAAAGTTCTTTCTTTGTCTTAGTTAGAAACACTCTTATGAACATTCATTTTGCAAGATTTCAATGTAAACCTTGCAAGTTGTATATAGATTGTTTATAATCATTTGTATATATTCATGTTTCTATTTGAACACTAGTAATTAGTATACAGATTGTTAGAATCATAGCTTTATATTAGTTTATTTCTTTTATTAATTTTAGGACCTTAGTTGGCTAATGGAACCATTAAACCCATCTGGTCATTTCATTCCAAATAGCTTGGGTTAATTAGACAACCCTGGTTCTGATCTGACCTTCCAGTTGATGGTGTGTCATTTACACTCGTCAACAAAGTTCAAGTTCATGGCTGACTTCTTTGCTTGGTGGAGAAGGCAATTAATTTTTATCAAGGACTTCCCATATGCCAGAACAGATTTCCGGGGTAGTGTGGAATTAGTGCTTCTAGAGGGTATTGACTGGGATGTGTCATGTATGAAACCAAACCTTGTCATGTGTTTTTAATTTTGAAATTTATATTATTTTTATGTGTACAAAGAGGGATTTTAACAGATGTATTGTTTTGTCATGCAAATAGAGGTGCATCACGTCTAGTAGAGATGCCAACACTAGGGCATCAGGGAGACATGCATATATTTTTGGTGCATGAGGCGATAGTGGGAGGTCTCCGAGAGATTGATAGGAACCTCCAAGGTATTACTATGGGTGTCCCACCTCTCAGAAGATGAGACATGGCTCTTCATCTGCAGAGGCATACAATAGGGGTTCTTGAGAGTTTGAACCACTTGCTCCAACGAGTGGCCCATGTAATGGTGTGCTTCTTGGATCACTACGTGGTGCAATAGGACTAGGGTCCTCTATATTTTTTGTAGTCTTTTCATGATGATATCATGGGAATTAAGGCCTAGATTTTTCCCTACTATGTTCTTTTTGATGTAAAACAAACTTTTTCTATTACACATTTTATATATACATATATCTGAGTTTTTTCATGCCAATGATGTTACAAATTATCTTGTGTGATGTTTTTAATGTACATGTGAGTCATTTCTTTTTAAAATTTTTATCTATGCGCAAGATACCGATCCAAAATATAATTTGCTAGCGAATCCGACATTGTGTTGAGTTCTCTTGGTATGTGCATGTATTGTGTAAATTCAAACCTTCTCTCAAGATGACGAACTCGTAGGTGGATATGCAATAGGATAGTGTTGCGAACAACATAGACTCGATTAAGTTGACAAACCATGAGTTGAGAGTCTATGTTGATGATTATATGAGATATACCTAGAGAGGAGGCCTTGGTTAAAATTCCATTGATAGCGTGATATTCTACCATTTTATTGGTTGTCGATCCTAGGAAAATGCCTCCAAAACTCACCAACTCATCAGAGTGTTAAATGACCCAAGCTACATAAGAAATGTTCTGGGTGTGCCATCTAGCACCATCCACAAACCCAAAAAACATGGGAAAAGGAGATGTCATTTACACACGCAATCACAAGACAAAGTACAAGCGGCTAAAAACAAACTTGTACATGCAAGAGAAATGACACACCAAATAAAAAATATCGTACAATAGTGTACAAAGCACACATGCCATATGTTCTATGCATAGTAATTCTTGAGGTAAATCCCATTTCGGGGGTCGCTGAGAGATATTCCATCATAGTAAACTAGCTCGTAGGCTCCTCTATTCAATACATGTTTTACGATATAGGGTCCATGCCATAGAGGTTCTAACTTTCCTGTCCCTAGCTTATCATGAGCCTGGTCATAAATGAAGACTAGGTCTCTTTCTACGAAAGTACGGGGTTGAATGCATTTGTCATATTGACTCTTCGTTTATTTTTTATACGTCTTGTTAACAAGAGAAGCATCACAACGTGTTTCATCCAACTTAGTCAAATATAGGAATCGTTCCTCTTCATCAGAGGTGTGAGGCAGAAGTTCTATGGTGAGTTTCAATGAAGGGACCTCACACTCGATTGGTAACACTTCTTTGATGCCATATACCAACTGGAATGGAGTGAATTCAGTTACAGTTTTCACTGAGGTACAGTAAGCCCAGAGGGCCGAAAAAATTTGCAAGTGCCAAAAAGTTTTGCTTACCCCCACCATGCGTTGGATCATGGCTTTAAGGACTTTTTTTATAGCTTCAACTTGTCCGTTTTCTTGAGGATAGTAAGGGGATGAATTTTGATGGCAAACAACCAACTTGACATGTAACTCACTCATCTTCTGGTTTTGAAAATGTGAATCGTGATCAGTGACAATGGCTCGTGGAACACGAAAGCGAGTGATGATGTGGTTAAAAATGAATAGGGTTGTGGTACGACCATCGTTAATAAATGTAGGCATAGCCTCATCCCATTTAGTGAAATAATCAATGACCACAATGATATAACCATGCCCTCCCACTAAGGTAGGCTTACATTGCATAAAATCAATGCCCCATTTGGCAAAGGGGCCAATGGTGATAATGGGATGCAACAGAGAAGGGTGTGTGCATGACTTGTTGTGAAAAACTTGGCAAGGTGGGCATTTTTTGATAGCCTCAATACAATATTTGAAGATGGAGGGCCAAAAATAACTGGCACGTAAGATTTTCTGAGCTATAGCCATCTGTTGGCAGCCAACCCAATTTTTTTTCGATTACTCTCAAAAGTTGCCTTCACCCCTTGCGGTATCATGACAAATCATTGTCGCATTGTGCTAATGGACATGTGTCTCGTTTTTGCAACCATTACAATTCAATTTTGACTCAGTTTTCACAATTGCAAATGTGAAAACACTTATTTCGTTGAGTATACTGTCGTCGTCTTTTGATTTGTTGGTTGATGCTTGATCACTGGTTTATCATGTGATTGATAAAGGTTTTATCAGACTTATGTTCTTGATCATTATCTTACCTTGATTGCGCATTTGGATATATTCCACTATTAAACCTTTGGGCATGAAA
>ML779865.1:1351941-1367676 GCA_009831015.1 Picea engelmannii | reverse complement strand
TGAAAATGGGATAAGAAGACATTTTTTTGTTACTGAAACACCTCAACAAAATGGAGTGGTTGAAAGAAAAAATAGGATTGTTATGGAGATGGCTAGAACTATGCTCAATGAATCTAAACTAAGTAATATACTATGGCCTCAAGATGTTCATACTGATGTTCACATTTTGAATAGAAGCTTGCCGAGAAACAATCATTTTAAGACACCCTATCAATTATGGAAAGGCAGACCAGCTAGTGTTAAACATTTCAGAATTTTTGGTAGTAAATGTTATATCAAAAGAGTTGACAAGCATTTGGGTAAGTTGGAATCTAAAACAGATGAAGGTATTTTAGTTGGGTATTCCTATTCAAGGAAAGATTATAAATGTTACAACTTCAGATTGAACAAAATAGTTGAAGCCATAGATGTGAAATTTGATGAGTCCTCATTTTTGAAGTCTAAATCTAAACAAAAGAATCATCAAATATATGAGATGGATGACAAGCATAAAATGAATGAAGAGGTAAGTGAAAGAGAAGAAACTAAGGTTGCTGACTGTCAACAATTAATTCCTACTTTGACACAGGGCACAACTCCATCCAAAAGCATGACTCCATCAAAGACTCCAAGCAAGAGAATACAAAAAAATCACCCTGAAGAACAGATAATTGGTGACATAAATATAGGTGTTCAAACAAGAAGTAGAAGGCAAGAATCCACCTCAACTCATGAGCAAGTATCTTTACTTTCTCTGATTGAACCCAAAAATGTTGAAGAAGCAATTAAAGATGAGTACTGGATGAAAGCAATGAATGAAGAACTTAGTCAAATAGAAAAGAATAAGACATGGGAATTGGTTCCTAGACCTTTGAATAAGAATGTCATAGGAGCTAAATGGGTTTTCAGAAATAAGATGGATGAAGCAGGTAAAATAACTAGAAACAAGTCTAGTTTGGTTTGTAAAGGGTATCACAAGTAGAAGGAATAGATTTTGGAGAAACTTTTGCTCCTGTTGCAAGAATGCAATCAATTAGACTGATTCTAGCTTATGCCAGTTCTAAACACATTAAAGTTTACCAAATGGATGTAAAGTTTGAATTTTTGAATGGTGATTTAGAGGAAGAAGTATATATGGAACAACCAGATGGTTTTTAGGTACAAGAAGCAAAACAATATGTTTATAGGTTGAAAAAGACATTGTATGGCTTGAAGCAAGCACCAAGGGCTTGGTATTCCAGACTTGACAATTACTTGAGGTAGCAAGGATTCAGGAAAGGTAACACTGATAGTTATCTATAAATTAAAGAAGAAAATGATAGCCTGATCATTGCTGAGATATATGTAGATGATATCATTTTTGGTAGTGATGATAATAGGCTCAGTAAACAGTTTGTTGAAAGTATGCAGAAAGAGTTTGAGATGTCCATGGTAGGAGAAATGAAGTTTTTTAGGCTTCAAATTACTCAATTTGATAAAGGTATTTTCATTTCTCAAACCAAGTATATCAATGAAATACTTAAGAAATTTCAGATGGAAGATTCTAAACTAGTTGGCACTCCCATGGTTACTGGTTGTAAATTAAGTAAGTTTGATGATACTAAAGATGTTGATCAGACAGTATACAGATATATGATTGGTAGTCTTCTTTATGCTACAGCTACAAGACCTGATATTATGCACGCAGTTTGTCAAGTTGGCAGGTTTCATGCTTCACCAAAAACTTCTCATCTACTTGCAGTCAAAAGAATTTTCAGATATCTTAAGGGGACAACAGAGTATGGTTTATGGTATCGTACAGGTAATTAGATTGATTTATATGCTTTCACTGATGTTGATTGGGCAGGTTGTGTTGATGACAGGAAGAGTACTAGTGGAGCAACAATTTTTCTTGGAGGATGTCTTGTAAGTTGGTCAAGTAAAAAACAATCGGCAATGTCTCTATCTACTATTGAAGTAGAATACATTGCAACTGCAACTTGTTGCACTCAGGTTCTATGGATGAAACAGATGCTGGAAGATATACATATTCATTATAATGAACCTATACCTATCTTCTGTGATAATACCATTGTAATTAGTATTTCTAAAAATCCTGTTATGCATTCCAAAACAAAGCACATTCCCATTAAATTTCATTTTCTAAGAGAGTAGGTTATGTCTAAAGTTATTAAAGTGGAATATGTTGGCACAAAGGATCAGATAGAAGATGTATTTACTAAACCTTTATCTAAAATGCAATTTGAAAGTCTCAGGGATCAGTTGGGGGTTTACCCTCCGTAATTTCATTTCATTTTCAAAGATTGCACGGGCTTCATTATAAAATCAGACTACACAGGTTTTATTGACTATTATTGATAGGGGGAGTTGCTGCTGAAATGATACATCTTTGTAAGTGGTTTGTATTTTCTCAGGGGGAGTATGGTACATTCCTTTTCCATAGATGTCAAAAGGGGGAGAAGAGATTTAAAGTTTTCCATCAATGCCAAAGGGGGATTTTGTTGGTCAGTTTGCACAGGTTGTTGCACAGGTTTTGTCATTAATGTCAAACTTGAAGTTGCACAGTGGTTCACTGAGAGTTCCTTCAGAATTCGGGAATTCGGAGGTTGCAAGTTGAGAGACTGGAGGCATGCGACCATCGATCCAATGTAAGCAGAAATTGGATATCGGGAATCAAAGAAAGGAGGAGATCCAACCTTCGACATCACGATACACGAAATCATGAAACGCGAAGTTCCAATGAGATCAGGACTGTCTGATCACGAAAGGCCATGGGACTGTCGATCAGAGAAAAGTGAATATCAGGAAATCAGAAGTCAAAAGGAAGGAAATGCGATAGCATTCCAACTCGTGAAATGCTGAAATGCGAAAATCCAAAATTTTGAAATATGAAAGGATAAAACACCGAAACATGGAACGTCGAAATGACGAAATGCTATAAGCCGAACTGCCGAAATGTGAAATGCTGAAATATGAAAGGCTAAAACACCAAAACATGGAACATCGAAATGTCAAAATGCTAAAAGCCAAAATGCTGAAATGTGAAATGTTGAAACACCGAAATGTGAAACACCGAAATACCTTTTTGGTGTGAGCAGTGGTTACCACCGATGGTCATGTGAGAGGGAGGAGCTAGCATGAAGCAAAGATCTATTTTGGGATTCTCAACTTGAAGTGTCAAGACTCTTTGACATAAGATTGCCGAAATGGGAAATGTGAAATGCATTTTGATTAAATTGTGGTGACGGCCAATGGGCATATGGTTTAGCTCATATGTATTACCGAAGCGCTCGAAGGCTATTCCATGCTGAAAATTCAAAACAAATGCATGTTCATCAAACGATGCTGGTTAAATATTTAAACTGATCGTGTGGTTGTTGTTCTTCTAGATGCCTTGGCCAATAATAATCACTGTAAGATAGTTATTCAGTTATTATAAATGAATCTTTGAAGCCTAAGGGTTCGAGTGTAGACTCTGAATGTACAGGGTAGAAATAAGTGAAATTTGGTGAGATAAAAGTTGGTGTGTATGGAAATAATGCTACAGTTGTAGCTCTAAGGTAAAATTCATTTCTGTAAATGAATATAAAATTGAAATAAAATCATACAGGGACAGTGAGAAGAAATGATGAAGATACAATAGATATCAAGGGGAGAAGAATGGATTTTGATATGATTATATAAACAGAGAGGACTTGAATGATGAATCCTTTGCCAAAGAAGATAGAGAGTTGGTTTGCAGGTTCTTAGTGACAGAGAAGGATTCCAGGGTGGTAGGGAGGAGCAAGGGGAGACTGTAAAAGTCTCTTGTACAAGTTGGTGCTTGTACATATGGGAGTTGTAGCTTCCATTCAGTAGGTGTTGAAGAAACAGAGGTAGTAGCCTCATCTGGGTTGTAGCTCAGATAAAATAAGAATTTAAAGAGGAGTTGGAGCTTTCCTTTCATTCATAAAAAGAAGAGGTTTTTCCCTTTTGGGTTTCCTCATAAAAATCACTGTGTCACTGTTTCATTTATGTGATTGTATATTTATTGGTTAAATGTATTACTGCAAGTTAAATGTTAAAGGCATGATTTATTGATTAAAAAGTAATCTTCTTATAAAATGAAAGAATTTTTATACAACTGATTCACCCCCCCCCTCTCATTTGAATTATCCTATACAACATGAACAACATCGGGGGCGGGGGGGGAGATAGAGTGTATATATTCTTAGAATTTCATCTAAACTAGGAAGAAAATATGATCGATGATGGTTTTCATCCCAAGGTGCCTCATCGATACTAAGCATTTCCATAATAGATTTGTCCGACAGAAAAATATGTAAGATGTAGTCGAAAGTAGAGGACGGGGAATTCAACCAAGATGGCAACAAATAAGTGTCAGATGCCAATAGATGTTGGTCATCCAAAAAGGGAGAGGAATATTGGATCGCATCATATAAAGCCTCATCTGGAATATGTGGCATAATGTCACCTAGTGCATTGAATTCTAGAGCACTAGGCATAAACCAAGGATTAGATGATTCAAAAGATTGATAGGCCATAGTCGAGATCAAATTGATCGTGGTGATATGTTGTGTACTGGAAGGAAGTGTTGTAGAGAAAGTACCCATAAGGGAATAATATTTTAAAATACCTACACGAACACTTTCATAAGTGATATTACTATCTCCCAAGAAAGGAATATTGTTGGTGGCAGGAGTGCGAGCGTCAGGTGTGCAGTAATCTAACTGGTCGTTAGTGACAATTTTACCTTGATGAGGGAATTGTACACATCGAAACACCTATGAAGCGACGGTAGTCATGACATAGAACCAACTTCTTCCTAATAACAAGTTTTAATCAAGGGGAGCATCGACTACCTCTAGATTAACAGAGATGGTATTACCCCCAAACTGAACAGCTAAGGACTGCAAGAGTCCATGAGGACAAAAACCTCACCTGTAGAATGCACATAACATTGTAGGGGATTGGTTAAGAGCATGTGATTTTAATCCTTTCCAACAAGCTAACGACATGACACAAGTGGAAGCTCCCTCATCCAATATGGTGCGGTGAATGTGTTGGTTATGAACAACTACATCAATTTGAAAAGCAAGCTGGTGATAAATTCGTGACTTGAAGTTTTCAAGGTTGAATGTGATATTATTTGACAACTCAGGATCAATGGCATCGATGGCAGCCAAGAGAGTTCTACATTGACTAAGTAAATGTTGTAGAACTTCAAGAAGGACATAACACATGGTGCTTGAGCCAAATCGTCAACAATGTTGTAGTTTTGGGTAGCATGTGAACTAGGATTGAAAGTTGATTTGTGAATAGTGCTCTTGGGAGGGCGTAAAATAGATTCGAAAGTAGGTTTCTCAACCTGAAGTGACCTAGATGGATGACTAAAGGAGGTAGGATATGCATCTGGTGGGGTACCATTAGTGATATTTTCTTTATCGGCTTTAGTCAGTGTGGCATACGTGGTGGTGCGAGTGGTTAAATAAATCCCATTAAACATATAAATGTGAGCACTTGTTGAGGCTTCATCACTGATAGGGCAGTTGGAACTGCCCCCTGCAGGAGGAGTAAGTGCTTGAGAAACCATTTAATGTTGTTGAGGAAAAGCCTGTGTTTTGCAACTTCGTCGCGATGTGGACAGTCTTGGGTGAAATAATCCTCACCACAAATAAGACATGGGAATTTTGATTTTTTATGTGGTTGCTTTTCAGCAGCATGCGGTGGAGTTGTGTTTTGGGATGTTCATTATTATTATTATTATTCTTTTTGGGTTTATTTTTTGTTTTCTTCTTACTCCAGGATTGTTGCGAAGAGGTAGATTAAACTGCATTCACCTAAGATATTTGAGTCCGGAGGGAGGTAGAGGAGAGTTAATTCAAAATAGTAATGGGGGAAGAAATAGAGATATTTGTCATTCCAGTCGATTGTGATGATGATTCGGTTTTGACGGTACCAATAAATCCCTCCGCATGTGTCGTGGAAGAAGGTTTGGATGGATCAGTAGGAGTACGAGTAGCATTAGGAATCAACTCATACAAAGTACCAGATTGGGAGTACACCAAATCTAAGTACTAAGCTTGGGCAATGGCTTCTTCATCAGTGACTACACCACCCATGGCAACGTCACGAGAAATTGGGGGTAAAAGAGATTTAGTAAACCATTTTTCCAATAGTTGGTCAGGAATGGTCACTTTAATCAATATTCGTCATCGTCTCCATTCATGAATGTGATCAGAGATATGTACGAAGTTCGTTTGATGAAGGGAGGTTAAAATTTCAGTACCCATCTTGTAACGGATGGGTAATTGAAAATGCATGAGAAAATACATAGCTAGGGAGTTGAAATCTTGAAAGGAACCACGTTGAAGTTCAATGTACCATTTGGTTGTAGAGCCTGTGAGTGTACACTGGAAAAAATGCAAACGTATAGAATCATCCATCAACGAGTTTGATGAACACCATAAATGGAATGTCATTACATGGTTGTTTGGTTCTTCCCTAAGTTTACCGACAAATTTGGGGATGTCATAAGGTAATTTAGCAAGAATTACTGGCCAAAAAGGAAAATGCAATATGGGATCATTTGTCAATTGGGACAAATATGGTAGATCTAGTGTGGCTAGAAAGGGTAGTTTTCGGTTAACCTGAGGGTGATAATGACGCGGCATAGGGACACCAGTGGGCTCATAAACTAGTTGAGGTGGATAATTGTATCCAGTAGGTCCTCCCATGTATGGGTGTTTTTGACCAGTATATGCGGGATTCAATTGTTGTTAAGGAATGTTCATGAGTGGTGGGAAACCAAGTTGATTTTGAGTATAAGTTAGTTGATTTGGTTGTGGGGGATAAATAGTTGTCCCTTGAGGAGGGTAAAAATTTTGTTCCTGAGGAGGGTAAACATTAGACCCTTGGGGAGGATAAGGTTGTTTTCCTTGAGGACCCCAGGTGGGATTTGGGACACTTGGATAAGGTTGTCCAAAAAATAATCTAGAAGGAACAGGATTTGGTACTCCTCCTTGTGGGTTATGGTATGATTTCCCCCCATGGTAAGGTTGATTAAACATACCTCCTTGAGGTCCTCCCCAGGATTGTGAAGCATTTTCAGCAAAATATGGTTGCCCCCCTGCCATAGGTTGATTTACAACTGTGGTTTGACAAATAAAGGAGGTCGTCCCCCAGAAGGAATGTGCAAAGGTGGTTGTCCCCTAGGAGGGGTAGGCACGCTAAAGGATGGTTGTCCCCCATGAGGGATAATCCCACTAGATGGTGGTTTCCCCCCAGTAGGGATATGTCCCACAGTTGATTGAGTATGTCTGGAAAGGTTCTGCATTATCTATTGTAAATGTGTTCCAACAGGATCTTGTGGAACATGAGGAGTTTTAATATGAATAGGTGTAACGGTGGGAGCAATGGTTGAAGTACCTTTTGTGTGATTAGGTGTTACAATGCTATCATTAAGGTGGATTTGTGATAATCTAGTAGTAGGATTAACGACCTCTTTGATGGGACGATCAATAGTCTTACCGGATGCTCCTGCCTCAACAATAAGAGGGTCATTAGGATAAAGAGGTTGTTGAATAAAGTCAAAATTTTCATAAATATCATGTGCCTATGGATTCCTCCATATGAAATGAGCAAGTGTCTGATGTGGATCTGCTGCGTCAGTATGACAAACGAGGGTTCTAAACTCATCATTAAAAATTGGTTCTGTAGATCCCATGTATGTCTCGATAATTGATCTCGATGGAAAACGAGGGACTTATTCTTATATAATATTACCAAACAAATCCAATCGAACCAGGAGTGTTTCAATAGGAGATTCTAACATAAGTGTATTATGAGGAATGGGATCCTCAACCGTAACCAAAGAACTTTCAGTATTTTCTAACAAAGGAGTAGCAACACTCCCAGCGTTGGAGCAATTTTCTACTTCCTCACGATAAATATCTCCTACTGAATTAGGAGGTAAGGGTTCATAGCCTTCTTCTAGACCAAACCCTTGCATCCTACGTGATCTACGAATACCTTTATTATCTACAGTATCAATCTTGAAAAATTATTAAATCAATAGCACACGCTAAAAAATCTAGAAGAAATAACAAGCAAACAAACCTTCTCACAATGATTGTACTAGTTGGTGATGATACAACATCGCATGATAAAAATGAGAAGGGGATAGCATATGAGCGGGTGGAACAGTTACAATGGCAACCTACTTAACAGACTTATGCCTTGGTGCAAGCTTCCACACAATAATCATGGATTTACCCTCCAAGTAGCCCGAGTGAGTTTGACCAACATTTGTTCCAGGTACATCGAAGAATTCCCTTCACCATCACCTTGCGTAAAGACCCTAAATATTATGGCTACTAAGGACACCAATTCACCGTTAGCCTCTGGGAAGGTACAATCAACAGTCCATTCCGAACATATGGGCAGGATAACAAGTCTGAAATCCTTCAAGAGAATTGAGGACAAGTGGACCAGTAGAACTCTAGAGGACCCCAAACAGATTCAGAATTCAAGAAGCATTGAGACCAAATGAAGATATTTGGACCTCAAGAAGAACCCCCAATATGCGATCTTACTACTACAAATGGTTAAATCGTGGAGGGATAATCCCATGGCTCTCCCAAACGAGACCTTGTGCGTAACCCCTGTGTGAGAGGGGGATCACAGCTATGCTTATACGAAAATTGTATTTGCTCTCCCTATCGCAAGATGCTAAGTTTGTTTTGAATTCTTTGAAGAGTTGTACTCATAGCCTAATCCAAAGAGCTAATCCTAGTTTACTGTTCGTGGAAGAATCTAAAAAGAAAAAGTTCCTAGATCAATTTTAATTAGCATTGATTTTAGTGGTTGTTCTTTACTCAGAGGTGAATGAGAGTGAAACTGATGATATTATGACTCGAATCCCAAAGAAGCAAAAGAAATATGATAAGAAATTGTTTCTTTCAATGAACTTATGTTTATGGGAAGGAGAAGAATTTTGTTTCTTTCACTATCAAACACAAAAAATGCAGAAATTTCATGCAATCGCTTTCAACAAGAATCCAATTCAATGCTAAACTATTCATAAATTGATTCTAGTATCCAAAATCCAATCATGAAAAAATATTTTTTTGTTTAAATATGAATATAAACTGATTTGATTCAATTCTTCTTATGCCAACAAGATTTCACTATGTGCATTTTTACACAATCGGAAGCAAGTATCATATAAACAAAAAAGAACACTCTCACAACAATCAAATAAGAAGTGTAAACAAATCTAAACTTTTCAAAAAGAAAGCCAAAATAACAAAACTCAATCAAGAAATTTTCTTGCAAAGCTATAAATCAAAGACCAAATGGAACAGTACAAAGATCTCTGACCTTCCTTGTAACAACTTTCAAACAATCAGATGAACGAGAGAGTATACAAAATGAACTCAAATTTTTGAAGAGAAAAATTGATTTCAAAACAAGGAAATATCTTTTTTTAAAAATCCAAACAAAGCCCAAAAATCTTAGAAAGAAACAAGTTTCAAGCTTTATAGAAGACACAAGTTGATAGAAAAAGTCCTAAGAAAAAGAAGAACCCAAAAAATCACACCCAGTTTTATAACCCTAAATTGCACCATACATGCATACTTGGCATTAGGCCATCTTACTTACTATTTTTTCCAAGCCAACACTGAACAACTCTTCTTAAAAACATTATTTTTAAAGATGTACGTGCCTTGCACCACTACAACTCGCGTATGTATGCTAGCTCCACCGCTAATGCACGTATGTATGCCAACTGCACCATTACAACCCTCGTATGCCCACAAAAGTTGAAAAAAATAAAAATTTGCAAGGGATTCATTGAGATTATGGGCTATTGGGTGGTTTCCTAACCAATTGACCGCCTATATCCCATCACCCAACCAAATAACTATCTTTTTGACATATAAAAAGAGGTTTTGGGGTCTCATTCCAGGGAGAAATATAGCAACAATGAAACTCTGCCCATTTCATTTTCTCCCCTTGCCCCAAGAATTTGCAGCCACATTGTGAGTTTTGAGCCAGAATTCCCTATTCTTGACTTTTTTCTCATCCATAAGCTTATGACCATTCTCTAGAGAGAATTGTGAGAGAAGAAGGATATGTGGAAGAATTTGGAGCTTAGTGAAGAGGAGCCCGGGACCGGGTTCGAGGAGCAGTTGCCGATCTCATTTTGTAAGTAACTTTGTGAGATTAATATAAAGAAGTACTTTTTCCGTCCCGCCATATGATGTGTTCAATATTTATGTTTGATTTACATTTTTTTATGACATCTAACCCACTAATTCATATATAGAATGCATGTTCATAGTTTCTTGTTTGTCTTTTGGTGAATGTAAGTCAACCTTGGGAGGAGATATGTAGTCGAGAAGCGACCGAACACAAAGGGATCGACATTGGATGCAGAGTTTAAGGTAAGACTACCGGATCCCTATACTTTGTACTTTATGCATGAATGTGGGCTATTGTCGGGATACTTGTTAAAAGTAGGAGACTTTAGACAGTTAGCTCTACCTGCACTTTAGAACCCTAGTGTAGTCTGTAGGGGGGTTTTCCTACTATAACACTGTTGACGGGCGAAATTGAACGCTCGTCAACTGGAGAAGTTGATCCAGTATGGGGTTGTCTAGATAACCCAAGCCATTTGGGATGATCCACCTTGATGGGTTTAGCAGCTCCGTTAGCTGATCTAAGTCCTAGAAAAACAAAAGAAAACTAACTAAAGGAACTAATCTAAATGAAAATAACAATTAAAACAAACTAATAAACAATTCTGAAATAAATATATACAGTCTATTATCTAATATTATACAACAATAATTTTATGAAATTAAATGTTCAATTATCAACACAATTAAATGTTAATCACAAATATACAATATTTACAGATTACATATTTTAAATGAAAACCTGCGAAAATCATTTGTAAACTGTCCTATGATAGCAAAACTATTGTTTTTTGGATTTTATAATTTTATGAGAAAGAAATAAAACTAAAACTATCTAAGCTAAGCAATTACAATAATAATCCTAACTATAAATCTGAACTATATATCTAACTAAATTACTGAGAATTCACGAACTTATTAACTATCAAATAACAAATAGCAAACTGACCTGAAGTAACGCTTCAGGTTTGTCCTGTGTACAATAGTTGATTTAGCTGTTCGGTGGGAGGAAACCCGCACCAGATTCTCCACAAGATTCTTGTAAACAAGAAGTTGTAGTGCTCTTTAAATATGAATGACAGGACAAACAAGACATAAAAAATGACAACAATATTATGATTTACAAATCATCGCAGTTAGATAAATCCCTGTGCAAAGATTTGTACAGAATATTTCAATTAACGAAGAAGATAAATCTTTAATCATTAAATCGAAACAGAGTAATTGCTATATTAAAACTGAGATACATAAGACATGGACAGAATTTAAATCACAAATCATTAACTTGTAACAAGTCTTGATATCTAAAGTAGTCAATGACTTAATCACAAATTAAAATGCACGAAACGTGAACGAAAGTATGATAGATTGAAAGCTAAAGTTGTTACAAAAGATCCACTTCCATTCGAGCTTGTATCATCATAAATCCATAGTCTTGTTCTCCCAACCGTGATGATGGGTTCATTACAAAAAATAACAAGTATTTAAAGGTCACAGGGTAAAACATTCTTGTGGGAATTATCAAAAACAGTTTACAAAAAATCTGGGAATAATCTCCCAAGTCTCTATTTTTGCCTATGACCAACAACTTAAAACAAAACTATATCACAACAAGTATCTTCTAAACTGCCATAGCATGCCCAATTTTCCATTGAAATTCGTAGGTACCTTCAGGTGGACAAGAATAGACAAGTTTATATAATGTTTTATTGGTAAAATTAACAAAAATCTCGATTTTAAGACTAGCTACAGAATCTCACGATTCTGTAGCTAGTCTAATTTGAAAACAAGACCGTTTTAACTCAATCCAAAACTAAAAGAAATATATTCAAACTATTAAACAAATATTTTATTTCTAATTGAAAGCAAACGAAATCGTGTTTGAATCTATTTCAATCAAAACAGACCCTAAACGAATATCAAGCAAATCTCTGGTAAGAATTCAATATAGACATAATATGTCAATCCAACACTCAACATAATCGTTTTTTAAATCCAAACTAACAGAGCCGTATCAAATCTGTCTTTGATACTAATCCAACTCATACAAATAATTATGCTAATTCAAGGCACACAACATTGTTTTCAAATCAAACCAAATAGGAATGAATCGAACTAACTCGGGGCCGACACAATCGTTATACTAATACAAAATCGTATCAATCAAAACATAGATACATGATTTCAGCAAACAATCTTTTGTATAGGTCGAATGCAATCACAATCCAAAACGAAAATATTTATTCAAAAAAAAACATAATCATTTCTTGAATCTATTCGAACAGAACTAAACGAAAGCAAAACCCAATCGACTACCCTAATTCAAACGTACAGAATTGTTTCAAAAGCAAACCAAACAGAATTGAAAACAAATCAATCGTTTATACTAATCTGAGAACAATAAAATCGCATTCACCAAATCATAGCTGTGTCCGAGTTTAGCAAACAAATATTCTGTACATGATTCATAACAAAATCATTTTTGGTAATTCGAAAATAACAGAATCATTTTGAATCTATTAAAACGAACGAAACTAATTGAAAGCAAACCCAATCGGTTATATTAATTCAAACCAACTCATAAAACAAAATCGATGTTGAAATACATACCTAGGCAGTAAGAAAATGATTCGATCATGATAACTTTGAATTGACAAAAGCCGTTGCTGCCTCAACATTCCGGAAGACAATTGAACCGGTGGTTTTATGTTTCTTCTCGTTGGCTTGTAGCCTGTCGTTCTCCTTTGACAACACTGTCACCCATTCCTCTAATGATTTGATCTTAGATTGCAACAGGGGAACATCAGTGTAATAATGTTCAAGCCAAGAATTACATTGAGTGCAAGGTTTTTGATTTGGCCTCGGCATCACAGGTGAGGGTTCGTTCAAGTTACCAGGGGTTTGACTGTGAAGCTTAATTCCCGGGAAATTAGGGTCGTTCTTGAGGCACATAGGTAAGTTGGAAACATAGTCATAGGGTTCCATAGAGCAGAGGCCATGAGAATAGGGGTATTCCTCGGCTAGGAAACATTCGATCTCAGAGTATGAGTCCTCGCTCAAGATGATAGGTTTTTGGTCAGTGCTCTGCTTGGGCTTGTTCCGAGCACATCTTGATATCCATCGTGCATTTTTCTTTCCCTTACTGTTGATAGCGGTATCACCTTTTCCTTTCTTCCTCACAGGCCTCTTGACGGCCTTAGTATTTTCTTTAGCACATGGGTCGACCACGGTATCGGGTAGGTCCATGTTGGGCCAATTCGAGGGTTTGACAGGATGTAAAAGGGTAGGAGATGGCACTGTAGGGGCAATCAAAGTTTCATTAACCACAACCTTGTCCACTTGGACACACTCAGGAGTGGCAAAGCCATTCCTAGATAGGAAGGCTTGCCAACAGTCACCACTAAGGCTTAGATGATGAACGATAATGACTTTGATCAACTAGTGATGGAAAAGGCTGCTATTAGCCTTCTCGCGCTTAAATCATTTGGACATCTTGTACAAACTACGTAAGAGATAATGTGGCATATTCAGAGGGTAGTCCATAAAATTCATCAATAACCAAAGATGATATAGAAATACCAAGCCATAACGACCTTCGCAGGTCACAAACTGCTTAACAATTGCCAAAAGATCGTGCCACCTGGGTTTGAGGGTAGTGGCAGGCATACCTCTATCATAGCTAACAATATTTCTTAATGTGAATAGGAGCAGCCACGGTACCTCGTCTACTTTGGAATTTTTAAACCACCTTTGCCCTGTAGCTGGTAGTCCTGTAACTGAGCTTAGGAATTCCTCATTTAGCTCGAGTTGTATGTCTCCGACCTTAGCCCTGCATCCGTCGAAGGTGAGGGCGAGCTGTTGGGCAACCAAAAGGTTGAAGCCTTCAAATCTTTGGATAAACACCATCCAACCACTATTTTCCAAATCCTCACGAGCATTGTCGAATAGCAGGAGTGTTTGACTTCCATTAGGCTTTATGCGCACCATAGGTGTGATAGAACAGAATACACAGTGGGCAGAGTAAATGGTCAAGGGTTTGGACAGGGTATACGCAGGGCTGATAGCTCACAGGCTTGCCCGAAAACCAATAGAGGTAACCCAGGATAGAAGGGAGGCATTAATACCGAAGTGTACGAGGGTGATGGAATGAAATCAACCCATGCAAAACAGTCATATCCAAATGTACAACCGATGGCGCATATGGTGATTCACATCACTATTGGTATAAGTTAAAAACAATGCCATTCAAACAATTAATGAAATATATGGTAAGTTGACCCAAATATTTGCATAAGCATAGTGTTTGCATGGTTTTAAAATCAAAACAATGTTTCAAATAAGGATTTGATCATAAAACTTATGCATTGTATGAAACTATTGAATTAAGGGTCTAATCACCATATTAATGTGTTGTTATGAAACCCATTGAATTTGATCAAAAGCAATAGAACATCAAACCACCATTGAATCAAAAAATCGATCATAATCATTCAAATACCATCACAGTCTCATAAAAATGAAATCATTGTAGTGACTGTCATTTACTTTAAACTACCATTGAATTAAAATGGAACAGTAAATTTGAAATTTACTCAAAATTCATTTAATCTAGCATATTCACTCCCATATTTCAATAAATAAAATAACAATTTACATAACAATTTGCATAATTTACATAACAATTTAAATACCTCGCTCTGATGATGTCGCTCCCTTCGCTTGAACCTATCCGCAACATCTTGCTCCTTAAGACACCCCAAAACCATCCACCCTACCGACTAGTACGCCTAGCCCTAGGACATCAATGGACGTCCTAGCCCTTTGAGCCCAAAACCCCTCAGCCCCGGTGCACTGTAAATCCCACTGTCAACTAACTCTGTCCCAATACTCCCCCTTTTTCCCTCTCGTCGAATGCATGAAATGAATATCCCCTTCCCTCATCCTTCTCCTTCCCTTATGCCTCCTTCACCGCCCTCGCACATTCACCCCTCCACCAAACACCTTATCCCTTAATTAATGTCTTATCCATCCATTTATTTCTATTTAATGGTCTTATCCTTTATTAAATATTTCCCCTTTTACGTATGGGTTACGTTATCCCTTATGGGATACGTAACCCATTTAACATTATATTTCATTTTTTTAACCTTTAATTTAATACTTAATCAATTAATGACTCACTTAATAATTAATCATTCATTAACCCTTAATTAAAGAGTTAATCATACTTAAGCTAATCATAGTAAAAAAATAATAATTAATTAATAACATATAATTAATTAAGGTTATATAATAATTAATTATAATTTAGCCAATTTTTAGGATTATTTATGAAATTATTCATATTAATAAGTAAAGGGTCATTACATACACCCACCCTTCAGGAAACTTCGTCCCGAAGTTAAGGTATCTTATGGTACAAGAACAAGGAAACTCATACATACTAGTGTATATGTACAAGAAATGTATGTGTATCTAGTACATACAATTCTCGTACATGTACTAATAATCAAACTGTCATCCTTTAGTATTTTATGTATGCATCCAATCCAGT
>ML779865.1:1325570-1345215 GCA_009831015.1 Picea engelmannii | reverse complement strand
TTAAACATACTTAGCATAAGACTTAAGATATTAATCGTATAATTACTCTTATATAATTAATCATATTATTAATCTTATATAATTAATCTTATATAATTAAAATTTTAACTATAGTTTACAAATTAACTATATTTAATTACCATCTAGCTTTATATATTATTATATTAGTGTTTATAAAATTTATCATAATAAAAAAAAATCTTATATCAAAATTAGTATATATATATATATATATTTTAAAGTATACATATTAAAATATATTAAAAAAAATATATTAAAAAAAAATAAAAGAATATAACATTAAACAAATATGTAAACCCTAGTATAACACTAAATGAATATAAATTTAAACACAATTCGAATGAATGAAATGTCCGTGGGTTAAGTTGGCAACGTGGGCTGCATGTAGCCCACGTGTCTCTCACTGCAATTTACAGGATTAAAATATTGCCGCACTACTTTAACCCTAAACGAACCCTAACTCTCTAATTTGCCTCTTCATTTGCTGTGCAGGGAGGCGGATCTGGAAACGCTAGCAACTATTCGCCTGTGTATGGAATGGTCTCTCTGGCTTACCGTTTGGCCTTGAATATGGTTTACATGTTGGTTTGGTTGGGGTTTGGTGTTTGTGCTGCGCGCGCTCGTGTACTGGGTTGTTCGGCTCTGCTATGTGTTCGGACTGAGCGCTGAGGTCTCTCGCCTTTTGGATGGCATCACGCATCCTCGCCAGGCAATATGCAATGCTCTTTTGGGTTACTCTCTCTGTAAGCCGCATCCCTACGGTTTCAAAGTCTTTACACCGGCCAAAAATGTTGACGAGTTTGTCGTACATAACAGAGTTCATCTTGAACCCTGGTTGAGCTTTGGCCCATTGAAAAAATCTCAGAGCCGACTGTAGGGAATTTAAAATAGACAACACCATCGTCACGAGCTCTGATGTTAAACCAGTACCCATTCGGGTTAGGGTTTCTCCCATCCTTTTCTCATCGTTTTCAATTATTTTGCAAATCTCGTTTCTCGTTTCTTCCAAGTGTTGCTTAATCTCGTTCTTTTTCGCTAATTTTGCAGGGTCGCTTTCTCTAACGACATATTTTGGCCCTGTCGTCTAAGGTTTTCGTCCTCGCCTTCGGCCCCTGAGAACTCAAGCGTTCTCGCCGGGATTCGAGCGTTGGGCAATGCATTCGATAAGTAAAAATTGGAAGCACGAAAATGGGCAGAGTACATATCGTTTAGAAAGTTTTTTTTTTTTTTTGGAGTTTGATAATTTCTCTTTACCCGTTGGTTGCTATTCGTTTGTTGCTAATCGCTGGGTTTTTGATTTATTGTGTGGAGTGCAGTTTTAGGTTGAGATTTTCGGGCTGTGTTCTTTCTTGATGGTTGCTATTCGTTTATTGCTAATTGCTGGTGTTGAGTGCGCGGCTTTGGGGTTGGTGTTAGCGTTGCGCGCGCTTGTGTGTTTGTTGTTTGTGTGAGGCGCGGGTTAAGCACTTGTGTTTGGCTTGTATGTTAAGTGGCTTGATTTTGCAGATAGTTTTCAGATATATATCCAGGACCGTGTGGGATTCGTTGTGGGTTATGCAATTCCCACTGCGGGATTGATCATATCTCTCATACTATTCTTAATAGGTACTCCATTTTATAGAGACAAAGTTCGGAATGGGAATCCATTCAATCGTATGGCGTAGGTACTTGTTGCATCAGCTCGGAAATGGAGAGTCAGGGTACCTTCGGATCCCACCGTTAGTACTAAGCCCAAAGGTCGTTTGTCAAAGATGTGTTACTGTCATAGGATTTTTACGATGTCTTTTTTTTTTCTGAATCAAGCCCAACCTCATTCTTAACATGTTTTTGCATTTTGTTCCAAGAGACAAAAGAATTGATAGCCAATGTGCTGGGAGTTGAGGTTTTCAGGCAAACTATTGCAGGAAATATTCTTGTTGGGAGTTATTGCATGTTTTCCAACAGAGGTGGTCTGGTAAGATGTAGTAACCATGCATCTTCAACAATTTTAAATAACATATGTATTCATCACATTGTATAATTATCTCATATCAATTATATATATATATATATATATATATATATATATATATATATATATATATGTTTATATTTGTTTACACAAGTTATTCAATAGATATATATTAGATGATTTGTTGAATAACCGAAATCTCAATATTTGATTATCATATTTAGATTTTTTTTTTTATAATCAATTAATAGTACATTTCGTTTGGTTTGCAGGCGGGACTGGAGCTAGGGCTTGGAGTTGTTTGCAGATTAAGCGGAAGCAATTTGGACTTGGAGTTTTGGCCCTTTTAGGCTCAGATTTCTAACCTATGGCTCTGATACCAGATGTAGTGACCGTCATTTACTTTAAACTACCATTGAATTAAAACGGAACAGTAAATTTGAAATTTACTCAAAATTCATTTAATCTAGCATATTCACTCCCATATTTCAATAAATAAAATAACAATTTACATAACAATTTGCATAATTTACATAACAATTTAAATACCTCGCTNTGATGCTGTCGCTCCCTTCGCTTGAACCTATCCGCAACAACTTGCTCCTTAAGACACCCCAAAACCAGCCACCCTACCGACTAGTACGCTTAGCCCTAGGACATCAATGGATGCCCTAGCCCTCCGAGCCCAAAACCCCTCAGCCCCGGTGCACTGTAAATCCCACTGTCAACTAACTCTGTCCCAATACTCCCCCTTTTTCCCTCTCGTTGAATGCATGAAATGAATATCCCCTTCCCTCATCCTTCTCCTTCCCTTATGCCTCCTTCACCACCCTCGCACATTCACCCCTCCACCAAACACCTTATCCCTTAATTAATGCCTTATCCATCCATTTATTTCTATTTAATGGTCTTATCCTTTATTAAATATTTCCCCTTTTACGTATGGGTTACGTTATCCCTTATGGGATACGTAACCCATTTAACATTATATTTCATTTTTTTAACCTTTAATTTAATACTTAATCAATTAATGACTCACTTAATAATTAATCATTCATTAACCCTTAATTAAAGAGTTAATCATACTTAAGCTAATCATAGTAAAAAAAAATAATTAATTAATAACATATAATTAATTAAGGTTATATAATAATTAATTATAATTTAGCTAATTTTTAGGATTATTTATGAAATTATTCATATTAATAAGTAAAGGGTCATTACAATCATATTAACAACAAAAAAATGTCAAATGAGTAAAGGTTTTGGTGTCTTGCTAACTGTGCGACTATAATAAAATTGGAAATGCAATGAACACATAGAAAAGAGTAACCATAATAATCCAATGACGATTTTAATGCTAATGACGTGACTTCGAAATCAAAGTTTTCACGCTTGCATTCTTGAAAATGAGAACAAAAGGAAGGTGTGCAGATGCGCAAGATAATCATGTCGTTTTATCCAAAAAAATTGCGATGAGAATCAAGGGTTCCAAAACATTTGTGTAGGAAGCTTATAAAGATAGGACAAAAATATGAAATGGCTGCGAACAATGGTGACACACTGGTAGAAGCAATTATCTTTGCCAAAAGAACAAGTTTAGATTATGATAATAAGAATAATTCAAACGCAAAAACAACCAGAAAATTGTTTAAACATCATCAGTAATCAAATATTCCAGCAGTGCTTAAAGGATGAAAACTAATAACAGTCTTAAGACAAGCGAGCCACGATATTAAAGATAAAATATCCAATACTGTTGATAGGGCCACTGCTGCCAATAGGCATCCATAGCCTTGACAGGGTTTCCATTTAACCCACTCTGATATCTGTATCCTGCCAAGAAGTTCCAGATCAGAATAAACGACATGTTAAGGTTAAGAGGTTTCATATTTTCAAATTTTCATATACCCGACATTGCTTCACTGCCAACGGGCTTGTTCAGTACCTCGACGAAGTTGTCCTGGCATTGTGCATGAATTTACCCGCTGCCAGCAGACCTGTTCAGCATCCCGGTGGGTTTACAAGCGGAGTCGTCAACAAATGGCGCTAGAAGGAGGGCCTGAAATTTATTAATGGCACAAGGCAGTTGTAAGACTCCTCCACCACCAAACCGCTCACCTATAGTGACAAGAAGTCATTCAAAAGACAACATCCCCCCTAAAACAACAACCACATCAAATGACGATCTACGGATCATAGTTGAGCCAACAACCCCAAATCCTACAGGTGGTGACGTACAAGAGATCGTCCGACAATCTCTTTTAAGGACACATAGTGCCTTCGCCCATTTAAGGCAACCAAGTCGGCCTTTGGGCCAACCTTTAGATTTCTCTGATATCAGAGAACAACTAGGAGGGTGTGTAAGTGGGAAGTGCTTATAAACCTGTCGAGATGCTGAATAGGTCTGCTAGCAGTGGGTAAATGCATGCACGACGCCAAGACAACTTCGCTGGGGTACTGAATAGGTCCGCTGGCAGGGAAGCAATGTCGGGTATATGAAAATTTGAAAATATGAAACCTCTTAACCTTAACATGTCTTTTATTCTGATCTGGAACTTCTTGGCAGGATACGGATATCAGAGTGGGTTAAATGGCAACCTTGTCGAGGCTATGGATGCTTGCTGGTAGCAGTGGCCCTATCAATAGTATTGGAGATTTTATCTTTAATATCGTGGCTCGCTTGTCTTAAGACTATTATCAGCTTTCATCCTTTAAGCACTGCTGGAATATTTGATTACTGATGATGTTTAAACAATTTTCTGGTTGTTTTTGCGTTTGAATTATTCTTATTATCATAATCTAAACTTGTTCTTTTGGCAGAGATAATTGCTTCTACCAGTGTGTCGCCATTGTTGGCAGCCATTTTGTATTTTTATCCTATCTTTATAAGCTGCCTACACAAATGTTTTAGAACCCTTGACTCTCATTGCAATTTTTTTGGATAAAACGACATGATTATCTTGCGCATCTGCACACCTGGCTTTTGTTCTCATTTTCACAACTTCAAGCATGAAAACTTTGATTTCAAAGTCACGTCAATAGCATTAAAATCGTCACTGGATTATTATGGTTACTCTTTTCTATGTGTTCATTGCATTTCCAATTTTATTATAGTCACATAGTTAGCAAGACACCAAAACCTTTACTCATTTGACATTTTTTTGTTGTTAATATGATTTCATTTTTATGAGACTGTGATGGTATTCAAATGATTATGATTGAGTTTTTGATTCAATGGTGGTTTGATGTTCTATTTCTTTTGATCAAATTCAATGGGTTCATAACAACGCATTAATATGGTGATTAGACCCTTAATTCAATAGTTTCATACAATGCATAAGTTTTATGATCAAATCCTGATTCGAAACATTGTTTTGATTTTAAAACCATGCAAACACTATGCTTATGAAAATATTTGGGTCGACTTACCATAGATTTCATTAATTGTTTGAATGGCATTGTTTTTAACTTATACCAATAGTGATGTGAATCACCATATGCGCCGTCGGTTGTACATTTGGATATGACTGTTTTGCATGGGTTGATTTCGTTCTAGCACCCTCGCACACTTCGGCATTAATGCCTCCCTTCTATCCCGGGTTACCTCTGTTGGTTTTCGAGGAAGCCTGTGAGCTATCGGCCTTGCGTATACCCTGTCCAAACCCTTGACCATTTACGCTGCCCACTGTGTATTCTGTTCTATGGCACCTGTGGTGCGCATAGATCCTAATGGCAGCCAAACACTCCTGCTATTCGATAATGCTCATGAGGATTTGGAAAATAGTGGCTGGCTGGTGTAAACCCGCCAGGATGCTGAATAGGTCTGCTAAAAATGTTTGTCATTTGGAAAATCTTACAAACATTTTGCCTTGAAGAAATATCATCCTAAACAAATTTTTGGAGATCAGTGCTCCCCTACTCACATGCAAGGAGTACTAGTGCTCCTTGTCTACTTATCAGGGAGAACTATAATGCTCCTTGGCCATCTTTAAGGGAGCATCGATTTGTTGAGGGAATATTGGGGAGGAATCCCCCTTATCTCTAAGGACAGCTAAAAAGCATCTGATTTAGTTTTTCTTGAATTCAAGTTATAGGTTGGATCTAAGGGAAATCTCACAACTAATGGAGTCATATCCTCAACTTATTCCAAAAATAGCTAAGATGGTTGAGCCTCTCAATGCATATATAAGGAGGCATTATCATGGTGAAAGGAGGAGAATATCGGTGAAAACTATTTTCATTTTGATCATGGATCTTGTGAGCAAGGGGTTGGAAAAGGAGGACTTTGTGAGGCTGTTGCATCTGCATCTACAGATTTGTAAGCACCTTGTTATTTTCTCATTAATATATATGCTTGGCCTATTTCCTTCAAGTTTGTGTATGTTTGCATGAACTTGTCTCTTATTGATAAATCTAGTTTAAACTAATCTTGGTAGAATAGGAAACATGTATTGTATTTGTTGTCTATTGAATTGTAGAACTCATTAAATGGATTGAAGATCAAGTTCAACCTGGACCGAGCAAGGACAAACTTCAGAAAAAAGTTACATCATGCTTTCTTCCTCTTTTCCTTTGACTAGTTTAGCTACATTTAAAGGAATTTCAGTATTCAATGTTAGCATTTTTCTGTCTTGGTCATAGGGGTCTAATATCCAAGAGGAAATTCACCTGTCTGTAGGGGAATTTTCCTACAACATAAATTGGTGACTCCACTGGGGACATAAGTTTTCAGTTTCAGTTTCTTTCCTTGGTTTTGTCTTAGCTTTTGCTCATCTTTAGATCCTACTCACTGTATTTTTCCTCTGTTATACATGTGTTGTCAGTCCTTAAGTCATCTGATGATCATCAAGATTTCCTGAGTTTTTGTTTTCTGGGTTGATGCTTTTTCATTATCAGAAAACAACTTCCCTCTTCCTTTACAACCAGAGCGTTGATTTTAGTATCGGTGCTTCCCTGTAGTTCTTTAGGGAGCACTATAGCGCTCTCGTGCTTATACAACTAGAGCACCCATTTTTCTCTCTGTTGAAAAATTGTTTGACATCTGTACTGGGTGCTATAGTGGGAAAGTGCTTGTAAACCCGCCAGGATACTGAATAGGTCTGCTGGCAGTGGGTAAATGCATGTTTTCCTCTTCTAACAAGTATTAGAGGGTGTGTCAAGTGTTTTTATGATTTCATATGCAATGCGACACATGCGGGACGACAATTTGATGCTTGCGATAGTTGTGACACTTGTGACAATGACAATGATACATTATCGAAGTGAGGAATTTTGACATGTAACACACATGGATCTCTCACATTAGGAAAAGTGGACCCCTTTCTAGGTGTCACATCACTAGTAGGAAATGTTTGAGTTTGGGTTCTCGGTGTTGGTGATTATGATGAGATTAGTTAAACTAATCCCATGATTATGAGATCATTAATCAAGTTTATCATGGGGTTACAACTCCCATTCTGTATTATGATATCTATGGTGGAGATATAATCACCATTATATTCAACAACTTATATTTGTCATGCATGTCACAAACCATAAGCCTAAATGGGTCCACCCCCTTACTCACTAACCTACCAGGTGACGACAAGTGTCACTTTCTAGTACACAGTCCAATCCCTGGCCGGACACGTGGACTAAATTCCGAACGACACGTTTCCTCGAACATCAGGACACCTAAACCTCCAAATGTAGCATGGACCTCTAGAGGTCCCGGTCCGTGGATTATGATAGGATTAATTAACCTAATCCTAGTAAATAAGTTGCAACCAATTTGGTTAACTTCAAGGTTATGACCCCTGACCTTTACCGTGAAATATATGGCTAATAATTCTTGCGGGTACATCTAACGAATGTCATTTAAAGGTGTCATCACAAGGTTTTAGGCTCGACTCAGCCCACACATGACCTATGGTCAAATTTAACCTTCGCCATGTGACATCCTTGGCTGCGTTGTTTGCCTATGTAGTTTCTCCATCACACATGACGTCACCTTCCTATTCAAATCCAAATATATATAAAGTAAAGAGGTTTGGAACCCCATGTGGGAACCTTGTTGATCGAGCACCGGACCACCATCCCGTACCAAATAAATTGAGGTTGGAAATATTTTGAGGGCCTGAAGTTCAATTGACCTCCCTTGACCCAAATCTATGATGGAGACCCATCCACCTTTAGATCCAATGATCCAGGGATTATAAACTATCCCAAGGCTCATGCTTCCAACTCCAAAGGAACACATGGCCCAACATGGAATGGCATGTATTTCCTACGTGGAATGATTATGGCATGAAACTTCATGAAACAACTAACCTGGAAAGACATGTGGCACTTGTATAGATGGCCTCATGGCATCGGTTTTCTGCTTGGGTCTCCATCCAAAAATACAAAATCTGAGTGACATGTGGCACCACTAAATGGTGACACGTGGTCCTCTCTCATTACGACACTACATGGATCAATATTCGAGTGACATGTGGAAACCAAACTTTGAACATTAGCCTTATGTTAGGGATTTCTACTTGAACCCTTTTGAATTCCAAGATTTAGTGCACAATCAACACTCTAGGCAGGTGGCCCTATCCATACATACCACCCAGTGTGTTATGTGACAATGCCACAATGGGGCACATGACTTATCCAAATTGTTACATGTTGTCACTGGGCATCGATCATTGGAACCTTTCCTATGGTATGGGCTTCCATAAACCCCTGATACCCGAGATTACGATAGGATTAAGTTATTCTAATCCCATTAATTACGAGGAGGTTAACTAGGTTAACCTTGGTAATTATGATCCCATGAGATCTATGGTTGAGGTATACGGAAGACATGCATTGTCATTGCATTGTCATAGACATCAGGTCCTCGACTCCTTCCAAGACTCATGTACTTAAATACTCCCGAGGGTTTGGGCTCTGATATACCCTCCTTGACCGAGATATACGGTGGTTATCTATCGACCTATCCAAATCCAATGACTCATATTTAGCAATCCCATTGAACAAATTCAACCTAACGTGAACTCACTCTAGACTTGCCAGTGAATGAAATGTTGACAAGTGTTGATCCCTTAACATCCCATCTTCTAGGCTAGTGCAACACATCATACTTGAAATCACTCTCTCTCTCTCTCTCTCTCACCCTCATTCTTATGGAATGAGGTATGGAGCCAGGGGCTAGAACCCTCATCCCCAGATATCGGGTATCATAATTCCAATTTTATTTGGACTTAGAATTTCTTCTGGGGTGTGGTGCTTCCAATTTTATTTGGACTTAGAATTTCTTCTGGGGTGTGGTGCTCCATTATCCCGAGACACCAACCTCCCTCCCGAGATTTTATGAAAATCTATGGCTATGATATCTTGGCTGATAGATCTGATGGCCGAGATTCAAGGCTCTAACCAAAGCCTTCATGTTGAAATTCAAATAACTTCGATGTGTAACTAACCTGTCTTTGGATGATCAAGATCTACTCCAGCTAGGGAATCAACCATTGTTGAGTCTCTTCACTCATATAGCAATATACATGCATAAATTTGATTTATTTTTCGTTAGTAAGAATACATATATGTTTACCATTGGTTGAGTGAATCATACACCACTTTTGTAATTCCACTATTACTCAAAATGTAGAGACTCATTAATGAAATGAACTCTAATTTGTTAATCAAGCTCACACATTCACAAGCAATACAAATATTTCAGCGATCGAATCCTTTTACAAACACTCTTTTTCACAAACAAAATTATAGTCCTAGATCATTCAACTACGTGAGTCTCCAAGAAGACAATATCAAGCCTATTTACCAAGAATGCGCATTTACTATACAATCACAGGTACCCAACTACTTATTTTAAATCAATTACACAGGGAATAAGGAATACTTATTTGTTACAAGATTGTAACTAGCCAACTGATTGTGGGTGTACACCTATCCACCCTACCATAGGCTCATAAGATTTCATTCTCCACATTCTAGCCACCCCTGTGCCAAGCCATGATACCATCAAGGTATTTCTTTGCACTCCTTTGTGCGTTCACTTCCAGTCATCCATTCGTGTGTTCACTTGCAATCGCCCATTCATGTGTGTCTCTGTCTATCCCTGTGCCCCCTTTTCCTTCCTTTGCCTCTAGGACTTTATGGGTCATGCCAGAATTTTCCTTAAGGTACTTTTCCCATCCTTACTTAACTTCCAAAAGAACTATTCCAACTACCATCATGACTGATAGTTAGTTTTGAGGGATCGAGACTATCTAGTTCTGCACCATTTTAATTAGGCAGATTACTGCTTGGCAAAGTCAATTAAATTAGTAATTACCTGTAATATCCCTAGGTTGAACCCATTTGTAATGTAAATGAAAATGTACTTAATATGGTGAGTTGTTTGATATCATTTTTTGTATGCACCTTTCATGGCATAGTGCACACATGTATTGCGTAGTAAAATGACGAAGTGTGCACATTCTAGGATACCACGCATATCATCTTAAGTGTGCATGATATTGAGGCCAACGAGCCTTTGTGTATATGTTGTGTTTTATAGGGTAGTGAGCCTATTATTATAAGCTAGGATGCTTATGTTTTTATTAGGCCAGAGTGCCTATATGTTAAAGTCCAGTGCACCTATTTTTGTATATGTCTCATGATTAATATAAAATACATCGTTGCATGTAGACCGACCATGATAAAAGATATGGGGGACTAAACTCCACTAGTTAGGGAAAGGGAGGGATAAAAGTTAAGGAAAAGGGGCCAAGTTAGGGATCTTAAGCCAAAAATGAATATTATATTAATATTTCTTAAAGTATAAAGTATGGATAATTATTTTATCCTAAGTTCCAAAGTTGGGGATAAGTGGGTCAAAGTATCTCCCAACACGACAAGTGTCAAGTTGCGGACATGCATACATATTGTTGGGACTTAGTTCATTTTCCAGCATTCTTACCATCATTCCTTCCATCATCCAATCATCCATACCAGGACCATTCACTCACGTAGTCAACTATCCTTCATACTTCCTATCACTGTACCTAAACCTGTATCCATAGTCATACTTGTTGGTGTAGTTGGTTAGCTTGGGAGTTGGATTGAAGAAGCGAGTTGTCAGGCCTATGGGATATTGAAGAGGTGGGTTGTCAGGCCCGTGAGCAATTTCTCCCTGAGTGAGAGGATTGTTAGGAATTTATTTCCTAAAGGTGATAAACTATAGCTATAGGTCTCTGAGACTTCCTCTTTGGCTTGTTGTTGAAGCCCTGGAAGGGAAGTGGGGTAGCCGAGGGACTGTTGAGCAGAGAAGGGGCACACTTCCTGGGGTGGGACAGGCATGTGGGGAATGAGGGACTGTAGGTTGTTAGTTGAGAGAGCACATGTGACAAAATATTTCTTGTTGTCTACAAGCCAATAGCCTGGTTAGGAACCCTTTTACCTGGGTGGAATTTAGTCCCATCTCGAGGGTGACCCACTGCTAAGAGTGATGAGCAGTGTGGTCTAAGGTTGGGAGGGTCATGGAAGGTCTGCATGCAAATGGTGGCATTCTTACTAAGATAAGTGCCAATTGTGTGATAAATTTACATGCTGCATTATTATTTACATGTTCAGTTTTATGGGTTTATCTTATGCATGGTTATAACTATCTGTATGTTCATGGGTATTTCATGTATATGTTGCATGTCTATGTTTACTTTTATTTCAGTATGAATTGTACATTTACAGAATGTATTTGTATGTTTACATTTTATATATAAAGCTTCTGCAAGAGTTTTGTGTGTGTATATGTTTTAATTGCATGTAGTTCAAAAAATTTTATGTGGCATAACTCAGTTTGGATGATGGGTATGTTACAATATGTTTCACAGAGAGAGAACGAAAGAGTTCTCTGGCGTAGCGTGGCCCGGCATGGATGGTCGGGGACGTTACAATATGGTATCAGAGCTTCAATTTTCAACATTGAGCCTAGATGGGCCGAACAAGTTGAGTTGAAGAGAAATTTCATAGAGAATCTATTTCGAAGTGACCAAATTTTGAGTTGGAGAGCGTCCATGGTAATATTTAGAAGCAACGACACGGAATTGGGAAAAGCCCCAATTTTTGTTATTAAATTCATGAGAAAATTGAGAAATTCAGCCATGTGGTGAGATATTATTGATTTAATATCTATTCTATCAAATTTAGACCAGGAATTAGTCGAATTTGAAGTTATAGTGAAGCCATGTTAGTTGGAGCGAGTTTTGTAATTAAAATTCCCAATTCGTGAATTGATTTTGGGTAAATGCCTTCCATAAATGTCAACCCACAATGATTTGTTATTGTAGAGGTTGAATGGATGTTATTGGGGTGAAATTGAGGAAATTTCATAGTTGCAAAATGTCTATGGTAAATTGGGAAAAACTTAGGGAAAATCCCTAATTTCTGCAACGAAAATCACGAGGAATTGATGCACATAAAGGTGAATGTGCACAGTTGGGAGCACTAAAAAAATGCATGTGACACAATGAAAATCTTGTGATAGGTTAAAATCATCACTGCGCAGAAAAATGTTAGCGTGTGGGTGTGCGCGATAAGAATTGGGTACCGCGCAAAAAAATAGTGGTGTGTTGGTGCACGCACTAAAAATTTGACATCGTGCGGAAAAATGTTGGTGTGCGGGTGTGTGCACTAAATATTGGGCATCGTGCAGAAAAATATTGGTGTGTGGGTGTGCACACTAAATTTTAGAACTGCACAAAATAATAATAATGGTGCGCATGGTGTGCGCAGTATTGGCAGAGCATAGAGGAGTTTGGTTGGTGCACGTGCAATGTGGGTATATGTTTTTGCACGACAATTTAGTTAATGGTGCACATAGAGTATTGGTGCGTGGTGGGGCATGATAAAATTTGGCATGGTGCAGCGCGTCGAGTGAAATGCGTGCAGTACAAAAACTGCATGAGGTCGATATTGGCACGTGACATAAAAGTAGGTCGTGCAAGTTATTGTCACGACAAAGAAATGATACACAATGGTTTTAAAGTGCGTGAAGCACGATTTACCTTGTGTTGTTGTTGCACATGATAAATATGGGTTACAAGTTGCAATTTTTTCTCGTGAATTCATTTGGAGGGTGAACAACATAAAAAAGCCAACGATTTTCTGCGACGTTTTATATCATTTGAACATGATCTTTTTTGTAGGGCATTTTTTAGGCCCTTAAGAGTGTTTTTAGTGATGCAAAAACCACAAGCACAGAGTGTTTCAAGGCACACTTTGTCTCTACATCTCAAATAAAAGAGCTCGGAGAGGGATTTCTAATGGTGTAAATCGTTCGTCAAACAGAGCTTTTATGAGAAAGTTACAACACAAACATTGAAGGGTAAATTTTAAGACCCAACTAACTTCAAAGAGCCATAACTTTCCGCTCCGGAATCAGATTGAGGCACAGGAGTAGTCAATGGAAATATATTGAACTATAGAAGAAAGTGCCAGAGATGAATTGAATTTCTGGGAATGTTAAGGATGTTTAATATGGAAAGGAAGGTACATGTAGCATATCAGTTACAATATGGTATTTTGCCCTAGAATTTCAGCCGGTTGTAACTAGCAACCTAGAACCCAAAAAAAGGTGAAAATTGGACAGAGTGTCCATAATATGTATATGAAGAAACCCAATTGAGATCCTAATAAAAATTCCAGAGTAGGTGCAAAAATTCATATTTACAGCACAGAGTTGCACCAACTTGAAGTATGAACAAAAAAATTAATGGTCAAATTTCAAATAACCATAAATTTCTGCTCAAGAATCAGAATTGAGCATGGGAGTAGGCATTGGAAAGGTATTGGAAAGTAGAATATACTTATTCATATAGAAAATGGATATGAGAATTCAATTTTCTAGGAAATCAGAAGAAATATTTCTGATATATTATTGAACTAGAATGGTTCATATTTTTATGAAATTATTGAAACAATTATCCTAACAAAGTTTTGTTGGCTGCACATTTTGCAGAGTCAACAACAACTAGATCAGATAAGGATCAACACAAATTCCAGAGTAATGGAGGAGGCACAGGGTACTTACATCCAGGAAGATGAGATAAGAGGGATGGATGTCCGTTTGGGCATTGAAGGAACAAACTCCAATGGACATGGAGAAGGAAGGGATGATAACATGAATATGGTAGAGACCATCAAAATTTTGTAGAAGGATTTCCAAAGCCATAAATATGTTAATGAAAGGCTTATGAGAGCCAAGGAGAAGTAGGATGACTTCAATGTAAATTTAATGCAAAGCTTGAACAAAATAGAAAAGAAATTGGATAAGGAGAGTGGTTCATGTAGATCAGGAAGTCACATGCCTCCTGATGAGAAAAAAAGAGAAATAAGTGTTAGCAGACATCATCGACACTCCTCGAGGCATTCCCATAAGAGAGAACACAAAAACTCAAGTCCATCCCCTATCAGGAAGCAAAAGAGTTCTGGGGTGGATGAGCTACGAGGAGAAATGAACAAAATCAAACCTCCTACATTTGATGGTGAGCACAAGAAGGATAAAGATGCAGAGACATGGATGATGGGCATGAGAAAGAATTTTCAATTGCATAATTATTCTTCTCATGCAGAAGGTAGAATTTTCATCTATCAACTCAAGGGAAAGGCATCCATGTGGTGGGATCAGCTTGTGCAAGTGAAGCACATTAAAGAGAAAAGTGTTACTTGGAGGGAATTCAAGAAGTATTTTGAGAATAAATACTTAACTAAGAGATACTATGATAATAAAATGAAAGATTTCTTTGAACTCAAGCTTGGGAGTATGACCATTGATGAATATGAGAGAAGGTTTTTAGAACTACTGAAGTATGTCTCTTTCATCAAGGATAAGACAGTTAAGATTCAGAGGTATTTGAGTGGATTACCATCACAAAATACAATATGATGATCCAAATATATTGGAGGAGACCATAAGGTGAGCTAAATTCCTATATGATCAGCAAAAAGGAAGGCCAAATTTCCAAAAAACTTGGGAAGACAAAAAGAAATTCAAGGTGGATCAAAGGAAGAAGGGATCTAAGCTACCATTCTTCATAAATAATCCTCAGGGAAAGAAAAATCCTAGAGAACCTAGAACGATTGAGACAGGGGGTCAAAGGCCAAGGCAACCACCTATTCAATGTTCGGTTTGTAAAGGAGATCATATGTACAGAGATTGTCCCCATAGAGGTGAAAAAGTGAGAACTATTCACATAGTGGAGGACATGGGAAGAAATGTACCAAGGATCTATGTAGCCCTGGACAACAAACAAGTAGAGTATCAGTCACATATGATTGAAGTGGAAGGTATGATCAACAACCAAACCATTGTTATTTTAATTGATTCAGGAGCTAGCCATAGTTATATAGATCCTAAGATGGTGGAAATTTTTCATTTTCCAAGAAGCAAGCATGGAAAATCTTGGTTAATGTAGTTGGATGTTGAAGACAAAAGCAAAGTTAATGAGATGGTTAAGTCATGTCTTATGGACATGAATGGACTGAACACTAGGGTAGATTTGAACATATTTCCTTTAGGTTCCTATGACTATCTAATTGGGATGGATTGTTTGGACCAACATCATGCTATGTTGGACTATCATAACAAGGCATTTACTTGCTTGTATGAGCAAGGGAGCCTAAGAAAAGTGTAGGTAATTCATAGGGAAGTAACCATAAGATAAATTTGAACATTGTAGCTGAAGAAATGTTACAGAAAAGGGTGTCAAATATTTGCAGCTCATATGGAAGAGACACCTAAAGATAAGGTTCCAAAATTGGAAGATTATGCACTTCTGGAAGAGTTTGAAGATGTGTTCAAGGAGGTACCAGGACTAGCCTTAAAGAGAGATATCGATTTCTCTATAAATTTGATGCATGGAGCAGCTCCAGTTTCAAAGACTCCTTACAGAATGAGTACACCAGAGTTGAAGGAGTTGCAAATGCAGCTTAAGAACTTTTGAAGAAGGGGTATATACACCCAAGTGGGTCACCTTGGGGTGCCCCAGTCTTGTTCGTGAAGAAGAAATATGGGACATTAAGATTGTGCATTGATTTTAGATAGTTGAATAAAGTGAATATGAAGAATAAATATCCTTTGCCATGGATTGATGATCTCTTTGATCAATTGAAGGATGCAAAGATGTTTTCAAAGATATATCTCAGGTTAGTATACCATCAGGTAAGGATTAAAGAAGAAGATATCAGCAAGACTGCCTTTAGGACAAGTTATGGTCATTATGAGTTCACAGTGGTGCCATTTGGGTTTTCAAATGCACCAGCTGTTTTCATGTGCTTAATGAATGGTGTTTTCCGACAATATTTAGACAAGTTTGTCATTGTCTTTTTGGATTAAATCCTTGTATATTCCAAGTCAGAAGAAGAGCATGAGCATCATTTGAGGATGGTTTTGCAAGTATTAATGTAAATTCTAACCTTGTACAATGTCTATTGTAAACAGATATTCATAAAAGAATAGAAAAGATACAATGGAAAATGCAAACATTACACTGAGATTTTTCCCCTGGAAACCCAAACCGGGAAAACCAACATACATTATATTCATACATTGTGTTACATTGTTTACAATACAATATACATATAGGATCCAACGACATCCAAAACCCTAACCCAATGACCTATATTAGTCCAAAACCCTAATTCCTTAACCAGAAATAGAAAACCATCAGCAAAAAACCATGTGCTGAAAAACCACCTAAATATCATGTGGTCCCAGAAATATGTCGTCCTGGTGCGAAAAATATTTCAGGGGCTCCGCCCCCCTGCACCCCCCCTCTAACCCCCTTGCACACCCAGTGCAGATGCTTAGACACTACAACTCATGAAAAGAATATAACACATACCCAACATTCTCCCACTTGTTGTTTTCTTTGCACACAGGGGGTTACAGGGTTACATAGTCAACAATGCCCATGGATCCTCTACACCAAGAGAACTTCTCAGTGCTCACAGATTTTTTTAATGAATCTGAAACATTCTTCAAAGTGTCCACCTTCATCAGTGATACTTTCTTTTCTTCAATCATGTCTGTCAGAAAGTGATATTGAACATCAATGTGCTTTGTCTTTGAATGATAAGCAGGGTTCTTCACCAAGAGAATTGCACTCTGACTGCCACACTCTATCCTTACAGCTTCTTGTACCAACCCAATACCTGAACACAATCTTTGTAACCATACTGGTTCCTTACTTGCATGAGTGGTTGCCATGTATTCAGATTCTGTAGTTGAAAGTGCCACTACAACCTGTCTTTTGCTCATCCAACTTATTGCTCCTCCAAACAGGTTAAATACATACCCACTTGTAGATCTCCAACGATCCAAATCTCTAGCCCAGTCTGCATCCACAAAGCCATGTATATCAACCACTCTGTCCAATCATGGTCTTCCTTCGTAGCACAATCCATAGCTAGTAGTGCCAAGCAAATACCTGAAAACCCTTTTTACTGTTGTCCAATGCTCCTTCCCTGGTTTTGACATATACCTGCTCAAAACTCCCACTGCATGTGTAATGTCCGGTCTAGTACAGACCATTTCATACATCAAACTGCTAACTGCACTCACATATGGAACATGAGACATGTCCTCCTCTTCTTCATGTGTCTTGGGACACTGATCCATAGATAACTTTACACCAACAGGAATAGGAACATTGACTGGTTTACATTCCTGCATATTAGACCTCTGCAATATTGTCTCGACATATTTTCTCTGATTTAACCAGAGTTTCCTCCTTTTTCGATCTCTTTTAATTTCCATGCCCAAAATGAAATTTGAAGCACCAAAATCCTTCATGTCAAATTTAGAGGACAACTGAGTTTTCACATCTTGGATAATCTCTTTGTTGTTTCCTATCAGCAACATGTCATCCACATACAAGACCAAATAAATCAAATGATCACCAATTAATTTAGAATACACACAGTAATCCTCTTTTCTTCTTGTGAAGCCAAGTCCCAGCATATAAGTATCAAATTTTTGATACCACATCCTTGATGATTGTTTTAAACCATATAGGGACTTTTTCAGCTTGCATACCAGCTCCTTCTTTCCTTTCACAGCATAACCTTCTGGTTGCTTCATAAATATTTCTTCTTCCAGATCCCTATGCAGGAATGTTGTCTTCACATCCATCTGTTCTATTTCAAAATAAAATGCAGCAGCAACATATAATAGAAATCTTATAGAGGTTAACTTGGAAACAGGAGAAAAAATCTCACCAAAATCAATTCCCTCAACCTGGGAATAACCCTTTGCTACTAATCGAGCTTTGTATTTCTCCACTTTTCCTTCTGCATTCAGCTTCTTTTTAAATACCCATTTGCTGCCAATGGGATTTCTTCCAGTTGGCAAATCCACTAGATCCCAAGCCTCATTCTTATCCAAAGATGCCATTTCTTCTTCCATGGACCTTTTCCAGAGATTTCCATCCTCTGAATCCACTGCCTCCCTGACAGTTCTAGGGTCATCATCAGTAATAGACAAAGAAAAATTTGAATGAAAATCAGATGGACTATACCTTTCCGGTAGCCTTCTTTCTCGATCCAATCTCCTCAATACCGGAGTATGAGGATCTTCTTCTTCTGATCCATGTTCTTCTATAGAGTCTGCTTCATCATCCTTTAAATCAAACTCTATCTTCTTTGGTTCTTCCTTACTTGGTAGGATTTCCTGTTTAAAAACATCCTTCATTTCTCTAAATACTACATCTCGGCTATACACTACCTTTTTACTTTCTGGGTTCCAAAGCTTATAACCTTTGAGACCATCTTTATATCCAATAAAGATACATTTTTCATCCTTCTTATCCAGCTTACCCCCATTTTCCTTTGGAACATGAACATATGCATCGCAGCCAAATACCTTAAGATGTGTGAGAGAAAGTTCCTTACCAGTCCATACCTCTTGTGGAGTCTTGTCACCCAACGATGATGAGGGTGATCTGCTGACCAGATAACATGCAGTACCCACTACCTCTACCCAGAATTCTCGCCCTATCCCGATACCAATGATCATGCACCTTGCTTTTTCCATCAGTGTCCTGTTCATCCTTTCCGCAACTCCATTTTGCTGAGGTGTACATGGAGTAGTCTCATGCCTTGCTATACCACACTTCTTACATAATTCTTCAAATTCATTCCCGCAGAACTCTCCACCGTTATCTGTCCTCAGCACCTTAATTTGTTTCTTTATTTGATTCTCAACAAGAGCCTAAAACTCTTTAAACCCGTCAAAGACTTCAGATTTCTTCCTGAGAAAATATATCCAAGTTTTCCTCGAGAAGTCATCTATAAATGAGACATAGTAGATATATTTTCCCAATGATGGGACTGACACAGGTCCAAAAACATCACTGTGAACTAGCTATAAAATTCCTTCTACCCTCGTTGCACCAGAGGGGAATCTTACCTGATTCTGCTTCCCATATAGACAATGTTCACAAAAATCAAAATCCAGAGAGCAATTAGACATACCTTCAACCATACCTTTACTGTGTAGTAGTCGAAGACCCTTCTCTCTGATATGCCCCAGTCTTTGATGCCACAACATAACCTTTTCTCTAGAGACTGTAGGAGTTCTTTCTTCTTCAACTTCAATATCAGGAACAATGGACCTATTACACCCATCACTAATAGTGCTTCCTAGCA
>ML779865.1:1295885-1311185 GCA_009831015.1 Picea engelmannii | reverse complement strand
AGACCACTTCTTCAAACTTCAAAGAAGTTGTATTACTACCTATGGCCACAACCAGACTATCCCACGAGTCTGGTAAAGAACACAACAAACCGATACATTTATCTTCATCTGAAATTTTAATATCAACAGATACTAACTGACTTACTACAGTATTGAAGGCGTTCAAATGCTCTGCCACCGAGTCTCCATCTCTCATCCTCAAGTTATACAACTTCTTTCTCAGGAATAGTTTATTTACCAAGGACTTAGACTAATACAACTTCCCCAACTTTTCCCATAAATCCTTGGCTGTAGCTTCCTATGACACATTCAGTAATACTGAATCAGAGAGACAGAGTCAAATTGTTCTCTTTGCCTTTCGATCCATCTTTTTCCAGTCATCTACAGAAGTTCCTGTAGGTGCAGTGCCTGGATCTACCACAATCCATTGATCTCTGTCCACCAAAATATCTTCCATCTTGAGCTTCCACAGCTCAAAGCTTTTCCCATTAAACTTCTTGATCTCCATCTTCGAATTGCTTGCCATTTCTTTTCACCTGAAAAACAATACCACAGATCTCCCACTGTAACAAGGCTTATCATAGTCCTGAGCCAAACCCTTGATGACAAAGGCGTCCCCCTGAAGCCAATAAATCTCTAATACCAAATGTAAATTCTAAACTTGTACAATGTCTAATGTAAACAGATATTCATAAAATAATAGAAAAGATACAATGGCAAATGCAAACATTACACAAAGATTTTTCCCTTGGAAACCCAAACCAGGAAAACCAACATATAATATATTCATACATTGTGTTACATTATTTACAATACAATATACATATAGGAGCTAGTGGCATCCAAAACCCTAACCCAATGACCTGGATTAGTCCAAAACCCTAATTCCTTAACCAGAAATAGAAAACCATCGGCAAAAAACCATGTGCCGAAAAACCACCTAAATATCATGTGGTCCTGGAAATATGTCGTCCGGGTAATATGTCCTCCCAATAATATGTCATCCCGGTAATATGTGGCCATAATTTCTCAGGGAAATGGAGGAGAAAACGATAAAAATAAAACAAAATTTAAAGGCTTCCCAAGACATGCAGAAAATCTATGTTGATAAGGGCAAAACTCACAGGGAATTTAAAGTGGGAGACCATGTATTTCTGAAAGTGAAAGCCAACAAAAGTTCCCTAAAGTTAAGAATAGTTCAAAGTTGGCAGCTTGCTATGATGGGCCATTTGAAATCCTAGAAAGAATTGGTCCAATAGCTTATATGATTACATTGCCTAAATCATGACTGTTCATAATGTATTCCATGTATCATTGCTCAAGAAATATACACCTGATGTTAATCATGTTATTGATTGGAATGTGATTCAGGTGGAGAAAGAAGGTGCTTTTCAAGTGCATCCAGTACACATTCTGGATAGGAAAATCAAACAACTCCGGAATCGATCCATAGGGATTGTAAAGGTCCAATCGACCTTATACCGTCCCGAGGACACTACTTGGGAGCATGAGGATGCAATTCTGAATACCCACATCTTTTTGAGGATTTTTGAAATTTTGTTGTATATGTGTACATGATGCATTGAGGATAGTGCATAAATAAGGGGAGGGGATTGTAATCTCCCTAGGTCAAACCCAATTTTAATGTAAATGAGAATGTACTTAAGCTGGTGATTTGTTTGATATCATTTTTTGTATGCACCTTCCATGGCATAGTGTGTGCATGTATTGCGCAGTAAAACGATGAAGTGTGCACATTCCAGGATACCGCGTGCATCATCTTAAGTGTGCGCGATATTGAGGCTAACGAGCCTTTGTGTATATGTTGTGTTTTATAGGTTTATTATAATCTAGGATGCTTACGTTTTGATTAGGTCGGAGAGCCTAGATGTTAAAGGCCAGTGCGCCTATTTTTGTATATGTCTCATGATTAATATAAAATGCATCACTGCATATAGACCAACCATGATAAAAGATATGGGGGACTAAACTCCACTAGTTAGGAAAAAGGAGGGCTAAAAGTTAAGGAAAAGGGGCCAAGCCAGGGAGCTTAAGCCAAAAAGGAATATTATATTAATATTTCTTAAAGTATAAAGTATGGATAATTATTTTATACTAAGTTCCAAAGTTGGGGACAAGTGGGCCAAATTAGCTCCCAACATGACAAGTGTCTAGTTGGGGACATGCATACATATTGTTGGGACTTAGTTCATTTTCCAACATTCTTAGCATCATTCCTTCCATCATCTAGTCAGCCATACCAGGACCATTCACTCAGCCAATTAGCTATCCTTCACACTTCTTATCACTGTACCTGAACCTGTATACGTAGTCATACTTGTTGGTGTAGTTGGTTAGCTTGGGAGTTGGATTGAAGAAGCGACTTTTTAGGCCCCTGGGATATTGAAGAGGCGGGTTGTCATCCCCATGAGAAATTTCTCTCTGGGTGAGAGAATTGTTGGGAATTGATTTCCTGAAGGTGATAAACTATAGCTACAGGTCTTTGAGACTTTCTGTTTGACCTTCTCTGGGTGGGATAGGCATGTGGGGAATGAGGGACTATAGGATATTAGTTGAGAGAGTACCTGTGATAGAGTCTGTCTTGTTTTCTATGAGCCATTAGCATGGTTAGGAACCCCTTTACCTAGGAGGAGTTTAGTCCCAGCTCAGGGGTGACCCACTGCTGAGAGTGACGAGCAGTGTGGTCTAAGGCTTGGTGGTTCATGGAAGGTCTGCACGTAGTTGGTGATATTATTACTGAGATAAGTGCTAATTGTGTGATAAATTTACATGCTACATTCTTATTTACGTGTTTAGTTTTATGGGTTTATCATATGCATGGTTATAATTGTCTGTATGTTTATGGGTATTTCCTGTATATGTTGCATGTCTATGTTTACTGTTATTTCAGTATGAATTGTACATTTACATAATGTATTTGTCTAGTTACATTTTATATATAAAGCTTCCACAAGAGTTCTGTGTGTGTATATGTTTTAATTGCATGTAGTTCGAAAACATTTATGTGGCATAGCTCAGTTTGGATACTGGGTATGTTACAATATTTCCTGCGGAGAGAGAACATAAAATCTCTTTGGCATAGTGTGGCCTGACATGGATGGTTGGGGACGCTACATTACCTCCCTCGTGCACCACTTTTCTCATGGTATCATGTCTCGTAAATTTAGGGCTTCACCTCGCAATCAGTTGTTTTTGTTTTTAAATAAATAATCATATAATTACAATGTTTATATGCCACTACATGGAAATCTTGATTAATTACTTATAATCAGAGGTTTTGGAAAGGGGGTGTTACAATTGTGGTCATTAAGTTTTGGTGATATGATTCTTTGAACCAAGTCTTCTATTTACAAATGTATTCATTCAACTTAATGATATAAATTCAATTCTTAACGTATTTAAATATAAAAATTTAAAAAAAAATTGGGTTGCTTAGTTTTTCTAAGTAAAATGTCAAAAGTTTAAATAGAATCCTTTCAATGATGTGAATTTCATATCCACTTGATTTCCATATATAATGTATACATTGTAAGAATCATTAGAACTCTTATAAATCCCTATAATTGAATCCCTTAAAAGTGTATTCAATTTTTGTTGCAATGAGATGAAAATGATAACATATAAGATATAAATCAAATCATTCCTGATGTGATAACTCTAAAAAATGTATATCATAATTGTTTTTTGTTTATATGTCATAATAGTGTGTATCTTAGTAGATGAAGTGAGTTCACAAGAGTGTAGTGTTAAGTTGTCATATTCTATTAAGATAGTAGTTGTGGGTTGAACTCCCAACTACTTACTTTAATTTTTTTTTTTTTTTTTCTCAAATAGATATGGTTTTTAAATTGTGTATCTTATTGGATGGATTGTGTATAAGAGTGTAGTGTTAAGTTGTTGTATTATATTAAGATAGTAGTTGTGGGTTGAATTCCCAACTACTTACTTTAAAGTTTTTTTTCTCAAATAAATGTGGTTATTAAGTTGTGTATCTTAGTGGATGGAGTGAGTGCGCAAGATTGTAGTCTTAAGTTGTTGTATTCTATTAAAGTAGTAGCTGTGGGTTGAATTACCAACTACTCACTATAAGTTTTTTTCTTCTCAAAAACATGTGGCCATTAAATTGTGTATCTTAGTGAATGGAATGAGTGCACAAGTGTGTAGTGTTAAGTTGTCATATTCTACTAAGGTAGTAGTTGTGGGTTGAATTTCCAACTACTTTCTTTAAAGTTTTTTTTTCCTTTTTCTCTCGAATAGATTTGGTCATTAAATTCTGTATCTTAGTATATGGAGTGAGTGCACAAGAGTGGGTGAACAATAACCACCTTGCTGGGCAACATTTAATGCATTTAATGTTGCAGCAGGGGGTATATACACCATTCGATACATCTTGGGGTATATACCAAGGCAATAGAACAATCTATATACCAGTTGCCACAACATTGAATGCTCGTTGTAGGCTGATTATTTCTCTACCACAAGACTATAGTGTTAAGTTATCTTATTTGATCAAGGTAGAAGTTGTGGGTTGAACTTCCAACTACTTAATTTAAAGTTTTTTTTTGTTTCTCAAATAGATGTAGTTATTAAATTGTGCATGTTAGTGGTTGGAGTGAGTACACAATATTGTAGTGTTAAGTTCTCATATTCTATTAAGGTAGTGGTTGTGAATTAAAATCCCAACTATTTACTTCAAAGTTTTTATTTATTTAATTTTCTCAAATAGATGTAGTTATTAAATTGTGTATGTTAGTGGTTGGAATGAGTACACAATAGTGTAGTGTTAAGTTGTCATATTCTATTAAGATAGTGGTTGTGAATTTAAATCCCAACTATTTACTTCAAAGTTCTTTTTATTTAATTTTTTCAACTAGATGTGATTATTAAATTTTAGTAAATATATCATTTTGTAAATATTATATTTATACATATAAATATTCAAATAAATAATGTCAAGCCGTAGTATCTTTAAGTTATAGAAATTCTTAGATTTTTAGAAATGGTTGTAAACTTTTAATGAGTTTTTTTTATTTAATTTTTTGAAATAGATGTGATTATTAAATTTTAGTAAATATTGTTGGAAGATTGGTTGTTGTTATTGATGTCAACCCTAGTCATGGGTTTTGGACCACATGATTGATGAAGGTATTTGGACATGAATGACAATGCACATGCAGATACAACACACATGGATGGATAGTATACATCATGTTGTTTATGGTGGTATGTGGCACGTGACGTGGATCCTCATGGTTGAGGAGAAATGAATTTTTGAAGATGACAAAGTGAATTGAAGAAGGAAGTACATGTAGGCCCTAAAGATAATTAAAGAACATAATTACAAAATAAGAAAGTGTCAGGTCGGCCCTAATGTCAAAAGGAAGTGACATAAATGGTATAAATAAATATCATTATACATTCATTTTATATACAATTCGAATTTCAGAGGAAATCAGAAGTAAAGAAGGTCGGATTTCAAGGGAGGATGAAGTCTTTTGGTGATGTGTTCTAAGGTATGTTATTTTCAGATCATCTTATCATTTTCACTATAACTTTTTTTCTAGAACGATTCATATGGTGAAATTGGTATGATATTGAGAAGACATATCAAGGTACATGTGGTAAACATTTCATCTCTTGATTTGCTATAATTATGGAGATACACTATGTGGAAGATAGGGTTTTTGACCAGTCCTCAAGCTAGTCAATAAACATGTGTTCCGGGTAAAATAGTCATAATGTCTTCATAGAGAATCCAAAATGAAGTGGGACGAATTGCATTGGAAAGAGTACGGACTGTAGTTTCTTCTGTGCGATTTTATGAATCTGATGTTAAATATTGAGCACAGGACATTATGTACAATTTTGGTCTCTTGAATAAACCAAAATTTAACAAATTCTACCATTTTCTCTATAACTTGTTTTTGGGTGGAAGGAAGGGGCAAGGATGGAGAGTTAAATGCTCTCTTGATATTGGAGTACTGGATATTCCTCTTGGAGTTTTATCCCTCCCTTTACATTTAGAAGTTGTAGCTACCTTTGGAAGTCATTACTTCCCTTGAACAATAACTATTGATTAGTTCTCATATATTGTGCATGGTGTATTGTGATGTATTGGTGTAACTCTTATACTATTGTTCATTTCTCATTGGATATAGTTGAATGGTTTAAGTATAATTTGAAAAAGGTTTTAAATTGATAATTGATATTGATTCACCCCCCTCTCAGTATCAACAATTGGTATCAGAGCAGGTTGCCTTCAGAACATTTTAACCACTGGAAGGAAAATATTGAGCAGAGATGGATGACCATGAGCACATTTCAAATGGGATTCAAAAATTTGATGGAAGAAATTATGCATATTGGAGTGATAGCATGAAAAATTACCTAACATCTCTGGGAGTAGACATGTGGTACTCAGTTGTAAATGGCTATGTAATCCCAAATAATGCTCCAACCGATCCAAATGGGAAGAAGCTTATGAGTTGTAATTCAAAAGCCAGACATGTTATTCTAGCAGCATTGGCACCAACCATTGCTAGAAAATTGATGGGTTGTAGCACTACTAAAGAGGTATGGGACAAACTCAAGAGTATCTACGAAGGTGATCCAAAGGTTAAGCAGGTCAAGCTTCAATGACATAGAGCAGAATTTGAAAATTTGAAGATGAATGAAAATGAAGATATTGCAACCTATCTTGTTAGATTTGATGAAGTTGTTAATGCTATTAGAGTATTAGGTGAAGATATTGATGAATTGTTGGTTGTACAAAAAGTGTTGAGATCACTTCTCTTGAAGTATGATGCTAAGGTCTCCGCCGTTGAAGAAACTAGGGACTTGACCAAAATGACAATGGATGAAATACATGGGTCTCTTATAGCATATGAAATGAGAACAGGTACAGAAAGTGACCAGCCAAGCAATGAAGCATCCTTTAAATCCATAAAGAAGAAAAAATACAAGGATAATGACCTTGATGAAGAAATAACAAATTTTTTAAGAAGGTTTCAGAAGGGAAGTGGAAGATACAAAGGTAAGTCTCCTCTCAAATGATTTAAGTGTGGTAGAATAGGACATATTTTTGAAAACTACTACTGTAAAAAGACAAGTCTCGACAATAAAAAGAGCTTCTACTCCAAGGATGATGACATCTCCTCTTATGAGAGTGATGAAGAAGATAATGATGAAGGAGAAGTCCTCTTCATAACCCAAGAAATCCAAGATGATGATCACAAGAGTTCTAAATAAGAAGAAATCATTTGTGAAGAAGATTTAGACGAAGAAGCCAACCTTGATTCCTTTTGGGGATACAAAGACAATGCAGAGAGTGAACAAGAAGATGAGAATATTGAAACGTTGAAGCATGTTGAAAATGAAAATAGCAAGCTTAGAAACACAAACATAATACTAAAAGGTGAATTGAGTAGTTGTGAAGAAGAGAATTGCAAGCTTGAAAAGACCATTAATATCTTGAAGGAACAATTAGAAGATTATGAGAAATTGAAAGCAGAATTGAATCACAGAAAAAGGGAGCTACTATTGAAAACAAAAAGGTTGAAGAAGCTTGAAAAAAGCACTGAAAAATTAGATGAGATCCTTAGCAATCAAATATCTCCAAATGACAATATAGGACTAGGATACAATGACAATTTGAAGACAACAAAACAAGAGAAGGAAGATGAAAATGATGAAACCAACATTCCAAAACAAGTTGAACAACAAGATAGAAAACTAGAATTCAGAAAGAATGAGACATCAAGAAGATCCTCTCCCATCAAGTATGAAAGAAATCATTATGAAGGAAACTACAAAAGAATAGATCGTGAAGCTAGATGGACCACACCACAAAGAAGATCACTTACTCCCAGGCATCATAATTTCTTTCTTGGATATTGTTATACTTGTGGAAATTTTGGACACAAGGAAATCAATTGTAGAATCAATGAAAGGAATAACTATGCAAGCTACATGAATGGTGAAAATAGTAGATATGGAAAGGTTCGTAGACCTATCAACAGATATTATAATCCATTTGACCGATTAATGGATGAAAATATTGTATGTTACAAGTGCAATAATCTTGGTCATAAAGCATGAGATTGCAGAGAGATGAAAGAAGATAATCATATGCCAAATGTATGTATACCAACTAAAACATGGAAAAGGAAAGAAATTCCACACAATGAAAACTGTCAAATAACATTGGTCACTAAAGAATGCAAAGAAGAAGATGAATGGTTCATAGACAGTGGGTTCTCATCTCATATGACCGGAGATCAAAGCCAATTTGTCATCTTGAAGAAAAAGGGTGGAAATGTTACATTTGGAGATGACTCATCTACTAAAATACTTGGAAAAAGAATTGTAAAGCTTGGAAGTGAAAATGTAAAAGTAGGAAAAGTCTTATTGGTTGAAGAGTTGAAGCATAATCTCCTCAGTGTTAGTAAAATGTGTGATCAAGGATACACTCTTACGTTTGAGTCCCGAAAATGTAAAATCAGAGAAAATAACTCAGGAAGATTGGTTGAAACTGCAACAAGAAGACTGAACAACATATACATCCTAGACATGAAGAAGGAAGAGAAGATACAAACCACAGAAAAGGATTCCAAGGAAGAAAATGTACCAAAGACCAAAAATAAGGATGAAGTATTATTGAGTGCTACATGTTCAAGGGGAGCACCCCTAAAGAAGAGAGTTACCTTTTGTCATTAAACTTAGGGGGAGAAGCCCTACCCTTTTCCATTGATGTCAAAGCGGTGGAGAAATTGAGATCATGATGATATAGGGAGCATGAGTGTTTCCATCAATGAAAAGGGGGGAGATTGTTGGAAGATTAATTGTTGTCATTGATGTCAACCCTAGTCATGGGTTTTGGACCGCAAGATTAATGAAGGTATTTGGACATGAATGACAATGCACATGCAGATATAACACCCATGGATGGATAGTATACATCATGTTGTTTCTAGTGGTATGTGGCATGTCACGTGGATCCTCATGGTTGAAGAGAAATGAATTTTTGAAGATGACAAAGTGAATTGAAGAAGGAAGTACATGTAGGCCCTAAAGATAATTAAAGAACAGAATTACAAAATAATAAAGTATCAAGTCGGCCCTACTATTAAAAGTAAGTGACATAAATAGTATAAATAAATATCATTATACATTCATTTTATATACAAGTCTAATTTCAGAGGAAATCAGAAGTAAAGAAGGTTGGATTTCAAGGGAGGATGAAGTGTTTTGGTGATGTGTTCTAAGGTATGTTATTTTCAGGTCATCTTACCATTTTCGCTATATTTTTTTTTTTAGAACGATTCAGATAGTGAAATTGCTAGAGTATTGAGAAGACATATCAAGGTACCTGTGTTAAATATTTCAACTCTTGATTCTCTATAATTATGGAGATACACTCTCTGGAAGATAGGGTTTTTGACCAGTCCTGAAGCTAGTCAATAAACAGGTGTTCCGGGTAAAACAATCATAACTTTTTCATAGATCCTCCAAATGAAGTGGGAAAAATTGCATTGGAAAAAGTACGGACTATAGTGTTTTGTATGTGAGTTTCAAAATCTGATGTTAAATATTGAGCGCGGGGCATTCTGTACAAGTTCAGTCTCCTGAATAAACCAGAATTGAACAAAGTCTACCATTCTCTCTATAACTTGTTTTTGGGTCGAAGGAAGGAAAAATGATGGAGAGTTAAATCCTCCCTTGATTTTGGAGTATTGTATATTCCTCTTGGAGGTTTATCCCTCCCTTTACATTTGGAAGCTGTAGCTACCTTTGGAAGTTGTTACTTTCCTTGAACAATAACTATTGATTATTTCTCATATATTGTGCATGGTGTATTGTGGTGTATTGGTGTAACTCTTATACTATTGTTCATTTCTCATTAGATATAGTTTAATGATTTAAGTATAAGTTGAAAAAGGTTTTAAATTGATACTTGATACTAATTCACCCCCCTCTCAGTATCAACAAATATATCATTTTGTAAATATTATATTTATAAATATAAATATTCAAATAAATAATATCAAGCCATAGTATCTTTAAGTTATAGAAATTCTTAGATTTTTAGAAATGGTTGTAAATGTTTAATGTATCAAGGGAGGAAAGTATGTGGTGAACCATCTCAATAATTGCTAGGAACGCCTTCCGGGTTGTGACAGAAAACTAAAATAAATAGTATTGCAGTCCGTGTACAAATAATAATAATAATATCCGATTGGTCGCTACCGCGTCCATAATGAATGAGATCATTGATCATCAACATTTTATGGCCCTTTATGCAACTATCCCAAGATATAAACCCCTCTCAAATAATTTTCCCATCCTTAACTTCCAAAAGAACTGTTCCAACTACTATCATGACTGATAGTCAGTTTTGAGGGCTCGGGACTATCCAGGTGTGCACCATTTTAATTAGGCAGAGTATTTCTTGGAAAAGTAAATTAAATCAATAATTACCTCCCTTGTGCACCACTCCTCTCACGATATCATGGCTCGTACATTCAAGGCTTCACCCTACAATCAGTTGTTGGTATTTTTAAATCAATAATCATATAATTACGATGTTTATATGCCACTACATGGCAATCATGATTAATTACTTATAATAAGAGGTTTTGGAAAGGGGGTGTTACAATTGTGGTCATTAATTTTTGGTGATATGATGCTTTGAACCAAGTCTTATGTTTATAAATGTAATCATTCAACTTAATGATATAAATTCAATTCTTAACGTGTTTAAATATAACAAAAATTTAAAAAGATCTCTTTTTGTTAGGTAGCTAGAGAGGTAGTGGGGAGGGGTCAGAGGGCCCATAATGATAATTGTGGAGGTCATTCAATGTAAGGTGGACTAGGTCCACTATATTATTAAATAATGCCCACTATGATAGTTAGATATAATAAATGTAAGCAGACTTCTTAGAAGGTTCTACTTCTAGAAGATTCCTCCTCTAGAATGTTCTTAGGTGATGGTAGCACTATATAAAGGAGTTCAAGCAATGTAATGGGATATGAAGAGAAATATTGTATTTGTAGTTGAAGCTCATTAGGAGGAAGCCCCCTGAAAGAGGCAAGTGAACATGAGAGGATCCTTTCCATAATAGGATCCATTGTATGGTGTTTCCCTACCTCAAGGATTTTCTATATTCTTGTGTTCATGTTATGGTGAATGGTATATGGTTTATTCTTGGTCTGATTGAAGTATTTTTGCAGATCTGGTATAAGTATTTAACAATTGGTATCAAAGCACTTTCCTTAAACAAAGAAGGGGATAAATTTTTGGCTCTTTTTGCATTCAAAGAAAGTGGGGGCGGTGCACTTTAGGTTCAGATATGAATCTTTCTGAGCTGAATTTGTAAAACAAATTTGGATATTTGAATTCCGCTCAGAAAAATACCCAATTTCAAAAAAAAAAAAAAATTGTTGAAATGAAGTTCGGGAAGTAAAGTTATGAGCATTTTAAATTAAACAGCTTTTTAGGGTTTTTCTGAAAAAAGCTGTGATTTTCCACAATAATTTATTGTTCTATTTTTTGGGTTTTTCGTGACAACGATAGGACTGCAGAGTTCATAAATTTTCATAGGGTGCTCAGATGGTTATTTTCTCTCAAACCCTCAAATAAATTCTACAAATAACTGAAGCATTGAAATCCCAATTGTATGACACATTGAATGCCACATTGGATGACTTTGTAGATGGCCTTACAAACGGCCTCAATGGTAGTTTTCATAGTATTCAAGATTCATTATATAGCATGCATGAGATATTTTTTATGGCAGACACCAGGGATGAATATAATCAAGAAATATATGCTTGGAATGATTTGGAGGACGATTGCGATGATTGGTATATGGATAGTTGTCATTTATGGGATGACAACCACTTTCATAGTTTATTTGATAACTCTAAGCAACCTTCTGTAGAGAGAATCAATGTGACAAATTAGGAGCCAATGATTATTACCAGTATCCATCCTGCATATTCTAAAATGGTATTATTCCTTCCAAATTCTGCAACGACCCTTTTCCACTATGTGGATGGATCTACTTACTTGGATCCACATGACAGGTGTTAATAATTGGAGCATCATTTTGAGTTGGTTATTGGGTTCCAAAATCTTCCACGGGCAGTTCACATGTGCACTTGGACATGGGACCCGGGCTTACAATGGTGGTTGGACTACTTCGGCATGGTGGATTTCCTTTCTACATGGGACCTTAGTTCTCTATTATTGTTCATCATTATGGTCCACAATTATCCATGGGACCATGGTATATGGTTGTACATCAAGCATTGAGGACAATGTTTTCATAAGGGGGATGTAATGTTAGGTAGCTAAAGAGGTAGTAGTGGGGGCTCAGAGAGCCCATTGTAATAATAGTGGATTTCATTCAATGTAAGGTGGAATAGGTCCACTATATTATTAAATAAGGCCCACTATGATAGTTAGATATAATAAATGTAAGAGGACTTCTTAGATGGTTCTACTTCTATAAGATTCCTCCTCTAGAATACTCTCGGGTGATGGTAGCACTATATAAAGGGGTTCAAACAATGTAATGGGATATGAAGAGAAATATTATATTTGGAGCAGTATCTCAATAGGAGGATTCCCCCTCGAAGAGGAAAGTGAACATGAGAGGATCCCTTCCAAAATAGGATCCATTGTATGGTGTTTCCCTACCCCAAGGGTTTTGATATAATAAAGTGGCGGTTTTCTGTATGGTTTCATATATCTTGAGTAGTGATTGTATTAAGATATTTTTGGATCTATTGTGATATTTTGTATTCAGGTATTTGGAACTTAAAAATTGGTATCAGAGCACTTTCCTTGGCTAAAGAAGGGGAGAATGTTTTTGCTGTTTTTGTAGATTTTTTCTAGGAAAAAAGAGGGTGTCACACTTATGGTTCACAACTAAACATTTATGAGAATAATTTGGTCAACAAAATTGGATATTTGAATTCCTCTCGTAAAATTACCTAAATTCAAAAAACAAATCAATTGAAAGAGAGTCTGGGAAGTAAAGCTATGAGCATTTTAAATTCAGTAGTTTTTCAGGGTTTTTTTGGAAAAAGCCGTGATTTTCTACAGTAATTTATTGTTCTATTTTTGGGGTTTTTTCGTGAGGACAATGAGATTGTAGAGTTCATAACTTTTCATAGGGTAATCAAATGGTTATTTCCTCTCAAACCCTCAAAGAAATTCTACACATAATTGAAGCATTCAAATCCCAATTATATGACACATTGCATGACATATTGCATGACCTTGTAGATGGCCTCAATGATAGTTTTTCGTAGTATTCAATATTCATTGGATAGCATGCAGGAGATATTTCTTATGGTGGACAACAAGAAATATATGCTTGGTATGGTTTGGAGGTCGATTGCGATGATTGGTATGTGGATAGTTGTCATTTTTGGGATGACAACCACTTCCATATTTTATTTGATGATTCTACTCTACCTTTTGTAGAGGACATCAATGTGATAGATAAGGAGCTAGTTATGATTATCAATGTCCATCCTGCATATTCTACAACGGTATTTTTCCTTCCAGATTTAGCTTTGACCCTTTCCCACTATGTGGATGGATATTTTTATTTGGATCCACATGATAGGTGTCAGTATTGAGAGCATCATTTTCAGTTGCTTATTGGCTGTCAGTATCTTCCATGTGGAGTTCACATGAGAAATTGGACATGGGACCCTATTTTACAATGGCCGTTGGACTACTTCAACATGGTGGCTTCCATTTCTCAATGGGACCCTGGCTCTCTAGTCTACTTCAGCACTATGGTCCACACTTATCCATGGGAACCTGATTTTCTAGTCTACTTCAACACTATGGTCCACACTTATCCATGGGACCCTAGTATATGGTTGTACATCAAGCGTTGAGGACAACACTTTCATAAGGGGCATGGAATGTTGGGGGGGGGAGCGGCGGCGGGGGGAGGGGCAGGGCAGAAAGGTCCCATAATGATAATAGTGGAGGCCATTCAATGTTGTTGGAAGATTGGTTGTTGTCATTGATGTCAACCTTAGTCATGGGTTTTGGACCGCAAGATTGATGAAGTATTTGGACATGAAGGAAAATGCACATGCAGATACAACACCCATGGATGGATAGTATACATCATGTTGTTTTCGGTGATCTTTGGCACGTCACGTGGATCCTCATGGTTGAGGAGAAATAAATTTTTGAAGATGACAAAGTGAATTGAAGAAGGAGGTACATGTAGGCCCTGAAGATAATTAAAGAAAAGAATTACAAAATAAGAATGTGTCAGGTCGGTCCTAATGTTAAAAGGAAGTGACATAAATGGTATAAATAAACATCATTATACATTCATTTGATACAAGTCGAATTTCATAGGAAATAAGAAGAAAAGAAGGCCGAATTTCAAGGGAGGATGAAGTCTTTTGGTGATGTGTTCTAAGATATGTTATTTTCAGGTCATCTTACCATTTTTGCTATAAATTTTTTTTCTAGAAAGATTCAGATGGTGAAATCGCTATGGTATTGAGAAGACATATCAAGGAACCTCTGGTAAAATTTTTAGCTCTTGCTTCGCTATAATTATGGAGATACACTTAATGGAAGATAGGGTTTGTGACCAGTCCTGAAGCTAGTAAATAAATAGGTGTTCAGGGTAAAACAGTCATAACTTCTTCATGAGAACCCAAATGAAGTGGGAAAAATTTAATTGGAAAGAGTACGAACTGTAGTTTCTTGTGTACAAGTTATAGAATCGGATGTTAATTATTGAGTGCGGGGCATTCTGTGCAAGTTCACTCTCCTGAATAGACCAGAATTTAATAAAGTCTACCATTCTTTCTATAACCTCTTTTTGGGGAGGATTCAAGGAGTTTCAGAGAATACATTGAGTAATATTATCTACAGGATCAGAGTACTCCAAAAATTGAAGAATTGCAGAAATTGAAGAAGTCTCGGGAAGCATTATCAGGTTCTATGTGATGATTGGTTGATGGTTATGATTTAATGTAAAGTTTTATTATCTCTCATATATTCTTGGGTGGAAGGAAGGGACAAGGATGGAGAGTTCAAATATCTCTTGATATTGGAGGATTGTATCTTCCTCTTACAGGTTTGTCCCTCCCTTTACATTTGGAAGTTGTAGCTACCTTTGGAAGTCATTACTTCCCTTGAACAATAACTATTGATTATTTCTCATATATTGTGCATGGTGTATTGTGGTGTATTGGTGTGACTCTTATACTATTGTTCATTTCTCA
>ML779865.1:1271490-1286610 GCA_009831015.1 Picea engelmannii | reverse complement strand
CTTTTCCTTTCTTAAGTCAACTTAAAAATATAACTTTTAACTTCTTGACTTTTCCCCCCTCAGTGTGAGACTATGACCTAGTGGGGGTGCCCAGGTCACTGAGTCTCCTCATCACCTCTCTAAGAGGTGGGGGACATTACACTTTTCCATTGATGTCAAAGGCGGAGAGAAATTGAGATCGTGATGATAGGGGGAGCATGAGTGTTGCCATCAATGACAAAGGGCGAGATTGTTGGAAGATTGGTTGTTGTCATTGATGTCAACCCTAGTCATGGGTTTTGGATTGCAAGATTGATGAAGGTCTTTGGACATGAAGGAAAATGCACATACAGATACAACACCCATGGATGGATAGTATACATCATGTTATTTTTGGTGGTATGTTTCATGTCACATGGATCCTCATGGTTGAGGAGAAATGATTTTTTGAAGATGACAAAGTGAATTGAAGAAGGAAGTACATGTAGGCCCTGAAGATAATTAAAGAAAAGAATTACAAAATAAGAAAGTGTCAGGTTATCCCTAATGTTAAAAGGAAGTGACATAAATGGTATAAATAAACATCATTATACATTCATTTGATACAAGTCAAATTTCAGAGGAAATAAGAAAAAAAGAAGGTCGAATTTCAAGGGAGGATGACGTCTTTTGGTGATGTGTTCTAAGGTATGTTATTTTTAGGTCATATTACCATTTTTTCTATAACTTTTTTTATAGAATGATTCAGATGGTGAAATCACTATGGTATTGAGAAGACATATCAAGGTACCTCTGGTAAAAATTTCATCTCTTGTTTCTCTATAATTACGGAGATACACTCTGTGGAAGATAGGGGCTGTGACCAGTCCTGAAGCTAGTCAATAAACAGGTGTTCCGGGTAAAACAGTCATAAAGTTTTCAAATAAATGTAATTATTAAATTTTAGTAAAAATATCATTTTGTAAATATTATATTTATAAATATAAATATTCAAATAAATAATATCAAGCCGTGGTATCTTTAAGTTATAGAAATTCTTAGATTTTTAGAAATGGCTGTAAACTTTTAATGTATCCAAGAGAGGCAAGTATGTGGTGAACCATCTCAATAATTGCTGTGAGATCATCGATGTAGATGGATATTAAGTGAAAGAGTGTGACGTAAGAAGATTTTGAAATTTCTCCCAAGTCCAAATACATAGGGAAAGATGGAATCTGGAATCTCCCAACGCTGCATAAATCACAAGGACTCGACCTGTCGATAGCATTAATTGATGAACTGACTTGACCTCTCAAATTATTTTCAATACCGATCATGCGATTATCTGAGGCATTCTGCCAAATTATGATGTAGATGGAGATTACGTAATGAATGAGATCATCGATGTAGATGGAGATTACATAGGGGAAGATGGAATCTGGAATCTTCCAACGCTGCATAAATCATAAGAACTCGACCTGTCGGTAGCATTAATTGATGAACTGACTCGACCTCTCAAATTATTTTCAATACCGATTATGTGATTAATACTTACCCTTAATCCTTACCCTTTTCGTATGTCATTTAATACCCTAAATCTATCCATTAACTCTTAGGAATTAAATCCGAATTTTAAAAATAGTAAACCTCATCCGCCTAAACTCCGCTCTCAACTAAATATTAAAATCTATTTCTAGCATTTTCAAGTCATCTTGAATTCATTGAAGGGTTCAGATCTCATGAAATTCATGTAGGTAACGCACGTTTTATCTCCTTACTTTGTTAGGAATAAAATTGGGTAAGAGAATTGAGATGTATTTATGAAAGTTTAGCTCTCATTAGAATTTGGAAGGTTATAATTTTTAAGGAATTGAAAGATTATAATTGTACTAACATTAAACCTGGTAGAACAAAGATATAAAGAATAAACATGTTCAATTATATAAACATTAAGAGAAAGGTTTTCAGATCAAATTGGTTTTCAGAATAAACTCATTGATTTGACAAGATATAAGAGATTTGTTATTCGATGGATCTTATTAAAGATAATATTATTCCAAGAGGACCATTAAAAACTTCAACACTGATGAACAACTTAGCACTTCCAAAATAGATGGTGGAGAGTCTTAACCTAACCATAATGTGGAGAGTCTTTATGGTTACCTTATTGAGTTGTCTATAATCTATGCACAGTCGGAGGGTACCATCTTTCTTTTTCACAAACAAGACTGGTGCTCCCCATGGAGACACGTTGGGCTGGATATAGCCTTTGTCCATCATTTCTTTTAGTTGTAGTTTAAGCTCAACTAGCTTGGGTGTGCTCATCCTGTAGGGTGTCCTAGACACTAGCACCCCTCCTGGTGCAAGTTCTATAGAGAAGTCAATGTCCCTTCTCGGAGGTAGACCCAGTACCTCTTTCGGAAATACATCTCTATATTCTCTTAGTGTGGGGTGGTCTTCGAGGCTTGGTTTGTCATCTTCAACTGATTCCAACACCTGTATCGCATATAGTGGACATCCCTTTCTGCAATACTTTCTCATTTGAAGAGATGATATTTGTATCACTGAGATTTTTGGATCCCTTGAAGGGTTATCCTTCTTCCTTCTTCACTTACACATTCTAAGGTTGTATGGTAACAATCTAGTCTGGCTTTATATGTGGCTAGCCAGTCCATACCAATCAACAAGTCATATGATCCTAGGGGTAATATCTTAAGGGTTGCTTGGGTGGGGAATTCACCCATAGTGAATTGGCAAGCTGGTATGATCTCCGCTACCTTTCTTTTGGTGTCGGTGGCTAACTGTACCAACCATGGCTTAGTGTGTTTATGTGGTTGTAATTTACACTTATCAACAACCTTAGAGGCTGTATAACTCAAATTTGAACCAGGGTCAATTAGAATAGACACTAGATGGTCGATGATCATACCTTCCATCTTCACCACTGAAGCTTGGTGGTCATCTTGTTTATTATCCAAGGCTGCATAAATTTGCGGCACGCTCCTGGCCACGTCATTGACAGTGGTAGCTTCTTGAACATTGTAAATTCTTCGACTATTCCATTGTCGGTGTGGGCAGTCCCTCAGTAGATGTTCTTCTCCACAACCCCAACATTTCAAGGGTTCATTCTTTAGGTTATGAATCTTTCCTGGGGTAGATCCAAAGGGTTTATTTTTGCTCTGGGAGGGGAAATTCTGCCGGTGTACACTTCGGGTTGGGAAGCTCATCCTTGAGTCCTTTTTATAGTTTTTAAATCTTGGGGATTTAAATCCCTTTTTCTAGAATCCCAAATTATTCTTCTGCTTCCAGCCTTCACGAGGATCTATCTGATTCCCAAGATGCTCATAACAATATCTTGTCTTTCGAATAGTGTCCTCTAGGGTCTTTGTATCGTCAAACTCAATCCTATTTTGATAGTCCTTAGGTAGTCCACTGATGAATCGTTGCACCTTTGCCTTTTCTGCTTTTATATAGGGTATGTACCTCAACAACTCGAGGAATCTACTGACATATTCCTCTATGGTGAGTTTCCCCAGCTTGATTTCATAGAATTATTTAGTCTTTTCGTCTAAATAATTTTCTCACAGATACTTATTCCTAAAGTATTTCTCAAACTGTTCCCAAGATAGGTCTTCTTCGTGAATCCATTTTACGTTCTTAAGGTCTTCCCACCAAGTGGAAGCCTTCCCATTCAGGTTGAAAGTGGCTACTTGGGCCTTCAAGTTTTCTGAGAAGTCATGGACTCTGAAATACTTCTTTAGTCCAAGCAGCCAGGCCTCCGCTTCCTCTCCCTTCTTTATTTCACCATCGAAAGAGGGTGGTTTGGCCTTCTTGAATTCTTCGAGATTATGATTTTTGGAATGATTTCGCTTCTTTCGTTTTCTTCGGGAATAAGAACTAGTTCTACTACTAGAAGATCCCTCCGAGTCGCCAGTTTCCTTTCAAGAGGAATCGTCCGACGCTTGTCCCTTATCTCTGGGGTGGACCTTTCTCGAGGTGCTCCTCCCAGTGTGGCCACTTAAAAGACCATGCTTCCATATCCCAGGTGGGCTTCGACTTCTCTTTGTCTATCATTGGTCTGTGTGACTAGTGTCAGGTCCACACTACAAGTGTCTTTGTATGTCAGATAAAATCTGCAGCAAGACTGCATTAATTTTTTTTTGCTTCTCTTTCTCTTTTATCAACCTCTCTTTGTCAGCCTCGCAGCTCTGTAGTTCGACCATGAGGCTTCTCACAATCTTAGCTAGATCTAGAGGGGTCTCTACCACTCTCCTTTTGTCAGACTCTTCATCTCTATTGTGGGAGTCATCCCCCACTTTGTGGTGAGTCACCATTCTATGCGTCTACAGTTTGTCGTGGTTGATCATCCGCTTGTTGTGCAAGAAAACACCTGTTGTTAGTCAACATTATATTCATTCACAATCAACGCATAACTTATATTTTTCAAATGCATACACACAGTAGGAATTTTCATTCTTAACTTCGTCTTTTGATAAAGGGGGTTAAGGTAGAGGTTTACTCCTTTTAAGAGCACTTCAAATGGAGTTTCTACACAACTTGTTCATGAGCCCAAGTAGGCCAAGTGTTGTAACCATGCTCTGATACCAATTTGAAACACACCCACTACAACAACTATGATTTTCTTCTTTTTTTTTTTCTTTTCTTAGAGGGACAGAATCCTCGAATTTCTATGGGGCCTATAATAGACCATCCCTTCCCTTGTCCTCCTCCATGTGATCGTTGGATATGACCACAGGCCTTACCAAAATGGCGCTTCCGGCTTTCGCGATTCGGGGAATCGCGATGCAAGTGTTCCTCTGTTCTCTGTCTTTTGAAATGCTGAAACCCGAAAGGGTCTAATAGATCCTTAGCTCCTCCCATGAGTTACTTTTCATACGACCGGTCCTATGACTTGGTGTTATTCCTCTAAATGCTTTCGGGGTTTCATGATTCGGGGAATCACGATGCAAGCATTCCTCCTTTCCCTTTTGAATCCCCGGAACTCGCAAGCCTAGTATCATCTAGATCTACGGTCTAGATCATCAACTTGATCAACGACCCGGATTAAATCCCGACATTCTACCATTCGAGATTTTGGCGGGGTATTCACTCCTATTTCCTCGATCTCTAGAACCCCGGTGGCTTTAGATCTTTGCCACGCATCCCTACAAATGGACGGTCTATATTCTTTCGAGACCCCTCCTTCCTACCACAAGAACCTGTCCAGTGACCTAGGTTTCATCCACAGAGCGCGTCAGGGTTTCGCATACTTGGATTTCACGACTTGCGAAAACGAGGGGTCTTGCCCTTGGGTTTCCCGTGTGATGAAATGTCGAAACCCATTCACGCTAAACCGATTCGGTGTTTTGCATACCGGGATTTCGTTACTGGCAAAGATGAGGGGTCTTTCCCTTGGGTTTCCTAGGTGCCAAAACGCTGAAACCTATTCACGCTGAACCGATTCAGGGTTTTTCATACCGGGACTTCTCTACTGGCGAAGACGAGGGGTCTTGCCCTTAGGTTTCCTGGGTGCCGAAATGCTGAAACCCATTAACGATAAACTGATTTGGGGTTTCACATACCGGGACTTCGCGACTGGAGAAGATGAGGGGTCTTTCCCTTGGGTTTCTCGGGTGCCGAAGCACCAAAACCTGAGAGAACTACTCTTTCTTGTACAAGGTTTACAGACTCTGATCACATGATCCTTCAGAGGGTTCTTGGGTAATAATCCCTAGGCTTGGTGACCTAACTAAAAAGCCTTCCTAATTCACCGAGCTATGAACTCTATGACAAGGGTAAGGTAAACTAGTGGGTTCACTATAACGGTAGTCTTTTCAAGGAACTCACTCTGGCTCTGAAATGTGAGGAAACTTCCCGGGAGGATGTGCCTTTGGGAAATCAAACCAGGACATAGCGTGAGTCAATAGATGGAACAAATCTCAAGGGAACGAACTCGTATTCTGAACTCATTCCTTTTATACATAAACTGATTATGATCATATAAGTATATGTATGTGTTCATTATTTCCGATCAAAACACTGGGCAATCATTCCACACAGAAATCATTATGGGAGGATAAACATGAGCATGTATTCATGGTATACAATTCAAAATACAAGGCATAAAATACTTATCAAAAACACCAGGTGTGATGCAACTACTGAGAGGGTTGCTCGTTTCGACCCAATCGTAGGCTCAGTGACTCCAAACGGATTTACCACTGGCCACCCCCGAGCTAGACCATGATGCTTGGAGATTCAGTCTCCCACTTCCAGTTCAACGGAATTAAGGGATGAAGGTTACTCTCCTTCTCCTGATATAGAAAATAATCCAGGATGAAGGTTACTTTTCCTTCTCCTATATTCAGAACTCCCTACGTTTTCAAATTTTTTCGATTTCTCTTCCGTGATCACCTGTCGCGCATGCTTTTCTCTCTTCTGCCCCTTACCACACTTCCTCTCTTGCCTTTTCTCTGCAAGATTGCATGTGGCATGAATTTCCCCATCCCTAGTCAGGTTTGGGAGCTGTTACGGATGGGCGGTTCACCCGCATCCCCTAATTAACTCTTGAGGAGCCTCCGCACCTACCAATCTGATAGGAAATCCATTCTAGGATCAAAGAGTTGCTTTGGTCTTTGAGCAAGTAAAACCAGTATGGTACTAGCTCGGTGGAAGTTAACACAACCATTCTAGGTCCCTTCCACCACCTCTCATTAGCCATCGTGGTTTCTTTTAGCACACCCCCCCCCTCAATAGTTATGCAACGCATAATCATAACATAATTTACATTCATCGACCTTTTATACAAAGGTCCGTCAAATCAAACATTCACATTTTTGAGTTTGCCATAGTTCTTGGCCAATATAGTTATTTTTACAGACTGGGGGAAACATCGAAAACCTTTACAGACTGGGGGAAAACCTTTAAACATCGAAAAAAAACTATAAAAAAAAATGTTCTTTCTTTGTCTTAGTTAGAAACACTCTTATGAACATTCATTTTGCAAGATTTCAATGTAAACCTTGCAAGTTGTATATAGATTGTTTATAATCATTTGTATATATTTATGTTTCTATTTGAACACTAGTAATTAGTATACAAATTGTTAGAATCATAGCTTTATATTAGTTTATTTATTTAATTATTTTCAGGACCTTAGTTGGCTAATGGAACCATTAAACCCGTCTGGTCATTTCATTCCAAACAGATTGGGTTAATTAGATAACCCCGGTCCAGATCTGACCTTCCAGTTGATGGTGTGTCATTTACACCCGTCAACAAAGTTCAAGTTCATGGTTGAATTCTTTGCTTGGTGGAGAAGGCAAATAATTTTTATCAAGGACTTCCCATATGCCATAACGGATTTCCGGGGTAGTGTGGAATTAGTGCTTCTAGAGAGTATTGACTGGGATGTGTCATGTATGAAACCAAACCTTGTCACATGTTTTTAATTTTGAAATTTATATTATTTTTATGTGTACAAAGAGGGATTTTAACAGATGTGTTGTTTCGTCATGCAAATAGAGGTGCATCACGTCTGGTAGAGATGCCAACACTAGGGCATCAGGGAGACATGCATATATTTTTGGAGCACGAGGCGATAGTGGGAGGTCTCCGGGAGATTGATAGGAACCTCCAAGGTATTACTATGGGTGTCCCACCTCTCAGAAGACAAGACATGGCTCTTCATCTGCAGAGGCATACAATAGGGGTTGTTGAGAGTTTGAACCACTTGCTTTGATGAGTGGCCCATGCAATGGTGTGCTTCTCGGAGCACAACGTGGTGCAGGAGGACTAGGGTCCTCTATATTTTTTGTAGTCTTTTCATGATGATATGATGGGAATGAGGGCCTAGATTTTTTCCTACTATGTACTTTTTGATGTAAAACAAACTTTTTCTATTACGCATTTTATATATACATATATCTGAGTTTTGTCATGCCAATGATGTTACAAATTATCTTGTGTGATGTTTTTAATGTACATGTGAGTCATTTCTTTTTAATTTTTTTTATCTATGCACAAGATACCGATCCAAAATATAATTTTCTAGTGAATCTGACATTGTGTTGAGTTCTCTTGGTATGTGCATGTATTGTGTAAATTCAAACCTTCTCTCAAGATGACAAACTCGTAGGTGGAGATGCAATAGGATAGTGTTGCGAATGACATAGACTCGATTAAGTTGACAAACCACGAGTTGAGAGTCTATGTTGATGATTATATGAGATATACCTAGAGAGGAGGCCTCTGTTAAAATTCCATTGACAGCGTGATATTCTGCCACGTTATTGGTTGTTGATCCTAGGAAAATGCCTCCAAAACTCACCAACTCATCAGAGTGTTAAATGACCCAAGCTACATAAGAAATGTTATGGGTGTGCCGCTTAGCACCATCCGCAAACCCAACAAAGACGGGAAAGGGAGATGTCATTTACGCACGCAATCACAAGACAAAGTACAAGCGGCTAAAAACAAACTTGTACATGCAAGAGAAATGACACACCAAATAAAAAATATCGTACAATAGTGTACAAAGCACACATGCGATATGTTCTATGCATAGTACTTCTTGAGGTAAATCCCATTTCGGGGGTCACTGAGAGATATTCCATCATAGTCAACTTGCTCGTAGGCTCCTCTATTCAATACATGTTTTACAATATAGGGTCCTTTTGGCAGCCAATTAAATTTTTTCTATTGTCCTATAAGCTGCCTACACCTATGTCTTCCGAACTTCAAATTGTCGTCGCATTTTTCAAATAGACGATATTTTCATTTCTTGCGACACTTGCAAATTTGTATCCATTAAGTTTTCACGACTATAAGCGTGAAAACTTCTCCTTTCGAGGTCACATTCCGATCACTATCTGAATTTTCGTCATCTTTTTATCGATATTTTCTATGGCACTTACCTTTGGTTTATCGCTATGTGGCTGAAAGGATTTTCGAACTATGCCTATTTGGAAATTATTATATTTGCATAACTTGATTTTATTAAACTTGTGAGGCATTGAGCATTTCGATTTATGACTTGCCTAATCATTGATTTTTTGGATTGCATAGGGGTCATGATTTATTTTTGTTTATATATATATAATGTGATCCTTATGTTAATCTTTTTATAGCTCTTGGCTTTTCAAAACTTATGAATTCGATTGACACAATGGTTTAAAACTTTTGATTAAATATTTATGCAATGGCGCATGGTTAACACTCGGTGTAGGTTACACGTTGAATATTCATGGTTTAAAAACTATAGTTAATGGTGCATTGGCATAACACTCACCGTTTGATCCTTTGGTTGGCCAAACGATATGGTTTTTGGAACTATGCTATTATTGTTTGAACTGATGTGGAACTTGGCGGTTGTACTTCACCATAACTATTGTGCATGGCGGTGAATGACTCCACCACCCTTGCATGCGCACATTAATGCTTCCCCTTTGATCGTTCATTGTTGTTAGACCAAATGACTCTGCTCCTGTGCGTTGGTGAATTCAAACCAAACCCTTACCATGTGCTCGCACCATGGCCCCAGTCGTCCGAGCTGAACCCAATGGGAGCCAGGCCCTATTGATGTTTGACAGTGCCTGCAGTGACCTCAAGGAAAACGGGTGGCTTCCATTTATACAAACATTTGAGGGTTTTAACCTCTACGTATCTCAACAATTCGCCATGACCTTTGATGGTTGTCGAGCCAAGGTTGGTGATATTCAATTGCAAATTGATGAACAATTTATCAGTCTTGCTACGGGTTTACCTGCCACTGGACAAAAATGGTCCAAGAATTGTAAAGTAGAGGAGGTCCCTTGGACACTACTCTTCCAGTCGCATAAAATCACCTCATGTGATAAAGGTTTGCCAGTAACTATGCTTAAACAGCGTTGGCATGATTTGTTGATGATAATCAAACAGTTTATCACCTGCGAAGGTCGGTACGGGTTTGTGTTCTTACACCACCTTCGTTTGCTTATGGTTTTTATGGGTTATCATCTCAATATGCCCTATTATTTGCATAGAAGCTTGTTTAAAATGTCAAAGAAGTACAAAAGAAATCAGGCTGATAGTAGCCTTTTTCATTATGGGTTGGTTAAGCTTATTGTTGTCTGTCATTTGAGTCTACACGGAGATTGTTGGAGCAATTTCCTTGCTCGGAATGATTTTGAGGATTTGAAGCCTCCATAGGTTGACAAACCTATGGTGAGCGAGGACAAGGTTGTACCCCTAGTACCCTACAACATCTTTCTACCTAAACCCTTGGCCGACTCACCTATCGACCTATCCTACTCTGTGACTAAGGGTGTTGAGACTGTTAAGCCTTTGGGAAAAAAGCCTAAAGCAAAACCTACTGTAAACGCCAAAGGCAAAAAGAATGCCCGCTTGATTTCACGGATGGAAAGAAATAGGCCAAAACCTCCTGTCGATCCAAACCCTATCGTGTTGAGTGAGGACTCTGATTCGGAAGTGGAGCGCTTCTTGGCTAGCGAATACCCCTATTCGCAAGGTTTGTGTGCCGAACCCTCGTATGAATTTGTGTCAAACCTACCCCCCTGCCTACAGGACGACCCTAACTACCCAGACATTAAGCTGCCTTGTGAAGCCCCCGGTCATTTATCCAAATCCTCTCCTGCTCTGTCTAAACCTACAGTGCCACCCTGTGATCAATGCAGCTCGTGGTTAGAGAGATATTATCTTGATGTTCTGATTCTACAGTCAATAATTCACTCTTTGGAGGACCAGGTTGCACTGCTTACCAGTCAAAAGGCTAAGTTACAAGCCACTAATAAGAAACAAAGGACGACAGGCTCCATCTTGTTTAAAAATGTGGAATCAGCCACAGCTGTTGTGAATTCTATGTTGGCATAATTGAATAGCCTTCGTCATCACACAGGTATATTTTATCACTTGTTTATATAATGAATTCAAATTTGGTTTTGAATAGCTCTGTTTACAGCATTGATTGGCTCTGTCACATTGTATGCATTCTATACATGGCTTTGCTTTGACTAAATGGAAGTTCGTTTTCCTAGTTTAGCTTTGATTGGATTTTCATCAATTTGATTGATCTTGGTGTGGATTTGATTTGTTTGATTGAGTTAAAATGGATGCTCTGCTATCAATTAAAGTCGTTTGTATCCATTCATGACAGGAACTGTTTCTCATATGCAATCTCGAACACAATCACATTTTGATTCGATTTCGTTATAATGTATATGCTATGATTGGCAACAATTTTGATATGGTTAATTGTTATGGTTTTATGTCCCATATAACTTTCGACCAACAAGAATACAATTCGGATCATTTCCAATGTGACTCTGTACAAACACACCCAAATTGTGAATAGATTCAATTCATAACGACTATGCTAAAAACCCAGCCGATTAATTCGCATTGGTTTACTATTAGCTCGACCATGTTATCAGTTGGATTCGCAATGGAAATGGATACTCTGTTTGAATTTGATTCATAGAACGGGATTAACTATATCCAGATTCACAATTTATTTCTATATTAAACTCAGTCGTGATTTGTTTTGATTATTTGCCCAGTTTGCAATTGTCACTTATGTCAATTTTATTAAGGTTGTGATCACAATCAATCGATCCTGTCTGTTGACTGTGCAAGGATCAATGATAGAAATCTATGACAATTTTTTCTTGGTTGATACTGTTACGTATGATTTCATTTACCCATAATCAAAACAATCTTTTTATCTTTGTATTTGATTAAATGATATGAATCTTTTGCTATATTGTTATAGCTATGACAAGTGGAAAATGGTTGTGTTGGATTAGATCGTATCGCATACGATATGACTCATTTTTGTTTTCAATTGGATATGAAACAGTCTTGTTACTATTCGACCCGATTTTATGGTAACAGAAAAAAGATTATTCTTACCCCTGTTTTCGATTGAATCACTTTTGATTCTGTTTAATGTTGAAGGATAAAATCATTTGAATCTTGAGTGATTCATTTTAAATAATCATTGGAAGATAATTGGATTTAATTCTTTTAAAAGATTTGATTTGATTTCAATTCTGATCCTGTATGTTATTTTAGACTAGCTACCGAATCAGATGATTCTGTAGCTAAGTCTGTAGGATTAGATTTTTATTGTCTTGCTAATAAAATATCTTTCTAACTTGTTATTTTTAGTCTATTGCAGATGAATTCGAAATTGCAGTGGATTCGATGAGCAGTTAGAGGATATTTGAAATATTTTAGTTTCATTTTAGTTCCTAGTTTAGTTGATTTTGGGATATTTTCCCAGATTATGTAAACTGTTTGACACTATCCACAGGGAGGTTTTACTCTGTGGAAAGACTTATAAATACCTATCATTTTTGTAATAATGATCATCCTCATTTGTGGGAGAACAAGGATATGGAATTTTAATACAGGATGAGACAGAATTTGATATTCTGCTACAGCTTTAGCTTTTCATGATCTCAATATTTTGTTTTATGTTTATATGTATCTATTTGCATTTGGTTAATGACTACTTTAGCTATATTAATCTTTGCAAATGATATGTTTTAATCAATATAATCCATATCTGATTTCTTCCAAGCATTTAAAAAACATAGCAATTCCTTAGTTCAGTTTGTGAATCACAGATTTCTCTTCTTCATAAGTTGAATTATTAAATATAAGTTTTTGCATAACAGGTTTCCCCTTATTGCAGAGATTTATAAATCATATAATTGTTATGATTTTTTATGTCTTTTTTGTCCTGTAAACAACTCAAAGAGAAGTGCAGCCTATCATTTACGAAAATCTTCTGGATCAACCGGTGCGAGTTTCCTTCCTCTGACCAGCTTCGAAGTCATCATACACAGGACAAATTAGGAGCGTTTCCAGGTCAGTTTGTCATTTGTTTGTTTAGTATATTTATTAGTAGTTTAGTTTAGATATAAGTTTAGTTAGATATATATGTGTGTTTAGTATATTAGATCGTTTAATTTCAGTGAGTTCTATTTCTTGTTTACAAAGTTATAAAAATAAAAAAATATCTCAAACTGTCTTAGGACAGAAAGCACATGAGTTTTACAGGTTTTATTTAAATCTGCCAGTTGTAGATATTGTATATTTGTGAATAAGTTATAGTACAACAAGTAGTTAGACAACTAATTAGTAGAGTTAGTATAGTAGTAAATAGTAGTTTGTGTGTATATATAGTTAATTAGAGTAGTTTAGTTTCTTGTATTTAGTTTTAGTAAGTTTGTTTTAGTTAGTTTAGTTTCTTTTATTTAGTTTTAGTTAGTTTAGATTAGTTTTCTCTTTGGTTTTCTTAGAACCTTAGAACAGCCAACGGAGCCGTTAAACCTGTCAGGGTGGTCCATTCCAAACGGCTTGGGTTATTAGACAACCCCGGACCGGTTCCACTCTCTCAATTGACGGATGGTCAATTTCGCCCGTCAACAGGTCCATGCCATAGAGGTTCTAACTTTCCTGTCCCTAGCTTATCATGAGCCTGGTCATAAACGAAGACTAGGTCTCCTTTTTCGAAAGTACGGGGTTGAATGCATTTGTCATATTGACTCTTCATTTGTTTTTTATACGTCTTGTTAATAAGAGAAGCATCACAACACGTTTCGTCCAACTTAGTCAAATATAGGAATCGTTCCTCTTCATCAGAGGTGTGAGGCAGGAGTTCTATAGTGAGTTTCAATGAAGGGATATCACACTTGATTGGTAACAATTCTTTGATGCCATATACCAACTGGAATGGAGTGAATTCAGTTGCAATTTTCACTGATGTAAGGTAAGCCCAAAGGGACGAAAAAATTTGCAAGTGCCAAAAAGTTTTGCTTACCCCCACCATGTGTTGGATCATGGTTTTAAGGACTTTTTTTATAGCTTCAACTTGTCTATTTTCTTAAGGATAGTAAGGGGATGAATTTTGATGGAGAAAACCCAACTTGACATGTAACTCACTCATCATTTGGTTTTGAAAATGTGAACCGTGATCAGTGACAATGGCTCATGGAACATGAAAGCGAGTGATGATGTGGTTAAAAATGAAGAGGGTTGCGGTACAACCATCGTTAATAAATGTAGGCATAACCTCATCCCATTTAGTGAAATAATAAATGACCACGATTATATAACCATGCCCCCCCATTGAGGTAGGCTTACATTGCATAAAATCAATGCCCCATTTGGAAAAGGGGCCAATGGCAATAATGGGATGCAATGGAGAAGGGTGGGTGCATGCCCTGTTGTGAAAAACTTGGCAGGGTGGGCATTTTTTGACAGCCTCAATACAATATTTGAATATGGAGGACCAAAAATAACTGACACGTAAGATTTTCTGGGCTGTAGCCATCCCAGAAAGGTGACCACCACAAGCTCCTAGGTGACAGTCATTCAAAACATGTTCATCCTCGTCGTGGGTTAAATAATGTCGTAGGATAGTGTAAATACCATGGTGATACAAAGTGTCACCGATGATAAGGTAGCATTTAGAATGGTGGCGGATACGATGACGTTATTCATGGGAGATATCGGGTTGAAAACGTTGGGTTTGAAGATAGAGTAGAATATCTCCATACCAAGCTTCTGACGTGCTAATGAGGAACATAGATTCATCGGGAAGAGAATCACTAGGCTCAATGTCTTCATAAGCATGGGGAAGATCGTAGATAAGTTTCGCAAAAACCAAGGACTTTTTATCTTTTGAATTGGAAAAATCGAGATCAAATTCTTGATGAATAACTATCCATTTGGAATATTTTCCCCCAAGGACTTGACGTGTCAGAATATGGTACATGAGGTTCAAGTCTACATGACTGTGCCAGTGCGTAACAATATGTAATGGAGAAATATCTAGACGGAAATGACGGCTGCCATAGATAACTTTTAAATGTGTGAGTATTGGAGCTTTGGACCATATAGAATCTTGATCAGATAGTAGATGACATGTTCATCACCATTAGGATCCTCTTGAACTAACACCATAGCAATAGTGGAAGTGGAGGCTTCCAAATAAAGGATATAGTCTCGTTCATAATTTGGAGGATGCAAGAGGGGTGTATGGGTCAATGCATGCTTAAGAGCATTGAAATATCATTGAGCAGTAACATCCTAGATGAAAGGAGTGTCTTTATGTAAAAATCACATAAATCCTTTAGTAAGCTCGGCATAATTACA
>ML779865.1:1216411-1250330 GCA_009831015.1 Picea engelmannii | reverse complement strand
TCCATATTTACTTCTTATCAACCATGACAAAACAATAATGAGTCATATTTACATCAAACACTATTGGGTCCATTACCCAAAACTTTATGCTACGGGTCTTTCTTCAAGGGTTGACATCAATGACAACCAACCTTAATCAACAAATTGGGCAGGTTGTGTTGATGACAAGAAGAGTACTAGTGGAGCAACATTTTTTCTTGGGGGATGTCTTGTAAGTTGGTCAAGTAAAAAACAATCGGTAGTGTCTCTCTCTACTGCTAAAGCAGAATACATTGTAGCTACAACTTGTTGCACTCAGGTTCTATGTATGAAACAGATGCTGGAAGATATACATATTCATTATAATGAACCTATACCTATCTTCTGTGATAATACCAATGCAATTAGTATTTCTGAAAATCCTGTTATGCATTCCAAAACAAAGCACATTCCCATTAAATTTCATTTTCTAAGAGAGCAGGTTATGTCTAAAGTTATTAAAGTGGAATATGTTGGCACAAAGGATCAGATAGCATATGTATTTACTAAACCTTTATCTAAAATGCAATTTGAAAGTATCAGGGATTAGTTGGGGGTTTACCCTCTGTAATTTCATTTCATTTTCAAAGATTGCATGGGCTTCATTATAGAATCAGACTGCACAGGTTTTATTGACTATTATTGATAGGGGGAGTTGCTGCTGAAATGATACATCTTTGCAAGTGGTTTGTATTTGCTCAGGGGGAGTATGGTTGATTCCTTTTCTATAGATGTCAAAAGGGGGAGAAAAGATTTAAAGTTTTCCATCAATGCCAAAGGGGGATTTTGTTGGTCAGTTTGCACAGGTTGTTGCATAGGTTTTGTCATTAATGTCAAACTTGAAGATGCACGGTGGTTCGCTGAGAGTTCCTTTAGAATTCGGGAATTCGGAGGTTGCAAGTTGAGAGAATGGAGGCATGCGACCGTCGATCCAATGTAAGCAGAAATTGGATATCGAGAATCAAAGAAAGGAGGAGCTGCAACCTTCGACATCACAATACACAAAATCATGAAATGCGAAGTCCCAATGAGATCAGGACTATCTGATCACGAAAGGTCGTGGGACCGTTGATCGGAGAAAAGTGAATATCAGAAAATCAGAAGTCAAAAGGAAGGAAATGCAATAGCATTCCAACTCGCGAAATGCCGAAATGAAAAAATATGAAATTTCGAAATATGAAAGGCTAAAACACCAAAACATGGAACGTCGAAACGCCAAAATGCTATAAGACAAAATGATGAAATGTGAAATGCCGAAATATGAAAGGATAAAACACCAAAACATGGAACATCAAAATGACAAAATGCTAAAAGCTAAAATGCCGAAATGTGAAATGTTGAAACGCCGAAATGCGAAACACCGAAATACCTTTTTGGTGTGGGTAGTGGTTACCACCGATGGTCATGTGAGAGGGAGGAGCTAGCACGAAGCTAAGCTCTATTTCAGGATTCACAACTTGAAGTGTCAAGACTCTTCGACATAAGATTGCCGAAATGGGAAATGTGAAATGCATTTCGATTAACTTGTGGTCATGGCCAATGGGCATATGGTTTAGCTCATATGTATTGCCGAAACACTCGAAGGCTATTCTATGCTTAAAATTCAAAACAAATGCATGTTCACCAAACGATGTTGGTTAAATATTTAAACTGATCATGTGGTTGTTGTTCTTGTAGATGCCTTGGCCAATAATAATCACTGTAAGATAGTTATTCAGTTATTGTAAATGAATCTTTGAAGCTTGAGGGTTCGAGTGTACACTTTGAATGTACAGGGTAGAAATAAGTGAAATTCGGTGAGATAAAAGTTGGTGTGTATGAAATTAATGGTACAGTTGTAGCTCTAAGGTAAAATTCATTTCTGTAAATGAATATAAAACCGAAATAAAATCATACAGGGATAGTGAGAAGAAATGATGAAGATATAGTAGAGAACAAGGGGAGAAGAATGGATTTTGATATGATTATATATACAGAGAGGACTTGAATGATGAATCCTTTGCTAGAGAAGATAAAGAGTTGGTTTGCAGGTTCTTAGTGACATAGAAGGATTCCAAGGTGGTAGGGAGGAGCAAGGGGAGACTGTAAAAGTCTCCTGTACAAGTTGGTGCTTGTACATATGGGAGTTGTAGCTTCCATTCAATAGGTGCTGAAGAAACAGAGGTAGTAGCCTCATCTGGGTTGTAGCTCAGATAAAATAAGAATGTAAAGAGGAGTTGGAGCTTTCCTTTCATTCATAAGAAGAAGAGGTTTTTCCCTTTTGGGTTTCCTCATAAAAATCACTGTGTCACTGTTTCATTTATGTGATTGTATATTTATTGGTTAAATGTATTACTGCAAGTTAAATGTTAAAGGCATGATTTATTGATTAATAAGTAATGTTCTTATAAAATGAAAGAAATTTTATACAACTAATTCACCCCCCTCCCCCCCTCAATTGACTTATCCTATACAACATGAACAACATCGGGGGGGGGGAGATAGAGTGTATATCTTCTTATAATTTCATCTAAACTAGGAAGAAAATATGATCGATGATGGTTTTCATCCCAAGGTACCTCGTTGATACTAAGCATTTCCATAATAGATTTTTCTGACATAAAAATATGTAAGATGTAGTTGAAAGTAGAGGACGGGGAATTCAACCAAGATGGCAACAAATAAGTGTTAGATGCCAATAGATGTTGGTCATCCAAAAGGGGAGAGGAATATTGGATCGCATCGTATAAATCCTCATTTGGAATAAGTGGCATAATGTCACCTAGTGCATCGAATTCTAGAGGACTAGGTACAAACCAAGGATTAGATGATTCAAAAGATTGATAGGCCATAGTCGAGATCAAATTGATCGTGGTGATATGTTGTGTACTGGAAGGAAGTGGTGCAGAGAAAGTACCCATAAGGGAATAATATTTTAAAATACCTACACCAACACTTTCATAAGTGATATTACTATCTCCCAAGAAAGGAATATTGTTGGTGGCAGGAGTGCGAGTGTCAGGTGTGCAGTAATCTAACTGGTCGATAGTGACAATTTTACCTTGATGAGGGAATTGTACACATCGAAACACCTATGAAGCGATGGTAGTCATGGCATAGAACCAACTTCTTCCTAATAACAAGTTTTAATCAAGGGGAGCATCGACTACGTCTACATTGACAGAAATGGTCTTACCCCTCAACTGAACGGCTAAGGACTGCAAGAGTCCATGAGGAAGAAAACCTCACCTGTAGAATGCGTGTAACATTGTAGGGGATTGGTTAAGAGCATGTGATTTTAATCCTTTCCAACAAGCTAACGACATGACACAAGTGGAAGCTCCCTCATCCAATATGGTGCGGTGAATGTGTTGGTTATGAACAACTACATCAATTTGAAAAGAAAGCTAGTGATAAAGTCGTGACTTGAAGTTTTCAAGGTTAAATGTGATATTATTTGACAACTCAGGATCAATGGCACTAATGGCAGCCAAGAGAGTTATAAATTGACTTAGTAAATGTTGTAGAACTTCAAGAGAGGACATAGCACATGGTGCTTGAGCCAAATCATCAACAATGTTGTAGTTTTGGGCAGCATGTGAACTAGGATTAAAAGTTGATTTGTGAATAGTGCTCTTGGGAGGGCGTAAAATAGAGTCGAAAGTAGGTTTCTCAACCTGAAGTGACCTAGATGGATGACTAAAGGAGGTAGGATATGCATCTGGTGGGGTACCATTAGTGATATTTTCTTTATCAGGTTTAGTCGGTGTGCCATACGTGGTGGTGCGAGTGGTTAAATAAATACCATTAAACATATAAATGTGAGCACTTGTCAAGGCTTCATCACTAAGAGGGTGGTTGGAAATGTCCCCTGCAGGAAGAGCAAGTTCTTGAGAAACCATTTAATGTTGTTGAGGAAAATCCTGTGTTTTGCAACTTCGTCACGATGTGGACAGTCTTTTGTGAAATAATCCTCACCACAAATAAGACATGGAAATTTCAATTTTTTCTGTGGTTGCTTTTCAGCAGCATGTGGCGGAGTTGTGTTTTGGGATGTTCATTATTATTATTATTATTCTTTTTGGGTTTATTTTTTGTATTCTTCTTACTCCAGGATTGTTTTGAAGAGGTAGATTGAACTACATTCACCTCAGATATTTTAGTTGGGAGGGAGGTAGAGGAGAGTTAATTTGAAATAGTGATGGGGGAATAAATAGAGAAATTTGTCATTCTGGTCGACTGTGATGATTATTGGGTTTTGATGGTACCGATAAATCCATCTACATGTGTCATGGAAGAAGGTTTGGATGGATCAGTAGGAGTACGAGTAGCACTGGGAATCAACTCATACAAAGTACCAGATTGGGAGTACACCAAATCTAAGTACTAAGATCGGGCAATGGCTTCTTCCTCAGTGACTACACCACCCATGGTGACGTCACGAGCAATTGGGGGTAAAAGAGATTTAGTAAACCATTTTTCCAATAGTTGATCAGGAATGGTCACTTTAATCAATATTTTTCGTCGTCTCCATTAATGAATGTGATCAGAGATATGTACGAAGTTCGTTTGACGAAGGGAGGTTAAAATTTCAGTACCCATCTTGTAACGGATGGGTGATTGAAAATGCATGAGAAAATACATAGCTAGGGAGTTGAAATATTGAAAGGAACCACATTGAAGTTCAATGTACCATTTGGTTGTAGAGCCTGTGAGTGTGCACTAGAAAAGATGCAAACGTATAGAATCATGCATCAATGAGTTTGTTGAACACCATAAATGGAATGTCATTACATGGTTGTTTGGGTCTTCCCTAGGTTTACTAACAAATTTGGGGATGTCATAAGGTAATGTAGCAAGAATTACTAGCCAAAATGGAAAATGCAATATGGGATCATTTGTCAATCCGGACAAATCTGGTAGATCCAGTGTGGCTAGAAAGGGTAGTTTTCGGTTAACCTGAGGGTGATAATGATGCAGCATAGGGACACCAGTGGGCCCATAAACTGGTTGAGGTGGATAATTGTATCTAGTAGGTCCTCCCATGTATGGGTGTTTTTTACCAGTATATGCGGGATTTGATTGTTGTTGAGGAATGTTCATGAGTGGTGGGAAACCGAGTTGATTCTGAGGAGTATAAGTCAGTTGATTTGGTTGTGGGGGATAAATAGTTGTCCCTTGAGGAGGGTAAAAATTGTGTCCCTGAGGAGGGTAAACATTAGACCCTTGGGGAGGATAAGTTTTTTTTCCTTGAGGACCCTAGGTAGGATTTGGGACACCTGGATAAGGTTCAAAAAATAATCCAGAAGGAACAAGATTTGGAACTCCTCCTTTTGGGTTATGGTATGATTTCCCCCAATGGTAAGGTTGATTAAACGTACCTCCCTGAGGTACTCCCCATGATTTTGAAGCATTTTCGACAAAATATGGTTTCCCCCTTGCCATAGGTTGATTTACAACTGTGGTTTGACCAATAAAGGAGGTCGTCCCCTAGAAGGAATGTGCAAAGGTGGTTGTCCCCCAGGAGGGGTAGGCCTGCCAAAGGATGGTTGTCCCCCATGAGGGATAATCCCACTAGATGGTGGTTTCCCCCCAGTAAGGATATGTCCCACAGTTGATTGAGTATGTATGGAAAGGTTCTGCATTCTCTGTTGTAAATGTATTCCAACAAGATCTTGTGGAACATGAGGAGTTTTAGTATGAAGAGGTGTAATGGTGGGAGCAATGGTTGAAGTACCTTTTGTGTGATTAGGTGTTACAATGTCATCATTAAGGTGGATTTGTGCTAACATAGTAGTAGGATTAACGACCTCTTCGATGGGATGATCAATAGTATTATTGGATGGTCCTACCTCAATGATAAGAGGGTCATTAGGATAAAGAGGTTGTTGAATAAAGTCAAAATTTTCATAAATATCCCGTCCCTATGGAGTCCTCCATATGAAATGAGCAGGTGTCTGATGTGGATCTGCTATGTCAGTATGACGAATGAGGGTTCTAAACTCATCATTAAAAAATAGTTCTGTGGATCCCATGTATGTCTCGATAATTGATCTCGATGGAAAACGAGGGACTTATTCTTATATAATATTACCAAATGAATCCAATCGAATAAGGAGTGTTTCAATAGGAGCTTCTGACATAGGTGTATTATGAGGAATGGGATCCTCAACCGTAACCAAAGAACTTTTAGTATTTTCTAACAAAGGAGTAGTAACACTCCCAGTGTCGGAGCAATTTTCTACTTCTTCACAATAAATATCTTCTACTAAATTAGGAGGTAAGGGTTCATAGCCTTTTTCTGGACCAAACCCTTGCATCCTATGTGATCTACGAATACCTTTATTATCTACAGTATCAATCTTGAAAAATTATTAAATCAATAGCACACGCTAAAAAATCTAGAAGAAACAACAAGCAAACAAACCTTCTCATAATGATTGTACTAGTTGGTGATGAAATACAACATCGCATGATAAAAATGAGAAGGGGATATGATATAAGCGGGTGGAATAGTTACGATGGCGACCTACTTAACGAACTTATGCCTTCGTTCAAGCTTCCACACAGTAATCATGGATTTACCCTCCAAGTAGCCCGACTAAGTTTGACCAACATCTGTTCCAGGTACATCGAAGAATTCCCTTCACCGTCACCTTGTGTAAAGACCCTAAATATTATGGCTACTAAGGACACCAATTCACCGTCAGCCTTTGGGTAGGTACACTCAATAATCCATTCCAAACATATGGGCAGGATAACAAGTCTGAACTCCTTCAAGAGAACTGAGGACAAGTGAACAGGTAGAATTCTAGAGGATCCCAAACAGATTCAGAATTCAAGAAGCACTGAGACCAAATGAAGATATTTGGACCTCAAGAAGAACCCCCAATATATGATCTTACTACTACAAACGGTTAAACCACGGAGGGATAATCCCATGGCTCTCCCAAATGAGACCTTGTGTGTAACCCCTGTGTGAGAGGGGGATCCCAGCTATGCTTATACGAAAATTGTATTTGCTCTCCCTATCGCAAGATGCTAAGTTTGTTTTGAATTCTTTTGAGAGTTGTACTCACAGCCTAATCCAAAGAGATAATACTTGTCTACTGTTGGTGGAAGAATCTAAAAAGAAAAAGTTCCTAGATCAATTTTAATTAGCGTTGATTTTAGTGGTTGTTCTTTACTTAGAGGTGAATGAGAGTGAAACTGATGATATTACTACTCGAATCCCAAAGAAGCAAAATAAAAATGATAAGCAATTGTTTCTTTCAATGAACTTATGTTTATGGGAAGGAGAAGAATTTTGTTTCTTTCAGTATCAAACACAAAAAATGCAGAAATTTCATGCAATCTCTTTCAACAAGAATCCAATTCAATGCTAAACTATTCATAAATTGATTCTAATATCCAAAATCCAATCATGAAAAAATATCTTTTTGTTTAAATATGAACATAAACTGATTTTCTTCAATTCTTCTTATGCCAACAAGATTTCACTATTTGCATTTTTACACAATCAGAAGCAAGTATCATATAAACAAAAAAGAACACTCTCACAACAATCAAATAAGAAGTGAAAACAAATCTAAACTTTTCAAAAAGAAAGCCAAAATAACAAAACTCAATAAAGAATTTTTCTTGCAAAGATATAAATCAAAGACCAAATGGAACAGTACAAAGATCTCTGACCTTCCTTGTAACAACTTTCAAACAATCAGATGAACAAAAAAGTATAAAAAATGAACTCAAATTTTTGAAGAGAAAGAGTGATTTCAAAACAAGGAAATATCTTTTTTTTTTAAATCCAAACAAAGACCAAAAATCTTAGAAAGAAACAAGTTTCAAGCTTTATAGAAGACACAAGTTGATAGAAAAAGTCCTAATAAAAAGAACCCAAAAAGTCACGCCCAGTTTTATAACCCTAAATTGCACCATACATGCATACTTAGCATTAGACCATCTTACTTACTATTTTTTCCAAGCCAACACTGAACAACTCTTCTTAAAAACATTATTTTTAAAGATGTATGTGCCCTGCACCACTACAACCCACGTATGTATGCTAGCTCCACTACTAATGCCCCGTATGTATGCTAGTTGCACCATTACAGCCCTCGTATTCCCACAAAAGTTGCAAAAAATAAAAAGTTGCAAGGGATTCGTTGAGATTATGGGCTATTGGGTGGTTTCCTAACCAATTGACCGCCTATATCCCATCACCCAACCAAATAACCATCTTTTTGACATATAAAAAGAGGTTTTGGGGTCTCATTCCAGGGAGAAATATAGCAACAATGAAACTCTGCCCATTTCATTTTCTCCCCTTGCCCCAAGAATTTGCAGCCACATTGTGAGTTTTGAGCCAGAATTCTCTATTCTTGACTTTTTTCTCATCCATAAGCTTATGACCATTCTCTAGAGAGAAGTGTGAGAGAAGAAGGATACATGGAAGCAGTTGGAGCTTGGTGAAGAGGATCCCATGACCGGGTTCAAGGAGCAGTTGTCGATCTCATTTTGTAAGTAACTTTGTGAGATTAATATAAAGAAGTACTTTTTCCGTCCCGCCATATGATATGTTCAATATTTATGTTTGATTTACATTTTTTTATGACATCTAACCCACTAATTCATATATAGAATGCATGTTCATAGTTTCTTGTTTGTCTTTTGGTGAATGCAAGTCAACCTTGCGAGGATATATGTAGTTGAGAAGCGACCGAATGCAAAGGGATCGACACCGGATGTAGAGTTTAAGGTAAGACTACCAGATCCCTATACTTTGTACTTTATGCATGAATGTGGGCTACTGTCGGGATAGTTGTTAAAAGTAGGAGACTTTAGATAGTTAGCTCTGCCTACACTTTAGAAGCCTAGTGTAGTCTATAGGGGGGTTTTCCCACTATAACACCCAGTACAGATGTCAAACAATTTTTCAGCAGAGAGAAAAATCGGTGCTCTGGTTGTATAAGCACGAGAGCGCTATAACACTCCCTAAAGAACTATAGGGGAGCACCGATACTAAAATCGGCACTCAGGTTGTAAAGGAAGAGGGAAGTTGTTTTCTGATAATGAAAAAGCATGAACCTAGAAAAAAAAACTCAGGAAATCTTGATGATCATACTGTGTAAGATGAATTAAGGACTGAAACCACATGTATAACAGAGGAAAAATACAATGAGTAGGATCTAAAGATGAGCAAAAGCCAAGACAAAACCAAGGAAAGAAACCGAAACTGAAATCTTATGTCCTCAGTGGAGTCACCAATTTATGTTGTAAAAACATTTCCCTATAGACAGGTGAATTTCCTCTTGGATCTTAGACCCCTATGACCAAGACAGAAAAATGCTATCATTGAATATTGAAATTCCTTTAAACGTAGCTAAACTAGTGAAAGGAAAAGAGGAAGAAAGAATGATGTACCTTTTTTTTGAAGTTTGTCTTTTCTCAGTCTAGGTTGAACTTGATCTTCAATCCATTTAATGAGTTCTACAATTCAATAGACAATAAATACAATACATGTTTCCTATTCTACCAATATTAGTTTAAACTATATTTATCAATAAGAGACAAGTTCATACAAACATACACAAACTTGAAGGAAATATGCCAAGCATATATATTAATGAGAAAATAACAAGGTGCTTACAAATCTGTATATGCAGATGCAACAACCTCACCAAGTCCTCCTTGTCCAACCCCTTGCTCGCAAGATCCACGATCAAAATGAAAATACTTTTCACTGATATTCTCCTCCTTTCACCATGATAATGCCTCCTTATATAGGCATTGAGAGGGTCAACCATCTTATCTATTTTTGGAATAAGTTGAGGATATGACTCCATTAGTTGTGATATTTCCCTTAGATCCAGCCTATAACTTGAATTCAAGACAAAATAACTCAGATGATTTTTAGATGTCCTTAGAGATAAGGGGGATTCCTCCCCAAGATTCCCTCAATAGATCGATGCTCCCTTAAAGATGGCCAGGGAGCATTATAGTGCTCCCTGATAAGTAGACAAGGAGCACTAGTGCTCCTTGCATGTGAGTAGGGGAGCGCTGATCTATGCAATGACATATCAGAAATGTTTGTAAGATTTTCCAAATGACATTTTTTCCTCTTCTAACAAGTATTAGAGGGTGTGTCAAGTGTTTTTATGATTTCATATGCAATGCGACACATGCGGGATGACAATATGATGTTTGCGACACTTGCAACACTTGTGACACTTGCAACAATGAAAATGATACATTATCGAAGTGAGGAATTTTGACATGTAACAGACATGGATCTCTCTCATTAGGAAAAGTGGACCCCTCTCTAGGTGTCACATCACCAGCAGGAAAGGTTTGAGTTTGGGTTCTCGGTGTTGGTGATTATATGAGATTAGTCAAACTAATCCCATGATTATGAGATCGTTAATCAAGTTTATCATGGGGTTACAAATCCCATTCTGTACTACGATATCTGTGATGGAGATCTAATCACCATTATATTCAATATCTTATATTTGTCATGCATGTCACAAACCATAAGCCTACATGGGTCCACCCCCTTACTCACTAACCTACCAGGTAAAGACAAGTGTCACTTTCTAGTACGCGGTCCAATCCCTGGCCGGACACGTGGACTAAATTTCGAACGACACGTTGCCCTGAACATCAGGACACCTAAACCTCCAAATGTAGCATGGACCTCGAGAGGTCCTGGTCCATGGATTATGATAGGATTAATTAACCTAATCCTAGTAAATAAGTTGCAACCAATTTGGTTAACTTCAAGGTTACGACCCTTGACCTTTACCATGAAATATATGGCTAAGAATTCTTGTGGGTACATCTGACGGATGTCATTTAAAGGTGTCATCACAAGATTTTAGGCTTGACTCGGCCCACACATGACCTGTGGTCAAATTTAACCTTCTCCATGTGACATCCTTGGCTGCATTGTTTGCCTATGTATTTTCTATGTCACACATGACGTCACCTTCCTATTCAAATCCAAATATATATAAAATAAAGAGGTTTGGAACCCCATGTCGGAACCTTGTCGACCGAGCACCGGGCTACCATCCCGTACCAAATAAATTGAGGTTGGAAATATTTCGAGGGCCTGAAGTTCAATTGACCTCCCTTGACCCAAATCTATGATGGAGACCCATCCACCTTTAGATCCAATGATCCAGGGCTTATAAGCTATCCCAAGGCTCACGCCTCCAACTCCAAAGGAACACATGGCCCAACATGGAATGACATGTATTTCCTATGCGGCATGATTATGGCATGAAACTTCATGAAAAAACTAACCTGGAAAGACATGTGGCACTTGTATAGATGGCCTCATGGCATCAATTTTCTACTTGGGTCTCCATCCAAAAGTACTAGATCTGAGTGACATGTGGCACCACTAAATGGTGACATGTGGTCCTCTCTCATTACGACACTACATGGATCAATATTCGAGTGACACGTGGAAACCAGACTTCGAACATCAGCCTTATGTTAAGGATTTCTACTTGAACCCTTTCGAATTTCGAGATTTAGTGCACAATCAACACTCTAGGAAGGTGGCCCTAGCCATACATACCACTCAGTGTGTTATGTGACAATTCCACAATGGGGCACATGACTTATCCACATTGTTACATGTTGTCATTGGGCATCGATCATTGGAACCTTTCCTATGGTATGGGCTTCCATAAACCACTGATACCCGAGATTACAATAGGATTAAGTTATTCTAATCCCATTAATTACGAGGAGGTTAACTAGGTTAACCTCGGTAATTATGATCCCACAAGATCTATGGTTGAGGTATACAGAAGACATGCATCATCATTGCATTGTCATGGACATCAGGTCCTTGACTCCTTCCAAGACTCATGTACTTAAATACTCCCGAGGGTTTGGAGTCTGATATACCCTCCTTGACCGAGATATACGGTGGTTATCTATCGACCTATCCAAATCCAACGACTCATATTTAGCATTCCCATTCAACAACTTCAACCCAACATGAACTCACTCTAGACTTGCCAGTGAATCAAATGCTGACAAGTGTTGATCCCTTAACATCCTATCTTCTAGGCTAATGCAACACATCATACTTGAAATCACTCTCTCTGTCTCTCTCACCCTCATGCTTATGCAATGAGGTATGGAACTAGGGGCTAGAACCCTGGTCCCCAAATATCGAGAATCATAATTCCAATTTGATTTGGACTTAGGATTTCTTCTGGGGTGTGGTTCTCCATTATCCCGAGACACTAACCTCTCTCTCGAGATTTTACAAAAATCTATGGCTATGATATCTTGGCCGATATATCTGATGGTTGAGATTCAAGGCTTTAACCAAAGCCTTCATGTTGACATATTAAGAACTTCGACGTGTAACTAACCCATCTTTGGATGATCGGGATCTACTCTAGCTAGGGAATCAACCATTGTTGAGTCTCTTCACTCATATAGCAATATACATGCATAACTTTGATTTATTTTTCCTTGGTAAGCATACATATATGTTTACTGTTGGTTGAGTGAATCATACACCACTTTTTTAATTCCACTATCACTCGGAATGCAGAGACTCATTAATGAAATGACCTCTAACTTGTTAATCAAGCTCACACATTCACAAGCAATACAAATATTTCAGCGATCAAATCCTTTTACAAACACTCTTTTTCACAAACAAAATTATAGTCCTAGATCATTCAACTACGTGAGTCTCCAAGAAGACAATATCAAGACTATTTACCAAGAATGCACATTTACCATAAAATCATAGGTACTCAACTACTTATTTTAAATCAATTACACAGGGAATAAGGAATACTTATCTGTTAGAAGATTGTAACTAGCCAACTGATTGTGGGTGTACACCTATCCACCCTACCATAGGCTCATAAGCTTTCATTCTCCACATTCTAGCCACCCCTGTGCCAAGCCATGATACCATCAGGGTATTTCTCTGCACTCCTTTGTGCGTTCACTTCCAACCACCCATTTGTGTGTTCACTTGCAATTGCCCATTCGTGTGTGTCTCTGTTTGTCCCTGTGCCCCCTTTTCCTTCCTTCACCTCTAGGACTTTATGGGTCGTGCCAGAATTTTCCTGAAAATACTTTTCCCATCCTTACTTAACTTTCAAAAGCATTGTTCCAACTACCATCATGACTAATAGTTAGTTTTGAGGGCTCGAGACTATCCAGTTCTGCACCATTTTAATTACGCAGATTACTACTTGGCATAGTCAATTAAATTAGTAATTACCTGTAATATCCCTAGGTCGAACCCAATTGTAATGTAAATGAAAATGTACTTAAGAAGGTGAGTTGTTTGATATCATTTTTTGTATGCACCTTTCATGGCATAGTGAACACATGTATTGCGTACTAAAATGACGAAGTGTGCACATTCCAGGATACCACGCATATCATCTTAAGTGTGCGTGATATTGAGGCCAGCAAGCCTTTGTGTATATGTTGTGTTTTATAGGGTAGTGATCCTGTTATTATAAGCTAGGATGCTTATATTTTGATTAGGCCGGAGTGCCTATATGTTAAAGGCCAGTGCGCCTATTTTTGTATATGTCTCATGATTAATATAAAATACATCATTGTGTGTAGACTAACCACGATAAAAGATATGGGGGACTAAACTCCACTAGTTAGGGAAAGAGAGGGATAAAAGTTAAGGAAAAGGGGCCAAGTTGGGGATCTTAAGCCAAAAATGAATATTATATTAATATTTCTTAAATTATAAAGTATGGATAATTATTTTATCCTAAGTTTCAAATTTGGGGATAAGTGGGTCAAAGTATCTCCCAACATGACAAGTGTCAAGTTGCGGACATGCATACATATTGTTGGGACTTAGTTCATTTTCCAGCATTCTTACCATCATTCCTTCCATCATCCAATCATCCATACTATGACCATTTACTCACGTAGTCAACTATCCTTCATACTTCCTATCACTGTACCCGAACCTGTATCCATATCCATACTTATTGGTGTAGTTGGTTAGCTTGGGAGTTGGATTGAAGAAGCGAGTTGTCAGGCCCATGGGATATTGAAGAGGCGGGTTGTCAGGTCCATGAGCAATTTCTGTCTGAGTGAGAGGATTGTTAGGAATTTATTTCCTGAAGGTGCTAAACTACAACTATATGTCTCTGAGACTTCCTCTTTGGCTTGTTGTTGAAGCCCTGGAAGGGAAGTGGGGTAGCCGAGGGACTATTGAGCAGAGAAGGGGCACACTTCCTGGGGTGGGACAGGCATGTGGGGAATGAGGGACTGTAGGTTTTTAATTGAGAGAGCACATGTGACAAAATATTTCTTGTTGTCTATGAGCCATTAGCTTGGTTAGGAACCCCTTTACCTGAGTGGAGTTTAGTCCCATCTTGAGGGTGACCCACTACTAAGAGTGATGAGCAGTGTGGTCTAAGGTTGGGAGGTTCGTGGAAGGTCTACATGCAAATGGTGATATTCTTACTAAGATAAATGCCAATTGTGTGATAAATTTTCGTACTGCATTATTATTTATGTGTTCAGTTTTATGGGTTTATCTTATGCATGGTTATAACTATATGTATGTTTATGGGTATTTCATGTATATGTTACATGTCTATGCTTACTTTTATTTCAGTATGAATTGTACATTTACAGGACGTATTTGTATGTTTACATTTTATATATAAATCTTCTGCAAGAGTTTTGTGTGTGTATATGTTTTAATTGCATGCAGTTCAAAAAAATTTATGTGGCATAACTCAATTTGGATGATGGGTATGTTACAATATGTTTCACAGAGAGAAAACGAAAGAGTTCTCTGGCATAGCGTGGCCTGGCATGGATGGTCGGGGACGTTACAATATGGTATCAGAGCTTCAGTTTCAACGTTGAGCCTAGATGGGCCGAACAAGTTGAGTTGAAGAGAAATTTCACAGAGAATCTATTTCAAAGTGACCAAATTTCGAGTTGCAGAGTGTCCATGGTAATATTTAGAAGCAACGATGCGGAATTGGGAAAAATCCCCAATTTTTGTTATTAAATTCATGAGAAAATTGAGAAATTCGGCCATGTGGTGAGATATTATTGATTTAATATCTTTTCTATCAAATTCAGACCAGGAAAAAGTCAAATTTGAAGTTACAGTGAAGCCATGTTAGTTGGAGCGAGTTTTGTAATTAAAATTCCCAATTCATGAATTGATTTTGGGTAAATGCATTCCATAAATGTCAACCCACAGTGATTTGTTATTGCAGAGGTTGAATGGATGTTATTGGGGTGAAATTGAGGAAATTTCATAGTTGCAAAATATCTATGGTAAATTGGGAAAAACTTAGGAAAAATCCCCAATTTTTGCAGCGGAAATCACGAGGAATTGATGCACATAAAGGTGAATGTGCATAGTTGGGAGCACTAAAAAAATGCATGTGACACAGTGAAAATCTTGTGATAGGTAAAAATCATCATTGCGCAGAAAAATGTTAGTGTGTGGGTGTGCGCGATAAGAATTGGGTACTGCGTGGAAAAATAGTGGTGTGTTGGTGCACACACTAAATATTGGGCGTCATGCGGAAAAATATTGGTGTGTCGGTGTGCACACTAAATTTTAGAACTGCACAAAAAAATAATAATGGCACGCGTTGTGTGCGCAGTATTGGTAGAGCACAGAGGAGTTTGGTTGGTGCACGTGCAATGTGGGTATATGTTGTCACACAACAATTTAGTTAACGGTGCATGCAAAGTATTGGTGCATGGTGGGGCATGATAAAATTTGGCATGGTGCAGCACATCGAGTGAAATGTGTACGGTACAAAAACTGCACGTGGTGGATATTGGCGCGCGACATAAAAGTAGTGCGTGCAATTTATTGTCGCGATAAAGAAATGATACACAGTGATTTTAAAGTGCGTGAAGCATGATTTACCTTGTGTTGTTGTTGCACATGGTAAATATGGGTTACAGGTTGCAATTTTTGCTCGTGAATTCGTTTGGAGGGCGAACAACATCAGAAAGCCAACAATTTTCTGTGACTTTTTATATCATTTGAACGTGATCTTTTTTGCAGGGTGTTTTTTAGGCCCTTAAGAGTGTTTTTAGTGATGCAAAAACCACAAGAATAGAGTGTGCCAAGGAACACTTTGTCTCTATATCTCAAATAAAAGAGCTCGGAGAGGGATTTCTAATGGTGTAGACCGTTCGTCAAACAAAGATTTTATGAGAAAGTTACAGCACAAAAATTGAAAGGTAAATTTTAAGACCCAACTAACATCAAAGAGCCATAACTTTCCCCTCTGGAATCAGATTGAGGCAAAGGAGTATTCAATGGAAAGATATTGAACTATAGAAGACAGTTCTAGAGCTGAATTGAATGTCTAGGAATGTTAAGAATGTTTAATATGGAAAGGAAGGTACCTGTAGCATATCAGTTATAATATGGTATTTTGGCCTAGAATTTCAGTCGGCTGTAACTAGCAACCTAGAACCCAGAAAAAGGTGAAAATTGAACAGAGTGTCCATAATATGTATATGAAGAAACCCAGTTGAGATCCTACAAAAAATTCCATAGTAGGTGCAAAAATTCATATTTACAGCACGGAGTTGCACCAACTTGAAGTATGAACAGAAAAATTAATGGTCAAATTTCAAATAACCATAAATTTCTGCTCAAGAATCAGAATTGAGCGTGGGAGTAGGAATTGGAAAGGTATTGGAAAGTAGAATATATTTATTCATATAGAAAATGGATCTGAGAATTCAATTTAATAGGAAATTAGAAGAAATATTTCTGATATATTATTGAACCATAATGGTTCATATTTTTATGAAATTATTGAAACAATTAGCTTGACAAAGTTTTGTTGCTTGCACATTTTGCAGAGTCAACAACAACTAGATTAGATAAGGATCAACACAGATTCTAGAGTAATGGAGGAGGCACAGGGTATTTTCAGCCAGGAAGATGAGATAAAAGGGATGGATGTCCATTTGGGCATTGAAGGAACAAACTCCAATGGACATGGAGAAGGAAGGGATGATAACATGAATATGGTAGAGACCATCAAAATTTTGTAGAAGGTTGTCCAAAGCCATAAATCTTATAATGAAAGGTTTATGAGAGCCAAGGAGTAGTAGGATGACTTCAATGTAAATTTAATGCAAATCTTGAACATAATAGAAAAGAAATTGGATAAGGAGAGTGGTTCATGTAAATTAGGAAGTCACAAGCCTCCTGATGAGAAAACAAGAGAAAGAAGTGTTAACAGACATCATCGACACTCCCTGAGGCATTCCCATAAGAGAGAACAAAACAACTCAAGTCCGTCCACTATCAGGAAGCAAAAGAGTTTTGGGGTGGATGATCTATGAGGAGAAATGAACAAAATCAAACCTCCTAAATTTGATGGTGAGCACAAGAAGGATGAAGATGTAGAGACATGGCTGATGGGCATGAGAAATCATTTTCAATTGAAAAATTATTCTTCTCATGCAGAAGGTAGAATTTTCATCTATCAACTCAAGGGAAAGGCATCCATGTGGTGGGATCAACTTGTGCAGGTGAAGCACATTAAAGAGAAAAGTGTTACTTGGAGGGAATTCAAGAAGTATTTTGAGAAGAAATACTTAACTAAGAGATACTGTGACAAGAAAATGAAAGATTTCCTTGAACTCAAGCTTGGGAGTATGACCATTGATGAATATGAGAGAAGGTTATTAGAACTGCTGAAGTATGTCTCTTTCATCAAGGATGAAACAGTTAAGATTTAGAGGTATTTGAGTGGATTACTATCACAAAATACAATATGATGATCCAAATATATTGGAGGAGAAAATAAGGCGAGCTAAATTCCTATATGATCAGCAGAAAGCAAGGCCAAATTTCCAAAAAACTTGGGAAGACAAAAAGAAATTCAAGGTGGATCAAAGAAAGAAGGGATCTAAGCCACCATTCTTCATAAATAATCCTCAGGGAAAGAAAACTCCTAGAGAACCTAGAACGATTGAGATAGGGGGTCAAAGACCAAGGCAACCACCTATTCAATGTTGGGTTTGTAAAGGAGATCATATGTACAGAGATTGTCCCCATAGAGGTGAAAAAGTGAGAACTATTCACAATGTTCAGCAAGATGAAATAGTGGAGGACATGGGAAGAAATGTACCAAGGATCTATGCAGCCTTGGACAACAAACAAGCAGAGTATCAGTCACATATGATTGAAGTGGAAGGTATGATCAACAACCAAAACATTGTTATTTTAATTGATTCAAGATCTAGCCATATTTATATAGATCCGAAGATGGTGGAAATTTTTCATTTTCCAAGAAGCAAGCATGGAAAATCTTGTTCAATGTAGCTGGCTACCGAAGCCAAAAGAAAAGTTAATGAGATGGTTAAGTCATGTCTTATGGACATGAATGGATTGAACACCAGGGTAGATTTGAACATATTGCCTTTAGGTTCCTATGACTGTCTAATTGGGATGGATTGTTTGGACCAGAATCATGCTATGTTGGACTATCATAACAAGGCATTTACTTGCTTGTATGAGGAAGGGAGCCTAAGAAAAGTGCAGGGAATTCCTAGGGATGTAACCATAAGATAAATTTCAAAATTGTAGCTGAAGAAATGTTACAGAAAAGGGTGTCAAATATTTGCAGCTCATATGGAAGAGACACCTAAAGATAAGGTTCCAAAATTGGAAGATTATGAACTTCTGGAAGAGTTTGAAGATGTGTTCAAGGAGGTACTAGGACTACCCCGAAAGAGAGATATTGATTTCTCTATAAATTTGATGCCTGGAGAAGCTCTAGTTTCAAAGACTCCTTACAGAATGAGTACACCAAAGTTGAAGGAGTTGCAAATGCAGATTGAAGAACTTCTGAAGAAGGGGTATATACGCCCAAGTGTTTCACCTTGGGGTGCCCCAGTCTTGTTCATGAGGAAGAAATATGGGACATTAAGATTGTGCATTGATTTCAGACAGTTGAATAAAGTGACTATGAAGAATAAATATCCTTTGTCAAGGATTGATGATCTCTTTGATCAATTGAAGGATGCAAAGATGTTTTCAAAGATATATCTCAGGTCAGTATACCATCAGGTAAGGATTAAAGAAGAAGATATCAGCAAGACCGCCTTTAGGACAAGGTATGGTCATTATGAGTTCACAGTGGTGCCATTTGGGTTGTCAAATGCACCAGTTGTTTTCATGTGCTTAATGAATGGTGTTTTCCGACAATATTTAGACAAGTTTGTCATTGTCCTTTTGGATTACATCCTTGTATATTCCAAGTCAGAAGAAGAACATGAGCATCATTTGAGGATGGTTTTGCAAGTATTAAGGGAGCATTAGTTGTATTCCAAATTGATCAAGTACAACTTATCATCTAGAATCAGATGGAAAAACAGAGAGGGTGAATCAAGTGATTGAGGATATGTTGAGGATTTCTGTGATGGATAAACCATCAAAATGGGAAGACTACCTACAATTGGTAGAGTTTCCTTATAACAATGGGTACCAAGAATCTCTAAAGATGAGCCCATTTGAGGCACTTTATGGAAGAAAGTACAACACACCAGTAAGTTGGGATAACCTAGTAGATAGAGTAGTGGTTGGGCCATAATTGCTCAGGGAAATGGAGGAGAAAATGATAAGAATAAAACAAAATTTAAAGGCTTCCCAAGACATGCAGAAAATATATGTTGATAAGGGCAAAACTCACAGGGAATTTAAAGTGGGAGACCATGTATTTCTGAAAGTGAAAGCCAACAGAAGTTCCCTAAAGTTGGGAATAGTTCAAAGTTGGCAGCTCACTATTATGGGCCATTTGAAATCCTAGAAAGAATTGGTCCACTAGCTTATATGATTGCATTTCCTGAATCATGATTGTTCATAATGTATTCCATGTATCATTGCTCAAGAAATATACACCTGATGCTAATCATGTTATTGATTGGAATGTGATTCAGGTGGAGCAAGAAAGTTCTTTTCAAGTGCATCCAATACGTATTCTGGACAGGAAAATCAAACAGCTACAGAATCGAGCCATAGGGATTGTAAAGGTCCAATGGACCTTGTACGGTCCTGAGGACACTACTTGGGAGCATGAGGATGCAATGCGGGCAGAATACCCACATCTTTTTGAGGATTTTTGAAATTTTGTTGTATATGTGTACATGATGCACTGAGGACAGTGCATAAATAAGGGGAGGGGATTGTAATCTCCCTAGGTCAAACCCAATTTTAATGTAAATGAAAATGTACTTAAGCTGGTGATTTGTTTGATATCATTTTTTGTATGCACCTTTCATGGCATAGTGTGTGCATGTATTGTGCAGTAAAATGACGAAGTGTGCACATTCCAAGATACCGCGTGCATCATCTTAAATGTGCGTGATATTGAGGCTAGCGAGCCTTTGTGTATATGTTGTGTTTTATAGGTTTATTATAATCTAGGATGCTTATGTTTTGATTAGGTCGGAGAGCCTAGATGTTAAAGGCCAGTGTGCCTATTTTTGTATATGTCTCATCATTAATATAAAATACATTGCTATGTGTAGACCAACCACGATAAAATATATGGGGGATTAAACTCCACTAGTTAGGAAAAAGGAGGGCTAAAAGTTAAGGAAAAGGGGCCAAGCTAGGGAGCTTAAGCCAAAAGGGAATATTATATTAATATTTCTTAAAGTCTAAAGTATGGATAATTATTTTATCCTAAGTTCCAAAGTTGGGGACAAGTGAGCCAAATTAGCTCCCAACATGACAAGTGTCAAGTTGGGGACATGCATACATATTGTTGGGACTTAGTTCATTTTCCAACATTCTTAGCATCATTCCCTCCATCATCCAATCAGCCATACCAGGACCATTCACTCACCCAGTTAGCTATCCTTCACACTTCTTATCACTGTACCTGAACCTGTATACATAGGCATACTTGTTGGTGTAGTTGGTTAGCTTGGAAGTTGGATTGAAGAAGTGGCTTGTCAGGCCCCTGGGATATTGAAGAGGTGTGTTGTCAGCTCCGTGAGAAATTTCTCTCTGGGTGAGAGAATTGTTGGGAATTGATTTCCTGAAGGTGCTAAACTACAACTACAGGTCTCTGAGACTTCCTGTTCGACCTGTTGCTGAAACCCTGGAAGGGAAGTGGGGTAGCCGAGGAACTGTTGAGCAGAGAAGGGGCACACTTCCTGGGGTAGGATATGCATGTGGGTAATGAGGGACTATAGGATATTAGTTGAGAGAGCACTTGTGATAGATTCTGTCTTGTTGTCTATGATCCATTAGCCTAGTTAGGAACCCCTTTACCCAGGTGGAGTTTATTCCCAGCTCGGGGGTGACCCACTGCTGAGAGTGATGAGCAGTGTGGTCTAAGGCTTGGTGGTTCATGGAAGGTCTGCACGTAGTTAGTGATATTATTACTAAGATAAGTGCTAATTGTGTGATAAATTTACATGCTACATTCTTATTTACGTGTTCAGTTTTATGGGTTTATGTTATGCATGGTTATAATTGTCTGTATGTTTATGGGTATTTCTTGTATATGTTGCATGTCTATGTTTACTGTTATTTCAGTATGAATTGTACATTTACATAATGTATTTGTCTATTTACATTTTATATATAAAGCTTCCACAAGAGTTTTGTGTGTGTATATGTTTTAATTGCATGCAATTCAAAAACATTTATGTGGCATAGCTCAGTTTGGATACTAGGTATGTTACAATATGTTCCGCGGACAAAGAACATAAAAGTTCTCTGGCGTAGTTTGGCCTGACATGGATGGTTGGGGACGTTACATTACCTCCCTCATGCACCACTTTTCTCTTTGTATCATGTCTCGTAAATTCAGGGCTTCACCCCACAATCAGTTGTTTGTGTTTTTAAATAAATAATCATATAATTACAATGTTTATATGCCACTACATGGAAATCTTGATTAATTACTTATAATCAAAGGTTTTGGAAAGGGTGTGTTACAATTGTGGTCATTAAGTTTTGGTGAGATGATTCTGTGAACCAAGTCTTCTGTTTATAAATGTAATCATTCAACTTAATGATATAAATTCAATTCTTAATGTATTTAAATATAAAAATTTTAAAAAAAATCGGGTTCCTTAGTTTTTCTAAGTAAAATGTCAAAACTTTAAATAGAATCCTTTCAATGATGTGAATTTCATATCCACTTGATTTCCATATATAATGTATACATTGTAAGAATCATGAGAACTCTTATAAATCCCTATAATTGAATCCCTTAAAAGTGTATTCATTTTTTGTTGCAATGAGATGAAAATGATAACATATAAGATATCAATCAAATCATTCCTTATGTGATAACTCTAAAAAATGTATATCATAATTGTTTTTTTGTTTACATGTCATAATAGTGTGTATCTTAGTAGATGAAGTGAGTGCACAAGAGTGTAGTGTTAAGTTGTCATATTCTATTAAAATAGTAGTTGTGGGTTGAACTCCCAACTACTTACTTTAAAGTTTTTTTTTTTTTTTCTCAAATAGATATGGTTTTTAAATTGTGTATCTTATTGGATGGACTGTGTATAAGAGTGTACTGTTAAGTTGTTGTATTATATTAAGATAGTAGTTGTGGGTTGAATTCCCAACTACTTACTTTAAAGTTTTTTTTCTCAAATAAATGTGGTTATTAAGTTGTGTATCTTAGTGGATGGAGTGAGTGCGCAAGATTGTAGTCTTAAGTTGTTGTATTCTATTAAAGTAGTAGTTGTGGGTTAAATTACCAACTACTTACTATAAGTTTTTTTCCTCTCAAAAACATGTGGCCATTAAATTGTGTATCTTGGTGAATGGAATGAGTGCACAACTGTGTAGTGTTAAGTTGTCATATTCTACTAAGGTAGTAGTTGTGGGTTGAATTTCCAACTACTTTCTTTAAAAAAAAAATTGTTTTTTTCTCTCGAATAGATGTGGTCATTAAATTTTGTATCTTAGTATATGGAGTGAGTGCACAAGAGTGGGTGAACAATAACCACAATGCTGGACAACATTTAATGCATTTAATGTTGCATCAGGAGGTATATACACCATTCGATACATCCTGGGGTATATACCAAGGCAATCCAACAGTCTATATACCAGCTGCCACAACATTGAATGCTCGTTGCTGGCTGATTATTTCTCTACCATAAGAGTATAGTGTTAAGTTATCTTATTTGATCAAGGTAGTAGTTGTGGGTTGAACTTCCAACTACTTAATTTAAAGTTTTTTTTTGTTTCTCAAATAGATGTAGTTTTTAAATTGTGCATGTTAGTGGTTGGAGTAAGTACACAATATTGTAGTGTTAAGTTCTCATATTCTACTAAGGTAGTGGTTGTGAATTAAAATCCCAACTATTTACTTCAAAGTTTTTATTTATTTATTTTTCTCAAATAGATGTAGTTATTAAATTGTGTATGTTAGTGGTTGGAATGAGTACACAATAGTGTAGTGTTAAGTTGTCATATTCTATTAAGATAGTGTTTGTGAATTTAAATCCCAACTATTTACTTCAAAGTTCTTTTTATTTAATTTTTTCAAATAGATGTGATTATTAAATTTTAGTAAATATATCATTTTGTAAATATTATATTTATACATATAAATATTCAAATAAATAATGTCAAGCCGTAGTATCTTTAAGTTATAGAAATTCTTAGATTTTTAGAAATGGCTGTAAAATTCTAATGAGTTTTTTTTATTTAATTTTTTCAAATAGATGTGATTATTAAATTTTAGTAAATATTGTTGGAAGATTGGTTGTTGTCATTGATGTCAACCCTAGTCATGGGTTTTGGACTGCAAGATTGATGAAGGTTTTTCGACATGAATGGCAATGCACATGCAGATACAACACCCATGGATGGATAGTATACATCATGTTGTTTCTGGTGGTATGTGGCACGTCACATGGATCCTCATGGTTGAGGAGAAATGAATTTTTGAATATGACAAAGTGAATTGAAGAAGGAAGTACATGTAGGCCCTGAAGATAATTAAAGAACAGAATTACAAAATAAGAAAGTGTCAGGTCGGCCCTAATGTTAAAGGGAAGTGACATAAATGGTATAAATAAATATCATTATACATTCATTTTATATACAATTCGAATTTCAGAGGAAATCAGAAGTAAAGAAGGTCAGATTTCAAGGGAGGATGAAGTCTTTTGGTGATGTGTTCTAAGGTATGTTATTTTGAGTTCATCTTATCATTTTCACTATAACTTTTTTTCTAGAACAATTCAGATGGTGAAACTGGTATGTTATTGAGAAGACATATCAAGGTACATGTGGTAAACATTTTAGCTCTTGATTCACTATAATTATGGAGATACACTCTGTGGAAGATAGGGTTTTTTACCAGTCCTCAAGCTAGTCAATAAACATATGTTCTGCGTAAAACAGTCATAACGTCTTCATAGAGAATCCAAATGAAGTGGGACAAATTGCATTGGAAAGAGTATATACTGTAGTTTCTTCTGTACGAGTTTATGAATCTGATGTTAAATATTGAGCGCATGGAATTATGTACAATTTTGGTCTTCTGAATAAACCAAAATTTAACAAAGCCTACCATTTTCTCTATAACTTGTTTTTGGGTGGAAGGAAGGGGCAAGGATGGAGAGTTAAATACTCTCTTGATATTGGAGTATTGTATATTCCTCTTGGATTTTTATCCCTCCCTTTACATTTGGAAGTTGTATCTACCTTTGGAAGTCATTACTTTCCTTGAACAATAACTATTGATTATTTCTCATATATTGTGCATGGTGTATTGTGGTGTATTGGTGTAACTCTTATACTATTGTTCATTTCTCATTGGATATAGTTGAATGGTTTAAGTATAAGTTGAAAAAGGTTTTAAATTGATACTTGATATTGATTCACCCCCCTCTTAGTATCAACAATTGGTATCAGAGCAGGTTGCCTTCAGAACATTTTAACCACTGGGAGGAAAATCTTGAGCAGATATGGATGACCATGAGCACATTTCAAATAAGATTCAAAAATTTGATGGAAGAAATTATGTATATTGGAGTGATAGCGTGAAAACTTACCTAACGGATTTGGGAGTAGACATTTGGTACTCAGTTGTAAATGGCTATGTAATCCCAAATAATGCTCCAACTGATCCAAATGGGAAGAAGCTTATGAGTTGTAATTCAAAATCCAGACATGTTATTCTAGCAACATTGGCACCAACCATTGCTAGAAAATTGATGGATTGCAACACTGCTAAAGAGGTATGGGACAAACTCAAGAGTATCTACGAAGGTGATCCAAAAGTTAAGTAGGTCAAGATTCAACGACATAGAGCAGAATTTGAAAATTTGAAGATGAATGAAAATGAAGATATTGCAACCTATCTTCTTAGAGTTGATGAAGTTGTTAATTCTATTAGAGTATTAGGTGAAGAGATCGATGAATCGTTGGTTGTACAAAAAGTGTTGAGATCACTTTTCTTGAAGTATGATGCTAAGGTCTTCGCCATTGAAGAAACTAGGGACTTGACCAAAATGACAATGGATGAAATACATGGGTCTCTTATAGCATATGAAATGAGAACAGGTACAGAAAGTGACCAGCCAACAATGAAGCAGCCTTTAAAGCCATAAAGAAGACAAAATACAAGGATAACGACCTTGATGAAGAAATAGAAAATTTTGTAAGAAGGTTTCAGAAGGTAAGTGGAAGATATAAAGGTAAGTCTCCTCTCAAATGCTTTAACTGTGGTAGAATAGGACATATTCTTGAAAACTGCTACTATAAAAAGAGAAGTCTCAACAATAAAAAGAGCTTCTACTCCAAGGATGATGACATCTCCTCATATGAGAGTGATGAAGAAGATAATGATGCAGGAGAAGTCCTCTTCATAACCCAATAAATCCAAGATGATGATCATAAGAATTCTAAAGAAGAAGAAATCATTTGTGAAGAAGATTCAGATGACGAAACCAACCTTGATTCCTTTTGGTGATACAAAGACAATGCAAAGAGTGAACAAGAAGATGAGAATCTTGAAAAGTTGAAGCATGTTGAAAATGAAAATAGCAAGCTTAGAAACACAAACATAATACTAAAAGCTGAATTGAGTAGTTGTGAAGAAGAGAATTGCAAGCTTGAAAAGACCATTAATAGCTTGAAGGAACAATTAGAAGATTATGAGAAATTGAATGCAGAATTGAATCACACAAAAAGGGAGCTACTATTAACAACAAAAAGGTTGAAGAAGTTTGAAAAAAGCACTGAAAAATTAGATGAGATCTTTAGCAATCAAAGATCTCCAAATGACAAGACAGGACTAGGATACAATGACAGTTTGAAGACAACAAAACAAGAGAAGGAAGATGAAAATGATGAAACCAACACTCCAGAACAAGTTGAACAACAAGATAGAAAACTAGAATTCAGAAGGAATGAGACATCAAGAAGATCCTCTCCCATCAAGTATGAAATAAATCATTATGAAGGAAACTACAAAAGAATAGATCGTGAACCCAGATGGACCACACCACAAAGAAGATCACTTACTCCTAGGCATCATAATTTCTTTCTTGGACATTGTTATACTTCTGGAAATTTTGGACGCAAGGCAATCAATTGTAGAATCAATGAAAGGAATAACTATGCAAGCTACATGAATGGTGAAAATAGTAGATATGGAAATGTTCGTAGACCTATCAACAGATATTATAATCCATTTGACCCATTAATGGATGAAAATATTGTATGGTACAAGTGCAATAATCTTGGTCATAAAGCATGAGATTGCAGAGAGATGAAGGAAGATAATCATATGCCAAATGTTTGTATACCAACTAAAAAATGGAAAAGGAAAGAAATTCCACACAATGAAAACTATCAAATAACATTGGTCGCTAAAGAATGCAAAGAAGAAGATGAATGGTTCATACACAGTGGGTTTTCATCTCATATGATCGGATATCAAAGCCAATTTCTCAGGTTGAAGAAAAAGGGTGGAAATGTTACATTTAGAGATGACTCATCTACTAAAATACTTGGAAAAGGAATTGTAAAGTTTGGAAGTGAAAATGTAAAAGTAGGAAAAGTCCTATTGGTTGAAGAGTTGAAGCATAATCTCCTCATTGTTAGTAAAATGTGTGATCAAGAATACACTCTTACGTTTGAGTCCCGAAAATGTAAAATCAGAGAAAATAACTCAGGAAGATTGGTTGCAACTACAAAAAGAAGACCGAACAACATATACATCCTAGACATGAAGAAGAAAGAGAAGATACAAGCCACAGAAAAGGATTTCAAGGAAGAAAATGTCCCAAAGACCAAAAATAAGGATGAAGTATTATTGAGTGCCACATGTTCAGGGGGAGCAGCCCTAAAGAAGAGAGTTACCTTTTTCCATTAAACTTAGGGGGAGAAGCCCTACCCTTTTCCATTGATGTCAAAGGGGGGGAGAAATTGGGATCATGATGATAGGGGGAGCATGAGTGTTGCCATCAATGAAAAGGGGGAGATTATTGGAAGATTGGTTGTTGTCATTGATGTCAACCCTAGTCATGGGTTTTGGACTGCAAGATTGATGAAGGTATTTGGACATGAATGACAATGCACATGCATATATAACACCCATGGATGTATAGTATACATCATGTTGTTTCTGGTGGTATGTGGCACGTCATGTGGATCCTCATGGTTGAGGAGAAATGAATTTTTGAAGATGACAAAGTGAATTGAAGAAGGAAGTACATGTAGGCCCTGAAGATAATTAAAGAACATAATTACAAAATAAGAAAGTATCAGGTTGGCCCTACTATTAAAAGGAAGTGACATAAATGGTATAAATAAATATCATTATACATTCATTTTATATACAAGTCGAATTTCAGAGGAAATCAGAAGTAAAGAAGGCTAGATTTCAAGGGAGGATGAAGTCTTTTTATGATGTGTTCTAAGGTATGTTATTTTTAGGTCATATTACCATTTTCACTATAATTTTTTTTTTAGAACGATTCAGATGGTGAAATTGCTAGAGTATTGAGAAGAAATATCAAGGTACCTATAGTAAACATTTCAACTCTTGATTCGCTATAATTATGGAGATACACTCCCTGGAAGATAGGGTTTTTGACCAGTCCTGAAGCTAGTCAATAAACAGGTGTTCCGGGTAAAACAGTCATAACTTTTTCATAGATCCTCCAAATGAAGTGGGAAAAATTGCATTGGCAAAAGTACGAACTATAGTGTTTTTTATGTGAGTTTCAAAATCTGATGTTAAATATTGAGTGCAGAGCATTCTGTACAAGTTCGGTCTCCTGAATAAACCAGAATTGAACAAAGTCTACCATTCTCTCTATAACTTGTTTTTGGGTGGAAGGAAGCTGAAAGGATGGAGAGTTAAATCCTACCTTGATACTGGAGTATTGTATATTCCTCTTGGAGGTTTATCCCTCCCTTTACATTTGGAAGTTGTAGCTACCTTTGGAAGTCATTACTTTCCTTGAACAATAACTATTGATTATTTCTCATATATTGTGCATGGTGTATTGTGGTGTATTGGTGTAACTCTTATACTATTGTTCATTTCTCATTGGATATAGTTGAATGGTTTAAGTATAAGTTGAAAAATGTTTTAAATTGATACTTGATACTAATTCACCCCCCTCTCAGTATCAACAAATATATCATTTTGTAAATATTATATTTATAAATATAAATATTCAAATAAATAATATCAAGCCGTAGTATCTTTAAGTTATAGAAATTCTTAGATTTTTAGAAATGGTTCTAAACGTTTAATGTATCAAGGGAGGCAAGTATGTGGTGAACCATCTCAACAATTGCTAGGAATGCCTTCCGGGTTGTGACAGGAAAGTAAAAGAAATAATATTGCAGTCCGTGTACAAATAATAATAATAAGATCTGATTGGTTTCTACTGTGTCCATAATGAATGAGATCATCGATGTATATGGAGATTATGTGAAAGAGTGTGATGTAAGAATATTTTGAAATTCCTACCTACTCTTAAGTCTAAATACATAGGGGAAGATGGAATCTGGAATCTCCCAACGCTGCATAAATCATAAGGACTGGACCTGTCCATAGCATTCATTGATGAACTAACACAGAGGTCCTAAAACATCGTAATCAACAATTTATGTCCCTTTATGCGACTATCCCAAGATATAAACCCCTCTCAAATAATTTTCGCATCCTTCCTTAACTTCCAAAAGAACCATTCCAACTACTATCATGACTGATAGTCAGTTTTGAGGGCTCGGGACTATCCAGGTGTGCACCATTTTAATTAGGTAGAGTATTGCTTGGAAAAGTAAATTAAATCAATAATTACCTCCCTCGTGCACCACTCCTCTCATGGTATAATGGCTCGTACATTCAAGGCTTCACCCCACAATCAGTTTTTGGTATTTTTAAATCAAAATCATATAATTACGATGTTTATATGCCACTACATGGCAATCATGATTAATTACTTATAATAAGAGATTTTGGAAAGGGGGTGTTACAATTGTGGTCATTAATTTTTGGTGATATGATGCTTTGAACCAAGTCTTATGTTTATAAATGTAATCATTCAAATTAATGATATAAATTCAATTCTTAATGTGTTTAAATATAACAAAAATTAAAAAAATCTCTATTTGTTAGGTAGCTAGAGAGGTAGTAGGGTGGGGGGGCGGTGAGGTCAGAGGGCCCATAATGATAATTGTGGAGGTAAGGTGGACTAGGTCCACTATATTATTAAATAAGGCCCACTATGATAGTTAGATATAATAAATGTAAGCGGACTTCTTAGAAGATTCCTCCTCTATAATGCTCTTAGGTGATGGTAGCACTATATAAAGGAGTTCAAGCAATGTAATGGGATATGAAGAGAAATATTGTATTTGTAGTTGAAGCTCATTAGGAGGAAGCCCCCTCAAAGAGGCAAGTGAACATGAGAGGATCCTTTCTATAATAGGATCCATTGTATGGTGTTTCCTTACCTCAAGGGTTTTCTATATTCTTGTGTTCATGTTATGGTGAATGGTTTATGGTTTATTCTTGGTCTTATTGAAGTATTTTTGTAGATTTGGTATAAGTATTTAACAATTGGTATGAAAGCACCTTCCTTAAACAAAGAAGGGGATAAATTTTTGGCTCTTTTCGCATTAAAAAAAAGGGGGGCGGTGTACTTCAGGTTCAAATATGAATCTTTTTGAGCTGAATTTGTAAAAAAAATTTGGATATTTGAATTCCTCTCAGAAAAATACCCAATTTCAAAAAAAAATAAAATTGTTGAAATGATGTTCGGGAAGTAAAGTTATAAGCATTTTAAATTTAGCAGCTTTTCAAGGTTTTTCTGAAAAAAGCCGCGATTTTCCGCAATAATTTATTGTTCTATTTTTTGGGTTTTTTCATGACAACAATAGGACTGCAGAGTTCATAAATTTTCATAGGGTGCTCAGATGGCTATTTTCTCTCAAACCCTCAAAGAAATTCTACAAATAACTGAAGCATTCAAATCCCAATTGTATGACACATTGAATGCCACATTGGGTGACTTTGTAGATGGCTTCACAAACGGCCTCAATGGTAGTTTTCATAGTATTCAAGATTCATTGGATAGCATGTAGGAGATATTTTTTATGGAAAACACCAGGGATGAATATAATCAAGAAATGTATGCTTGGAATGATTTGGAGGCTGATTGCGATGATTGGTATATGGATAATTGTCATTATGGGATGACAACCACTTTCATATTTTATTTGATAACTCTAGACAACCTTCTGTAGAGAGAATCATTGTGATACATCAGGAGCCAATGATTATTACCAGTATCCATCCTGCATATTCTAAAATGGTATTATTCCTTCCAAATTCTGCTACGACCCTTGTCCATTATGTGGATGGATCTACTTATTTGGATCCACATGACAGGTGTCAATAATTGGAGAATCATTTTTAGTTGGTTATTGGGTTCCAAAATCTTCCACGGGGAGTTCACATGCGCACTTGGACATGGGACCCGGGCTTACAATGGTGGTTGGACGACTTTAGCATGGTGGATTTCCTTTCTACATGGGACCTTAGTTCTCTAGTCTTCTTCATCATTATGGTCCACAATTATCCATGGGACCATAGTATATGGTTGTACATCAAGCATTGAGGACAATGTTTTCATAAAGGGGATGGAATGTTAGGTAGCTAAAGAGGTAGTAGTGGGGGCTCAGAGAGCCCATTGTAATAATAGTGGATTTCATTCAATGTAAGCTGGAATAGGTCCACTATATTATTAAATAAGGCCGACTATGATAGTTAGATATAATAAATGTAAGAGGACTTCTTAGATGGTTTTACTTCTATAAGATTCCTCCTCTAGAATACTCTCAGGTGATGGTAGCACTATATAAAGGGGTTCAAGCAATGTAATGGTATATGAAGAGAATTATTGTATTTGGAGTAGTAGCTCAATAGGAGGATTCCCCCTCGAAGAGGAAAGTGAACAAGAGAGGATCCCTTCCAAAATAGGATCCATTGTATGGTGTTTCCCTACCCCAAGGGTTTTGATATAATAAAGTGGTGGTTTTCTGTATGGTTTCATATATCTTGAGTGGTGATTGTATTCAGATATCTTTGGATCTATTGTGATATTTTGTATTCAAGTATTTAGAACTTAACAATTGGTATCAGAGCACTTTCCTTGGCCAAAGAAGGGGAGAATGTTTTTGCTGTTTTTTGTAGATTTTTTCTAGGAAAAAAGAGGGTGGCACACTTCAGGTTCACATATGAACATTTATGAGAATAATTTTGTCAAAAAAATTGGATATTTGAATTCCTCTCGTAAAATTACCGAAATTCAAAAAACAAATCAGCTGAAACAAAGTCTAGGAAATAAATTTATGAGCATTTTAAATTCAATAGTTTTTCGGGGTTTTTTTGGAAAAGGCCGTGATTTTCTACAGTAATTTATTGTTCTATTTTTTGGGTTTTTTCGTGACGACGACGGGACTGCAGAGTTCATAACTTTTCATAGGGTAATCAGATGGTTATTTCCTCTCAAACTCTCAAAGAAATTCTACACATAATTGAAGCATTCAAATCCCAATTATATGACACATTGTGTGGCACATTGCATGACATATTGCATGACCTTGTAGATGGCCTCAATGATAGTTTTTCATAGTATTCAAGATTCATTGGATAGTAAGTAGGAGATATTTCTTATGGCGGACAACAAGAACTAAAATCATCAAGAAATATATGCTTGGTATGGTTTGGAGGCCGATTGCAATGATTTGTATGTGGATAGTTGTCATTTTTGGGATGACAACCACTTCCATATTTTATTTGATGATTCTACTCCACCTTTTGTAGAGGACATCAATGTGACAGATAAGGAGCTAGTTATGATTATCAGTGTCCATCCTGCATATTCTCGGTATTTTTCCTTCCAGATTCAGCTTTGACCCTTTCCCACTATGTGGATGGATATTTTTATTTGGATCCACATGATAGGTGTCAGTATTGAGAGCATCATTTTCAGTTGCTTATTGGGTGTCAATATCTTCCATGTGGAGTTCACATGAGCAATTGGACATGGGACCCTATTTTACAATGGCGGCTGGACTACTTCAACATGGTGGCTTCCATTTCTCAATGGGACCATGGTTCTGTAGTTTACTTCAGCACTATGGTCCACACTTATCCATGGGAACCTGGTTCTCTAGTCTACTTCAGCACTATGGTCCACACTTATCCATGGGACCCTGGTATATGGTTGTACATCAAGCGTTGAGGACAACACTTTCATAAGGGGGATGGAATGTTAGGTAGCTAGAGAGGTAGTGGGGGAGGGGGCGGAAAGGTCCCATAATGATAATAGTGGAGGCCATTCAATGTTGTTGGAAGATTGGTTGTTGTCATTGATGTCAACCCTAGTCATGGGTTTTGGACCGCAAGATTGATGAAGATATTTGGACATGAAGGAAAATGCACATGCAGATACAACACCCATGGATGGATAGTATACATCATGTTGTTTTCGGTGGTCTGTGGCACATCACGTGGATCCTCATGGTTGAGGAGAAATGAATTTTTGAAGATGACAAAGTGAATTGAAGAAGGAAGTACATGTAGGCCTTGAAGTTAATTAAAGAAAAGAATTACAAAATAAGAAAGTGTTAGGTCGACTCTAATGTTAAAAGGAAGTGACATAAATGGTATAAATAAACATCATTATACATTCATTTGATACAAGTCTAATTTCAGAGGAAATAAGAAGAAACGAAGGCTAGATTTCAAGGGAGGATAAAGTCTTTTGGTGATGTGTTCTAAGGTATGTTATTTTCAGGTCATCTTACCATTTTTGCTATAACTTTTTTTCTAGAACGATTCAGATGGTGAAATCGCTATGGTATTGAGAAGACATATCAAGGAACCTCTGGTGAAATTTTTTGCTCTTTCTTCTCTATAATTATGAAGATACACTCTATGGAAGATAGGGTTTGTGACCAGTCCTGAAGCTAGTAAATAAATAGTTGTTCCGGGTAAAATAGTCATAACTTCTTCATGAGAACCCAAATGAAGTGGGACAAATTTAATTGGAAAGAGTACGAACTGTAGTTTCTTGTGTACAAGTTTCATAATCGGAGGTTAATTATTGAGTGCGGGGCATTCTGTGCAAGTTCACTCTCCTGAATAGACCAGAATTGAATAAAGTCTACCATTCTTTCTATAAACTCTTTTTGGGGAGGATTTAAGGAGTGAAAATTAGAGGATTTTCAGAGAATACATTGAGTAATATTATCTACAGGATCAGAGTACTCCAAGAATTGAAGAATTGCAGAAATTGAAGAAGTCTCAGGAAGCATTATCAGGTTCTATGTGATGATTGGTTGATGGTGATGATTTAATGT